>JAPPVO010000024.1:139296166-139319514 GCA_030407325.1 Camellia japonica
TTGTATGCTTGCATTCATCATCCTTTCCATGCTTTGAAGAGATACTCTTTTGTGCCTTAAAATGAGTCATTGGGCATGCCTATGTGTTTGAGGCTTTGGGCTGCCATATCAGTGGGTTTTGGGGCTCCTTTTTGCATGTTAAAACTCTGTTTTGCATTGATTAGTTCATACCATATGTTGTTGGGGTGGTTGTAGTAGAGTGCCCTCTTTGTGGCTTGAATCCCCTTTATTTTGGGCCCATTTCTTGGCATGCTTTGACCATGTTTCATGCATGTTCTAGTCTTATTTTGGAATGCCCTAGGACTGTTTTAAGTCATTTTGGTCCTTTGGGGTTTGGTGTCATAGCTATGGTTTGAGCCCCCTTGTTGGCCTCAAGTTTGGAGCCCTATTGCATGCCTTACTTGCATGTTTTGTTTGAGTTGGCATCACTCCTCATGAGATTTCAGAGTTTATTATAATGCCATATTCTCATATTCATCGCATTTCATTCATGCTTGAAGGTTATGCATTGTGGTCTAAATAATGGACCAATTAGTAAGCTTGTTTGCTTTGCATTTTTGTTGCCTTCACCCATCATTTTGGCCACTGTTTTGGGATGGGCTGAGGTCTCCCAATTTCGGTTTAAGTCCATCTTTGCATATAATTGCATGTTTGACAAGTTGCTCTTGTGTATTGTTCCATATTTGCATTACATCTTGTTTGCATGCTTAGTACATTGCATGATATCTAACTAGTTGCATCACATAACCTCATTGTATGCTTGACATGTTCATATTGCATTAGCTTACCTGCATGTTTAGGTAGCATTACATTGCATTGAGTTAGCATCCTCATATTGCACTAGTTGCACTAATTGCATTACTTTGCATTACATAGGGCATGCATGCATTGCATTTTGTTGTGCAGAACATCTTAGCTGTTAATGAGGGGGTGTATGTTAGCTCACAATCAGTATACCTCATGAACAAGCTTCAACACATCCCCGGGATGGGACTGGGAAAGAGCGGCCGGAAGGGCGTTGCAGCGTTGGCCGAAGTACCACACAACCCACACACCTTTGGCTTGGGTTATCTACCCACCAAAGAGGATTGGATAAGGAAAGGTAAGGAGATGGCTGGGAGAGCTAGAGCGAAGCAGACGGGGAAGCCTTTTGAGCTAATGCACCGACCCATCTAGGGTACCCTAAACGAACGCTTTGTCCGGGAGGGGGAGGACTTTCCATTTTGTGGCTTCCCAGAGCCGTGGGTAAATGAAGAGAAGCGCCGTGTGCCAGGGTTTGAGATTTTCTTTGACCTATAGTTATCCGGGGATGACGTTACTGAAGAGTAGACGGACCCATTAGCTGAGGCTAAGCAGAGGAAGAAAGTGGAGTCTGAGGACGCCAAAAGTTTAATAAGGGTAGCGCTGGCATGTCTACTTTCAGATCCTCCGATCGAACAGAAGTGCTTGGGGGATAACTTCGCGGTGTACATGATTGGGAATGAAACGGCTGTGGGCCTACCAGCAAACATTTTGGATGCATCTATCGCACCCTCTCTCATTTGGCAGTATGAAGAGGGATTTTTGTCAAGCAGCACGGGTCAGGTAGTGAGCCGGAATCTGATTCCTCCGAATCTGTTGAGTTGGAATCAGGTTCCAGCTCGACTGAGTCTGAGTCCGATATTCCAGGGGGAGATAACCCGGATACCACAGTCCTGTCCAGGTCGTCTTTTTCTTTCTCTTTTGAGTCTATTGTAACCGAAGAATCGGACGATTTAGAAGCAATTAATGAGAATGATGTGGCTGTGGTTTCTGAGTACTTTTCTGTACCTTTGATTTATTGCTTGAATCAGGACTTTCAAAATTTTGATGAAAACGACGAGGAAGAAATTCCTCCGGTTTTGCAACACTTAATTGATCAAGAGCAGGAAAGATTTGTTAAACCTTTAGTTGATGAAATCACTACTGTTAATGTTGGTACTGAGGAGGACCCGCAGCTGGTCCAGATCGGGTCCACGTTGTCTTCGGAGGAACGCGAGCGCTTAGTCGCTTTATTAAAAAATTTCAAAGATGTTTTTGCGTGGTCCTATGAAGACATGCCTGGGATCGATCCTGAGATTGTATAGCACCGGATCCCTCTTGACCCCGAGGCCTGACCCGTTAAACAAAAACTCAGAAGGATCCACCCGGACTGGGCCCTCAGGATTAAGGAAGAGGTCACCAAGCAACGCAGGGTTCCTGCTGGTATCCAAATACCCAACTTGGTTGGCCAACATAGTTCCGGTGCCGAAGAAGGATGGCAGGATCCGGGTGTGCGTGGATTTCAGGGATTTGAACAGAGCCAGTCCGAAGGACGACTTTCCTTTACCGCATATCGATGAGTTGGTGGACTTCACAGTGGGGCATGCTTTGCTTTCATTCATGGATGGCTTCTCAGGGTACAATCAGATAGTGATGGCACCAGAAGACCGGGAAAAGACTGCCTTCACCACCCCATGGGGGACATACTGCTACAGAGTGATGCCATTTGGGTTGAAGAATGTTGGAGCTACATATCAACAGACCACGACCACGATATTGCATGACATGATCCACAAAGAAGTTGAGGTGTACGTGGACGACATGATTGTCAAGTCCAAAGAAAGAGAGGGCCACTACACCACCTTGCAAAAGTTCTTTCAAAGGATCAGAGAATTTCGGTTGGGACTGAATCCTCAGAAGTGTACGTTTGGTGTTACAGCGGGAAAAATGCTAGGGTTTCTGATTACACAAAGAGGTATCGAAGTCAACCCTTCCAAAATCAAGGCCATCTTAGAAATGTCACCACCAAGGACTAAAAAGGAGGTGCGAGGTTTTCTGGGTAAAGTGCAATTCATAAGACGGTTTATCTCAAAATTAACCTTGACTTGTGAACCACTTTTTGGTCTCCTGAAGAAAGGAACGAAGTTCCAATGGGACGGCCGATGCCAAGCTGCTTTTGAACAAATCAAGGAATACTTACAGAACCCACCCGTGTTGTCACCGCCTGAACTGGGGAAGCTGTTGATATTGTACCTTTCGGTAACTGAGACTACAATGGGCTGCATGCTCGCGCAAGAATCAGAGGACAAGGTGGAGAGAGCCATCTACTATCTGAGCAAGAAGATGCTAGAATACGAAACTCGCTACACACCGTTGGAGAAGGCTTGCTTAGCCTTGGTATGGGCTACCAGGAAGCTGCGGCACTACCTGTTAGCTCACTCCGTAATGTTGGATTCACGACTGGATCCCATCAAATATCTTTTCGAGAAACCGGCACTTACGGGTAGGCTAGCTCGTTGGTTGTTGTTGCTTTTTGAATTCGATCTGAAATATGTGACGCGCAAGTCAGTCAAGGGAAGAGCAGTAGCAGAATTCTTAGCCGATCATCCAATGGAAGGGGGTGAAGCAGTTGAGTACTTATTCCCAGATGAGGCCATTTTGCATATCGACGATGAAACTTGGACGATATACTTTGACGGAGCGTCAAACCAGTATGGGTATGGAATAGGGGTGTTGCTGATAGCACCCGACAATTCACGTATCCCTCTAGCCTTCAAACTCCGGTTCAAAGTCTCGAACAATGAAGCAGAATATGAGGCATGCATTGCTGATCTAGAAGCAGCCCTGGAACTAGGGGCAAGACGGTTGGATGTCATCGGGGACTCGAACCTTGTTGTGTCTCAAGCAAAAGGAGATTGGAAAGTCAAAGAAGAAAAGATGATAATGTATCACCAGACCTTAGATTTGTTAATTCCTCGGTTTGAGAAGCTGAATTTCGCTCATCTGTTAAGAGAGAACAACAAGTTCGTAGATTCACTAGCAACTCTATCTTCCATGATAGACATCCCGTTTGGAGTCCGGATGCGTCCAGTCATTATTGACCAGAAATTTGCGCCGGCCTACGAGTCGATTGCAGCTATGGAAGAAGTTCAAGATGAGAACCCCTGGTATTATGACATTTGGAATTTCTTGGAGAAGGAAGTGTATCCACCAGGGGCAAATGCGAAGGACAAAAGGGCAGTCAGAAGAATGGCCGTTCAGTTCATCATCTGTGGGGGTAAGCTGTATAAGAGAGGTCATCTGGGAATGCATAAGTTGTGCGTAGAAGCCGAAGAATCGAAGGGCCTAATGGAGGCCATCCATGGAGGGGAATGTGGAACATATATGAACGGGGTAATGTTAGCTCAGAAGATTCTCAAACAAGTGTCAGATCCATGCAAACCGCATGAACATCCCACCGTTGAAGCTGTACAACATGACTTCGCCATGGCCATTTTCAGTTTGGGGAATCGATATAATCGGGACTGTCACGCCAAAGGGGTCTAATGGGCATGAGTTCATTCTGGTCGCGATAGATTATTTCACGAAGTGGGTTGAGGCCCAGTCTTATGCGGTGTTGAAGGCTTCGCACGTTGCAAAGTTCATCAGAAACAACATCATCTGTCGCTACGGAGTCCCAAATGAGATAATTTCAAATAACGGTTCCCACTTCAAGAAGGAAGTGATTGACTTGTTGGAGAAATACAACGTGGCTTTTCATAATTCATCCACATACCGGCCGCAAATCAATGGAGCAGTTGAGGCCGCCAACAAGAACATCAAACACATACTACAGAAGATGGTGGAAACCTACCGGGACTGGCCAGATAAGCTGCCGTTTGCTCTGTGGGGCTACCAAACTTCAATTAGAACTTCTACTGGGGTGACTCCGTATTCGTTGGTTTATGGGATGGAGGCCGTTCTACCTATTGAAATTGAGGTTCCATCTTTGTGAGTACTGGTTGAGTGTCAGATAGCCAAAGCAGATTGGCAGCAGAACAGATTCGAAGAACTTATGCTCTTTGATGAGAGAAGACTGAAAGCACTGTACCATGTTCAAGGCTATCAGCGCAGAATTGCCCGGGCTTTCAATAAGAAAGTTAGGTCCAGGAATTTGAAAGAAGGAGATCTGGTGCTCAAGGACAACCGAGCTCCCATCCACGACCCTAGGGGCAAGTTCAGTCCCAATTGGACTGGTCCCTACATCATCAAGTCTATCTGGTCAGGTGGAGCTGTGGTTCTGATGGATCCAGATGGCCTAGAGTTTTCACAGCCGATCAATATGGACAAATTGAAGAAATATTACCCCTGAGAGGCTCGCTAGGCCGAAAACCTGAAAGGGCGACCTAGGCAAAAGTTAGAGTATGAAAAATTGGAAATTATAAAAACTGAGCTCGCAAGGTTGAAAACCCGCAAAGGGCGGCCTTGGCAAAAGTTAGAGCGCAAAAGGAGAGTGAAAATACTCGAGTGAACCCAAGCCTGAACTACGTAAGGCTTGATTCCCATCTTTGGGATACGTAGGCAACTTCATCTTGAAGTTCAGCCATAAACTTTTCCCCGATCAACTTTGTCCATTTGATCATCTCGGTCATCTTTGTCTATTCAGCATTCAAGAGTTCGTTTGTGATCTCCAGTGCAGTGCTACTCAGACTAGGGGAACTTTACAGTTGCTGGGATCCAGGGTTGTGCATCTCAATGACAGATCTCAGGCGTGTCCAGTTCTGATCCATGTCGAAAATGGTTTTGAAAAGTTTTAATAAAAGTTGACTTTGTTCAAATTAATTTTTTTTACAACTTAGACCATTTTTGGACCAAAGCGGAAAATTTTCAGTACCAACAACCTTCAATTTTATTGATTTCAATACAAAGTCCTCCTGCTCTTGCATACAAATTGAAGTTGCTTTTGGTTACATTCATAAAGAAAACTTGAAAGTACTAATAAAGCAATAAATCCGGGGCATAGCTAAGTCAGGCATTCCTGCGCCCCCTCCTAGAGCTGGTCGAAGCTTCTGACGCCAAAGTGGGCCCAATCTGTGCCTCTTCGTTGAGCCAATCTATGCACTCATCAGACAAGATGCAACTGAAAGTGGGTGCGGGGGCCAGGAGCTCTCTAGTCCTCCATGTTGTGGCATACCGAGCAAGCTGCGTGCCTCGGATCGGGAATGTAGCAGGGTACTCTATCCCCTCTGGCGGGCAAGTCTGTTCATGGCCGAACTGGCGCTGGAACCGGAAAGGAAAGTAGAACACGCAGTGTGTCAGGCCTATCAACTGAATCCCAGTCTGCCGGGACATGCTGTAGCTCATTGCTGGTAGATTGAGCCAAGAACAGTGCCAAGCAATGCGGTCTGCAGACAAATTGCACATCCAGTCGAACCACCATCCCTCATCCGGGGCATCGACCAGACGTTGTCGGAAGAAATAACCGCGAGCTGAATATACCGGGCAAGAGTACACAACCTGCAACTTGTCCATCAACCACACCTGGGAAGGGATGAAAAATGAGAGAATAAAGAATAGAGAGATGTATGATGAGAGAAAAGTGAGAAAAGGGTTTTGTGAGAAAAAAAAACCGAGCCTGAGAGCCGAGTGATGTGAGCAATACATATGTGAGATTGGATGGGAAACATTACCTGCAGCAATAGTGGACTCCCCGCAAATCTGGTCGTCTCTCGGCGATGGAAAGCGTCCAAGCCCACCAATGTCTTGGCCAATGTCATGGCAATGCAACTTTTGCCCTCCTTCAAGCCTTGGGCAACCTCGATCAACCGGACACTAGATCCTCCGGAGCCTAAGGCAAGCAAGAAATTAAATAGCATACACAAACAGAGGGCGTGTCGCCGAAAACCCTGCCAATGATGGTCGTCGCGGTCACCGGCATCAGAAAACCGGCAAATCAAACTCGAAATATCCAACATTCCGTCACCAGTCAAAGATCGAGCATCATGCATCGTGAGCCCACACATTCACCTTAAAGCTTGGGCATGGCCGAAGCGAAGTTGGGGCAAGATTTCTTCGTTGTGCTCAGATTCCATCAAAACGTGGAATTCTTTGAAGGTAGGACATACCTCTTGCCCGCCAAAGCTAAAGACATGTGTTACTGGATTCCAAAACCTAGCCGCGGCATGGAGGAACGGAAAGTGCAGCGGAGTACGGCTCAGAGTGAATAGTGCGTTTATGCCGAAGCCCCGGAAATTCAGCCTTTCCGAGTCGTCCAAGTTGACAATCCAAGCTATGAGATTTTGGGCAAGAAATTCTTCCATTTGGAGCAAATCAGTGTTGAATTGAGAAAAACTACGAAGTTGTGGCTCTTGTAGGGGATAAGGTGTGAGTGGGAGACAGCTGTCAGCATTCTGGTGGTTCCTGCCATCCATGGCCGGCCGACCAAAAATAATGCTGACCAACCACCACTTTTGGTCGGTGGGTCAAAGCTGTTGGCCGATGGCCATTTCTTAAGGCCGATGGCTTTCCCTTGTGGCCGGTGGTCTTCTTAGCTGTTTATATGTTGAACATACTGGGAATATCGGGAATGGTACCACTTTCAATGCCCTCCGATGATGATTTTTGCGGAGTCACGCTCATTTGCTTATCGAGTTGTTGTACATTTGCTTATCGAGTTGTATTTCATTTCTTCGAGTCTGTGTTTTGCTTATCGAGTTGTACTCGCACTTGGTTAGTTCATCGAGTTTCTTTGTTTTGCTTATTGAGTTGTTAGTCGGTTCATTACCCGATTATTACGATGCAGGTGCTTAATTTTCAAACAAAGTTCAATTTCATTCACATTGTTATGTGATGCCACGCGATGCGATGCGTGGAAAGTACAAATGAAACACCTTTTTACAAAATAGCTGTTTCATTTCCATCATGTCTTTTGCAAAAATACACAGTCTTGAAAAGTAAAACCTGCCTGAGGCAGTGCAATGTGCTTAAAACTAACGGTAAAAAAGGAAAGTAAAGTAAAAAGAGGGAAGGGCAGCAGAGTACTGGGATTGATACCGATAACCTGCCCTTGCGGTCGATGCACCCCGCACCCGTGTTCGAGTCAACGATGTGGTTTGGCACCTTCATTACTCAAGACAGTTCAAGGAAGCGCACTTTTGGAACATTAGTAGACCTTCGAGTTGACCTCAAGCTATGTCTTCTATGAGCGATGCTCGGTACGTGCGAGGAGCATCCTTTCCCGTATCCTTTTTACATATTGCGAATTCCACAAATCGTTTCAATCATGTTGTATTACGTTTTAAAAGCACGCTCGTTACGTGTCTCGCATTACACAATGCCTCGTCTTGTTCTGAATTTGCATCTCAACATCATCAATAACATGCCTTTACCATGCTTCAATTGAATATGCCCCTTCTTCCTCCTATACACATTGCATGCGTTGTCCGGTTATACTTTACTTATATGTGTTCAAGTTTCTATACACATTGCATGCGTTGTCGCGTTATGCTTTACTTATATGTGTTCAAGTTTCTATACACATTGCATGCGTTGTCACATTATGCTTTACTTATATGTGTTCAAGTTCCCATACACATCGCATGCGTTATCGCGTTATGCTTTACTTATATGTGTTCAAGTTTTCATACACATTGCATGCGTTGTCGCGTTATGGTTTACTTATATGTGTTCAAGTTTCTATACACATTGCATGCGTTGTCGCGTTATGCTTTACTTATATGTGTTCAAGTTTCTATACACATTGCATGCGTTGTTGCGTTATGCTTTTCTTATATGTGTTCAAGTTCCTATACATATTGCATGCGTTGTCGCGTTATGCTTTACTTATATGTGTTCAAGTTCCTCTACACATTGCATGCGTTGTCGCGTTATGCTTTACTTATATGTGGTCAAGTTCCTATACACATTGCATGCGTTGTCGTGTTATGCTTTACTTATATGTGCTCAAGTTCCTATACACATCGCATGTGTTGTCGCGTTATGCTTTGCTTATATGTGTTCAAGTTCCCATACACATTGCATGCGTTGTCGCATTATGCTTTGCTTATATGTGTTCAAGTTCCTATACACATTGCATGCGTTACCGCGTTATGCTTTACTTATATGTGTTCAAGTTCCTTTTTCACACATTGCATGCGTTGTCGCGTGTGCTTTACTTATATGTGTATATGTTCCAAATTGCATTGTTGTGCACCACTCGGCATTGCGTTGTCACGCATGCCCTCCATGCACTGTTATGCTGTATTGTTATGCACACACTCGGGTTGCGTTGTCATGCACCCCTTTCACCCGCATTGTCATGCCCCCCCTCACCAGCGTTGTCACGCACTTTCAATTGCATTGTTATGCATACTTCTAACAATATTGTACTTGTTAAGTTTCTCTCTTTTTCAGGCACGATATTGTATGTACGGTTCATTTGAAGCTGGGGCGACCAGACGAGCCGGACAGGTATTGTATCCTCCGTGTGAGACGTAGCAAGAATTGCATAATTCTCTTACATCCTTTTTGCATTGTAATGTAGTTTGGTTTTTGGCTTGCTTAAAACCGTTGCATGTTATGCTTCGTTACAGTTTTCTTTGCATGATCATGAGTTATGCTCGGCTTTGTGCATTGTTTTGCATTTTGTCCTGCCTCCGGGTGCATATCTTTATCTGTAGCTTGTATGCTTTGCCTAAGTCTTCGGCCTTGTCAAAAATGGGTCGTCTATGGGCTTTGACATTCACTCCCATCATTGTTATGACTTTCAAGTTCTGTCAAAGAGGGGCAACTGTAGACACCCCATTTTTGACCGTCCTCAAGACTTGGACGTCACTGTTTGAACACTCGGTGATCATCCATGTTCGTGTTCGTTTTGAGTTCCCGGAGGTCTCGGCCGCGCGCCTTGCCTTAAGATCTCTTAACTGGACTGTTTTGTGTCGGGTTTTGCACCAAACACTTGTAGTTTTGCTTCTGAGGGTAGAGAATGGCTTGTCAGCCATCTCCAGTTCCCACCGGCCAAGACTTGATGTCACCGGCCATGTTATCTTGCCACCGGCCATTGGTGATGGCCGGTCGGCACCTTTTGTGGTCGGGCAGCCTTTGATTTGGTCAATCGTCCATGTTTTCTGGTCGAGACTTCTTTTTTGCCTTTTTTAGGCATTGTACATGCTAGCTGTGCCAGCTGGAGCATACAGATCAGTCCTCCATACACGTGTATGGAGGACTTGCACCCTTTTTGTTCTAAGCTTCTTCAAGAAGCTTGCATCCCTTGCCTTAGCTTCTTAAGGAAGCTTGACCCTTTGTCTTAGCTTCCTCAAGAAGCTTGCACCCTTTGCCTTAGCTTCCTTGAGAAGCTTGACCCCCTTGACCCTTTTGCCTTAGCTTCTCCAAGAAGCTTAGGTCTTCATCTCGCTCTATATAAGAGAGCCTTCCCTCTCCTTTGAGGAGGTTCAGCAAAAAAAACCAGAGATATATGATATATACAACTTTCTCTCTATATATCTCCCTCTCTGTCTTCATTTGTATGTGTTAGAGGGCCAAAAAGGGTGTTTTGTTCTTAGTTTTGCACTAAGGCACCTAGTGTTACACCATACCTTGTCTATTGAGGTGTTGGGAGGTTGTTCTTAGAGCTTTTAAGCTGGTTTTGATCAAAGAAGGGGCCTGAGATTGCTGTTCTTTAAGTGTTCTTCAAGGGTGAGTATAGTCACTTTATATTCCCCATTCTTGCACTAGCTTTTAACCCACTTTTCATGTTGTTTTCAGCTTTGTGTATAACTGATAAAAGTTCTATTTTTTGATGTTTAAGATGTTTCATTAAGGTCATTTTGGTGTTGGGGGTCAACCTCCCCCTCTTAGGCCTTGTTTGGCCCCTTTTGTGCCTTCTTTGTTGAGCTTTGGAACCTTTTGTATATTGGCCTTCTCACCACTGAAATCCAATAGATTTTCAGTGGTGGTGTAGGGGTCTTGAAGTCTTGTATAAGGGAGGGACACCCCTCTCCCTTTGTGTCTCATTTGTTCATGTTTTTGGCTCATAAGGGTAGCATACATGCTTAGCTTTACTTAGCTCCATTTCAGAGGTTTTTGGGTGTTATTTGGTCACATTATACCTCTTTTTTTGTTTGGATTGATGGTCCATTACATGCATCATACACTTGTCTAGTAACCCCCCTTTATTGTCATAACATGTGCCATGCATTTGCCCCTCCATGCTTGCATGTTCTAGCTTGACTTCATGAAGCTTTTGGTCATATTTCATCATGCTTGAGGTCTGTTGGGTACTGATTTGATCATGTTTGCAATGTTTGGTATAGCCACCATGCATTTTGGCTTGTAAGCCTTTAGTGTGTGAGTCATTAGCATGCTTTAGTTGGGTTGTTTCAGTAATTTGGAATCATTTTCCATGATATTTCAGTCCATAATCCATGCTTGTATGCTTGCATTCATCATCCTTTCCATGCTTTGAAGAGATACCCTTTTGTGCCTTAAAATGAGTCATTGTGCATGCCTATGTGTTTGAGACTTTGGGCTGCCATATCAGTGGGTTTTGGGGCTCCTTTTTGCATGTTAAAACTCTGTTTTGCATTGATTAGTTCATACCATATGTTGTTGGGGTGGTTGTAGTAGAGTGCCCTCTTTGTGGCTTGAATCCCCTTTATTTTGGGCCCATTTCTTGGCATGCTTTGACCATGTTTCATGCATGTTCTAGTCTTATTTTGGAATGCCCTAGGACTGTTTTAAGTCATTTTGGTCCTTTGGGGTTTGGTGTCATAGCTATGGTTTGAGCCCCCTTGTTGGCCTCAAGTTTGGAGCCCTATTGCATGCCTTACTTGCATGTTTTGTTTGAGTTGGCATCACTCCTCATGAGATTTCAGAGTTTATTATAATGCCATATTCTCATATTCATTGCATTTCATTCATGCTTGAAGGTTGTGCATTGTGGTCTAAATAATGGACCAATTAGTAAGCTTGTTTGCTTTGCATTTTTGTTGCCTTCACCCATCATTTTGGCCACTGTTTTGGAATGGGCTGAGGTCTCCCAATTTCAGTTTAAGTCCATCTTTGCATATAATTGCATGTTTGACAAGTTGCACTTGTGTATTGTTCCATATTTGCATTACATCATGTTTGCATGCTTAGTACATTGCATGATATCTAACTAGTTGCATCACATAACCTCATTATATGCTTGACATGTTCATATTGCATTAGCTTAACCTGCATGTTTAGGTAGCATTACATTGCATTGAGTTAGCATCCTCATATTGCACTAGTTGCACTAATTGCATTACTTTGCATTACATAGGGCATGCATGCATTGCATTTTGTTGTGCAGAACATCTTAGCTGTTAATGAGGGGGTGTATGTTAGCTCACAATCAGTATACCTCATGAACAAGCTTCAACACATCCCCGGATGGGACTGGGAAAGAGCGGCCGGAAGGGCGTTGCAGCGTTGGCCGAAGTACCACACAACCCACACACCTTTGGCTTGGGTTATCTACCCACCAAAGAGGATTGGATAAGGAAAGGTAAGGAGATGGCTGGGAGAGCTAGAGCGAAGCAACGGGGAAGCCTTTTGAGCTAATGCACCGACCCATCTAGGGTACCCTAAACGAACGCTTTGTCCGGGAGGGGGAGGACTTTCCATTTTGTGGCTTCCCAGAGCCGTGGGTAAATGAAGAGAAGCGCCGTGTGCCAGGGTTTGAGATTTTCTTTGACCTATAGTTATCCGGGGATGACGTTACTGAAGAGTAGACGGACCCATTAGCTGAGGCTAAGCAGAGGAAGAAAGTGGAGTCTGAGGACGCCAAAAGTTTAATAAGGGTAGCGCTGGCATGTCTACTTTCAGATCCTCCGATCGAACAGAAGTGCTTGGGGGATAACTTCGCGGTGTACATGATTGGGAATGAAACGGCTGTGGGCCTACCAGCAAACATTTTGGATGCATCTATCGCACCCTCTCTCATTTGGCAGTATGAAGAGGGATTTTTGTCAAGCAGCACCGGGTCAGGTAGTGAGCCGGAATCTGATTCCTCCGAATCTGTTGAGTTGGAATCAGGTTCCAGCTCGACTGAGTCTGAGTCCGATATTCCAGGGGGAGATAACCCGGATACCACAGTCCTGTCCAGGTCGTCTTTTTCTTTCTCTTTTGAGTCTATTGTAACCGAAGAATCGGACGATTTAGAAGCAATTAATGAGAATGATGTGGCTGTGGTTTCTGAGTACTTTTCTGTACCTTTGATTTATTGCTTGAATCAGGACTTTCAAAATTTTGATGAAAACGACGAGGAAGAAATTCCTCCGGTTTTGCAACACTTAATTGATCAAGAGCAGGAAAGATTTGTTAAACCTTTAGTTGATGAAATCACTACTGTTAATGTTGGTACTGAGGAGGACCCGCAGCTGGTCCAGATCGGGTCCACGTTGTCTTCGGAGGAACGCGAGCGCTTAGTCGCTTTATTAAAAAATTTCAAAGATGTTTTTGCGTGGTCCTATGAAGACATGCCTGGGATCGATCCTGAGATTGTATAGCACCGGATCCCTCTTGACCCCGAGGCCTGACCCGTTAAACAAAAACTCAGAAGGATCCACCCGGACTGGGCCCTCAGGATTAAGGAAGAGGTCACCAAGCAACGCAGGGTTCCTGCTGGTATCCAAATACCCAACTTGGTTGGCCAACATAGTTCCGGTGCCGAAGAAGGATGGCAGGATCCGGGTGTGCGTGGATTTCAGGGATTTGAACAGAGCCAGTCCGAAGGACGACTTTCCTTTACCGCATATCGATGAGTTGGTGGACTTCACAGTGGGGCATGCTTTGCTTTCATTCATGGATGGCTTCTCAGGGTACAATCAGATAGTGATGGCACCAGAAGACCGGGAAAAGACTGCCTTCACCACCCCATGGGGGACATACTGCTACAGAGTGATGCCATTTGGGTTGAAGAATGTTGGAGCTACATATCAACAGACCACGACCACGATATTGCATGACATGATCCACAAAGAAGTTGAGGTGTACGTGGACGACATGATTGTCAAGTCCAAAGAAAGAGAGGGCCACTACACCACCTTGCAAAAGTTCTTTCAAAGGATCAGAGAATTTCGGTTGGGACTGAATCCTCAGAAGTGTACGTTTGGTGTTACAGCGGGAAAAATGCTAGGGTTTCTGATTACACAAAGAGGTATCGAAGTCAACCCTTCCAAAATCAAGGCCATCTTAGAAATGTCACCACCAAGGACTAAAAAGGAGGTGCGAGGTTTTCTGGGTAAAGTGCAATTCATAAGACGGTTTATCTCAAAATTAACCTTGACTTGTGAACCACTTTTTGGTCTCCTGAAGAAAGGAACGAAGTTCCAATGGGACGGCCGATGCCAAGCTGCTTTTGAACAAATCAAGGAATACTTACAGAACCCACCCGTGTTGTCACCGCCTGAACTGGGGAAGCTGTTGATATTGTACCTTTCGGTAACTGAGACTACAATGGGCTGCATGCTCGCGCAAGAATCAGAGGACAAGGTGGAGAGAGCCATCTACTATCTGAGCAAGAAGATGCTAGAATACGAAACTCGCTACACACCGTTGGAGAAGGCTTGCTTAGCCTTGGTATGGGCTACCAGGAAGCTGCGGCACTACCTGTTAGCTCACTCCGTAATGTTGGATTCACGACTGGATCCCATCAAATATCTTTTCGAGAAACCGGCACTTACGGGTAGGCTAGCTCGTTGGTTGTTGTTGCTTTTTGAATTCGATCTGAAATATGTGACGCGCAAGTCAGTCAAGGGAAGAGCAGTAGCAGAATTCTTAGCCGATCATCCAATGGAAGGGGGTGAAGCAGTTGAGTACTTATTCCCAGATGAGGCCATTTTGCATATCGACGATGAAACTTGGACGATATACTTTGACGGAGCGTCAAACCAGTATGGGTATGGAATAGGGGTGTTGCTGATAGCACCCGACAATTCACGTATCCCTCTAGCCTTCAAACTCCGGTTCAAAGTCTCGAACAATGAAGCAGAATATGAGGCATGCATTGCTGATCTAGAAGCAGCCCTGGAACTAGGGGCAAGACGGTTGGATGTCATCGGGGACTCGAACCTTGTTGTGTCTCAAGCAAAAGGAGATTGGAAAGTCAAAGAAGAAAAGATGATAATGTATCACCAGACCTTAGATTTGTTAATTCCTCGGTTTGAGAAGCTGAATTTCGCTCATCTGTTAAGAGAGAACAACAAGTTCGTAGATTCACTAGCAACTCTATCTTCCATGATAGACATCCCGTTTGGAGTCCGGATGCGTCCAGTCATTATTGACCAGAAATTTGCGCCGGCCTACGAGTCGATTGCAGCTATGGAAGAAGTTCAAGATGAGAACCCCTGGTATTATGACATTTGGAATTTCTTGGAGAAGGAAGTGTATCCACCAGGGGCAAATGCGAAGGACAAAAGGGCAGTCAGAAGAATGGCCGTTCAGTTCATCATCTGTGGGGGTAAGCTGTATAAGAGAGGTCATCTGGGAATGCATAAGTTGTGCGTAGAAGCCGAAGAATCGAAGGGCCTAATGGAGGCCATCCATGGAGGGGAATGTGGAACATATATGAACGGGGTAATGTTAGCTCAGAAGATTCTCAAACAAGTGTCAGATCCATGCAAACCGCATGAACATCCCACCGTTGAAGCTGTACAACATGACTTCGCCATGGCCATTTTCAGTTTGGGGAATCGATATAATCGGGACTGTCACGCCAAAGGGGTCTAATGGGCATGAGTTCATTCTGGTCGCGATAGATTATTTCACGAAGTGGGTTGAGGCCCAGTCTTATGCGGTGTTGAAGGCTTCGCACGTTGCAAAGTTCATCAGAAACAACATCATCTGTCGCTACGGAGTCCCAAATGAGATAATTTCAAATAACGGTTCCCACTTCAAGAAGGAAGTGATTGACTTGTTGGAGAAATACAACGTGGCTTTTCATAATTCATCCACATACCGGCCGCAAATCAATGGAGCAGTTGAGGCCGCCAACAAGAACATCAAACACATACTACAGAAGATGGTGGAAACCTACCGGGACTGGCCAGATAAGCTGCCGTTTGCTCTGTGGGGCTACCAAACTTCAATTAGAACTTCTACTGGGGTGACTCCGTATTCGTTGGTTTATGGGATGGAGGCCGTTCTACCTATTGAAATTGAGGTTCCATCTTTGTGAGTACTGGTTGAGTGTCAGATAGCCAAAGCAGATTGGCAGCAGAACAGATTCGAAGAACTTATGCTCTTTGATGAGAGAAGACTGAAAGCACTGTACCATGTTCAAGGCTATCAGCGCAGAATTGCCCGGGCTTTCAATAAGAAAGTTAGGTCCAGGAATTTGAAAGAAGGAGATCTGGTGCTCAAGGACAACCGAGCTCCCATCCACGACCCTAGGGGCAAGTTCAGTCCCAATTGGACTGGTCCCTACATCATCAAGTCTATCTGGTCAGGTGGAGCTGTGGTTCTGATGGATCCAGATGGCCTAGAGTTTTCACAGCCGATCAATATGGACAAATTGAAGAAATATTACCCCTGAGAGGCTCGCTAGGCCGAAAACCTGAAAGGGCGACCTAGGCAAAAGTTAGAGTATGAAAAATTGGAAATTATAAAAACTGAGCTCGCAAGGTTGAAAACCCGCAAAGGGCGGCCTTGGCAAAAGTTAGAGCGCAAAAGGAGAGTGAAAATACTCGAGTGAACCCAAGCCTGAACTACGTAAGGCTTGATTCCCATCTTTGGGATACGTAGGCAACTTCATCTTGAAGTTCAGCCATAAACTTTTCCCCGATCAACTTTGTCCATTTGATCATCTCGGTCATCTTTGTCTATTCAGCATTCAAGAGTTCGTTTGTGATCTCCAGTGCAGTGCTACTCAGACTAGGGGAACTTTACAGTTGCTGGGATCCAGGGTTGTGCATCTCAATGACAGATCTCAGGCGTGTCCAGTTCTGATCCATGTCGAAAATGGTTTTGAAAAGTTTTAATAAAAGTTGACTTTGTTCAAATTAATTTTTTTTACAACTTAGACCATTTTTGGACCAAAGCGGAAAATTTTCAGTACCAACAACCTTCAATTTTATTGATTTCAATACAAAGTCCTCCTGCTCTTGCATACAAATTGAAGTTGCTTTTGGTTACATTCATAAAGAAAACTTGAAAGTACTAATAAAGCAATAAATCCGGGGCATAGCTAAGTCAGGCATTCCTGCGCCCCCTCCTAGAGCTGGTCGAAGCTTCTGACGCCAAAGTGGGCCCAATCTGTGCCTCTTCGTTGAGCCAATCTATGCACTCATCAGACAAGATGCAACTGAAAGTGGGTGCGGGGGCCAGGAGCTCTCTAGTCCTCCATGTTGTGGCATACCGAGCAAGCTGCGTGCCTCGGATCGGGAATGTAGCAGGGTACTCTATCCCCTCTGGCGGGCAAGTCTGTTCATGGCCGAACTGGCGCTGGAACCGGAAAGGAAAGTAGAACACGCAGTGTGTCAGGCCTATCAACTGAATCCCAGTCTGCCGGGACATGCTGTAGCTCATTGCTGGTAGATTGAGCCAAGAACAGTGCCAAGCAATGCGGTCTGCAGACAAATTGCACATCCAGTCGAACCACCATCCCTCATCCGGGGCATCGACCAGACGTTGTCGGAAGAAATAACCGCGAGCTGAATATACCGGGCAAGAGTACACAACCTGCAACTTGTCCATCAACCACACCTGGGAAGGGATGAAAAATGAGAGAATAAAGAATAGAGAGATGTATGATGAGAGAAAAGTGAGAAAAGGGTTTTGTGAGAAAAAAAAACCGAGCCTGAGAGCCGAGTGATGTGAGCAATACATATGTGAGATTGGATGGGAAACATTACCTGCAGCAATAGTGGACTCCCCGCAAATCTGGTCGTCTCTCGGCGATGGAAAGCGTCCAAGCCCACCAATGTCTTGGCCAATGTCATGGCAATGCAACTTTTGCCCTCCTTCAAGCCTTGGGCAACCTCGATCAACCGGACACTAGATCCTCCGGAGCCTAAGGCAAGCAAGAAATTAAATAGCATACACAAACAGAGGGCGTGTCGCCGAAAACCCTGCCAATGATGGTCGTCGCGGTCACCGGCATCAGAAAACCGGCAAATCAAACTCGAAATATCCAACATTCCGTCACCAGTCAAAGATCGAGCATCATGCATCGTGAGCCCACACATTCACCTTAAAGCTTGGGCATGGCCGAAGCGAAGTTGGGGCAAGATTTCTTCGTTGTGCTCAGATTCCATCAAAACGTGGAATTCTTTGAAGGTAGGACATACCTCTTGCCCGCCAAAGCTAAAGACATGTGTTACTGGATTCCAAAACCTAGCCGCGGCATGGAGGAACGGAAAGTGCAGCGGAGTACGGCTCAGAGTGAATAGTGCGTTTATGCCGAAGCCCCGGAAATTCAGCCTTTCCGAGTCGTCCAAGTTGACAATCCAAGCTATGAGATTTTGGGCAAGAAATTCTTCCATTTGGAGCAAATCAGTGTTGAATTGAGAAAAACTACGAAGTTGTGGCTCTTGTAGGGGATAAGGTGTGAGTGGGAGACAGCTGTCAGCATTCTGGTGGTTCCTGCCATCCATGGCCGGCCGACCAAAAATAATGCTGACCAACCACCACTTTTGGTCGGTGGGTCAAAGCTGTTGGCCGATGGCCATTTCTTAAGGCCGATGGCTTTCCCTTGTGGCCGGTGGTCTTCTTAGCTGTTTATATGTTGAACATACTGGGAATATCGGGAATGGTACCACTTTCAATGCCCTCCGATGATGATTTTTGCGGAGTCACGCTCATTTGCTTATCGAGTTGTTGTACATTTGCTTATCGAGTTGTATTTCATTTCTTCGAGTCTGTGTTTTGCTTATCGAGTTGTACTCGCACTTGGTTAGTTCATCGAGTTTCTTTGTTTTGCTTATTGAGTTGTTAGTCGGTTCATTACCCGATTATTACGATGCAGGTGCTTAATTTTCAAACAAAGTTCAATTTCATTCACATTGTTATGTGATGCCACGCGATGCGATGCGTGGAAAGTACAAATGAAACACCTTTTTACAAAATAGCTGTTTCATTTCCATCATGTCTTTTGCAAAAATACACAGTCTTGAAAAGTAAAACCTGCCTGAGGCAGTGCAATGTGCTTAAAACTAACGGTAAAAAAGGAAAGTAAAGTAAAAAGAGGGAAGGGCAGCAGAGTACTGGGATTGATACCGATAACCTGCCCTTGCGGTCGATGCACCCCGCACCCGTGTTCGAGTCAACGATGTGGTTTGGCACCTTCATTACTCAAGACAGTTCAAGGAAGCGCACTTTTGGAACATTAGTAGACCTTCGAGTTGACCTCAAGCTATGTCTTCTATGAGCGATGCTCGGTACGTGCGAGGAGCATCCTTTCCCGTATCCTTTTTACATATTGCGAATTCCACAAATCGTTTCAATCATGTTGTATTACGTTTTAAAAGCACGCTCGTTACGTGTCTCGCATTACACAATGCCTCGTCTTGTTCTGAATTTGCATCTCAACATCATCAATAACATGCCTTTACCATGCTTCAATTGAATATGCCCCTTCTTCCTCCTATACACATTGCATGCGTTGTCCGGTTATACTTTACTTATATGTGTTCAAGTTTCTATACACATTGCATGCGTTGTCGCGTTATGCTTTACTTATATGTGTTCAAGTTTCTATACACATTGCATGCGTTGTCACATTATGCTTTACTTATATGTGTTCAAGTTCCCATACACATCGCATGCGTTATCGCGTTATGCTTTACTTATATGTGTTCAAGTTTTCATACACATTGCATGCGTTGTCGCGTTATGGTTTACTTATATGTGTTCAAGTTTCTATACACATTGCATGCGTTGTCGCGTTATGCTTTACTTATATGTGTTCAAGTTTCTATACACATTGCATGCGTTGTTGCGTTATGCTTTCTTATATGTGTTCAAGTTCCTATACATATTGCATGCGTTGTCGCGTTATGCTTTACTTATATGTGTTCAAGTTCCTCTACACATTGCATGCGTTGTCGCGTTATGCTTTACTTATATGTGGTCAAGTTCCTATACACATTGCATGCGTTGTCGTGTTATGCTTTACTTATATGTGCTCAAGTTCCTATACACATCGCATGTGTTGTCGCGTTATGCTTTGCTTATATGTGTTCAAGTTCCCATACACATTGCATGCGTTGTCGCATTATGCTTTGCTTATATGTGTTCAAGTTCCTATACACATTGCATGCGTTACCGCGTTATGCTTTACTTATATGTGTTCAAGTTCCTTTTTCACACATTGCATGCGTTGTCGCGTGTGCTTTACTTATATGTGTATATGTTCCAAATTGCATTGTTGTGCACCACTCGGCATTGCGTTGTCACGCATGCCCTCCATGCACTGTTATGCTGTATTGTTATGCACACACTCGGGTTGCGTTGTCATGCACCCCTTTCACCCGCATTGTCATGCCCCCCCTCACCAGCGTTGTCACGCACTTTCAATTGCATTGTTATGCATACTTCTAACAATATTGTACTTGTTAAGTTTCTCTCTTTTTCAGGCACGATATTGTATGTACGGTTCATTTGAAGCTGGGGCGACCAGACGAGCCGGACAGGTATTGTATCCTCCGTGTGAGACGTAGCAAGAATTGCATAATTCTCTTACATCCTTTTTGCATTGTAATGTAGTTTGGTTTTTGGCTTGCTTAAAACCGTTGCATGTTATGCTTCGTTACAGTTTTCTTTGCATGATCATGAGTTATGCTCG
Source organism: Camellia japonica (assembly GCA_030407325.1). Taxonomy (NCBI): domain Eukaryota; kingdom Viridiplantae; phylum Streptophyta; class Magnoliopsida; order Ericales; family Theaceae; genus Camellia; species Camellia japonica. Next base: position 139,316,730 of record JAPPVO010000024.1, read on the forward strand.
GCTTTGTGCATTGTTTTGCATTTTGTCCCTGCCTCCGGGTGCATATCTTTATCTGTAGCTTGTATGCTTTGCCTAAGTCTTCGGCCTTGTCAAAAATGGGTCGTCTATGGGCTTTGACATTCACTCCCATCATTGTTATGACTTTCAAGTTCTGTCAAAGAGGGGCAACTGTAGACACCCCATTTTTGACCGTCCTCAAGACTTGGACGTCACCGTTTGAACACTCGGTGATCATCCATGTTCGCATTCGTTTTGAGTTCCCAGAGGTCTCGGCCGCGCGCCTTGCCTCAGGATCTCTTAATTGGACTGTTTTGTGTTGGCTTTTGCACCAAACACTTGTAGTTTTGCTTCTGAGGGCAGAGAATGGCTTGTCAGCCATCTCCGGTTCCCACTGTCCAAGACTTGATGTCACCGGCCATGTTATCTTGCCACCGGCCATTGGTGATGGCCGGTTGGCACCTTTTGTGGTCGGGCAGCCTTTGATTTGGTCAATCGTCCATGTTTTCTGGTCGAGACTTCTTTTTTGCCTTTTTTAGGCATTGTACATGCTAGCTGTGCCAGCTGGAGCATACAGATCAGTCCTCCATACACGTGTATGGAGGACTTGCACCCTTTTTGTTCTAAGCTTCTTCAAGAAGCTTGCATCCCTTGCCTTAGCTTCTTAAGGAAGCTTGACCCTTTGTCTTAGCTTCCTCAAGAAGCTTGCACCCTTTGCCTTAGCTTCCTTGAGAAGCTTGACCCCTTTGACCCTTTTGCCTTAGCTTCTCCAAGAAGCTTAGGTCTTCATCTTGCTCTATATAAGAGAGCCTTCCCTCTCCTTTGAGGAGGTTCAGCAAAAAAACCAGAGATATATGATATATACAACTTTCTCATTCTACATCTCCCTCTCTCTCTTCATTTGTGTGTGTTAGAGGGCCTAAAAGGGTGTTTTGTTCTTAGTTTTGCACTAAGGCACCTAGTGTTACACCATACCTTGGCTATTGAGGTGTTGGGAGGTTATTCTTAGAGCTTTTAAGCTGGTTTTGATCAAAGAAGGGCCCTGAGGTTGCTGTTGTTCAAGTGTTCTTCAAGGGTGAGTATAGTCACTTTATATTCCCCATTCTTGCACTAGCTTTTAACCCACTTTGCATGCTGTTTTGAGCTTTGTGTATAACTTATAAAAGTTCTATTTTTTGATGTTTAAGATGTTTCATTAAGGTCATTTTGGTGTTGGGGGTCGACCTCCCCCTCTTAGGCCTTGTTTGGCCCCTTTTGTGCCTTCTTTGTTGAGCTTTGGAACCTTTTGTATATTGGCCTTCTCACCACTGAAATCCAATGGATTTCCAGTGGTGGTGAAGGGGTCTTGAAGTCTTGTATAAGGGAGGGACACCCCTCTCCCTTTGTGTCTCATTTGTTCATGTTTTTGGCTCATAAGGGTAGCATATATGCTTAGCTTTACTTAGCTCCATTTCAGAGGTTTTTGGGTGTTATTTGGTCACATTATACCTCTGTTTTTGTTCGGATTGATGGTCCATTACATGCATCATACACTTGTCTAGTAACCCCCCTTTATTGTCATAACATGTGCCATGCATTTGCCCCTCCATGCTTGCATGTTCTAGCTTGACTTCATGAAGCTTTTGGTCATATTCATCATGCTTGAGGTCTGTTGGGTACTGATTTGATCATGTTTGCAATGTTTGGTATAGCCACCATGCATTTTGGCTTGTAGCCTTTAGTGTGTGAGTCATTAGCATGCTTTAGTTGGGTTGTTTCAGTATTTTGGAATCATTTTCCATGATATTTCAGTCCATAATCCATGCTTGTATGCTTGCATTCATCATCCTTTCCATGCTTTGAAGAGATACTCTTTTGTGCCTTAAAATGAGTCATTGGGCATGCCTATGTGTTTGAGGCTTTGGGCTGCCATATCAGTGGGTTTTGGGGCTCCTTTTTGCATGTTAAAACTCTGTTTTGCATTGATTAGTTCATACCATATGTTGTTGGGGTGGTTGTAGTAGAGTGCCCTCTTTGTGGCTTGAATCCCCTTTATTTTGGGCCCATTTCTTGGCATGCTTTGACCATGTTTCATGCATGTTCTAGTCTTATTTTGGAATGCCCTAGGACTGTTTTAAGTCATTTTGGTCCTTTGGGGTTTGGTGTCATAGCTATGGTTTGAGCCCCCTTGTTGGCCTCAAGTTTGGAGCCCTATTGCATGCCTTACTTGCATGTTTTGTTTGAGTTGGCATCACTCCTCATGAGATTTCAGAGTTTATTATAATGCCATATTCTCATATTCATCGCATTTCATTCATGCTTGAAGGTTATGCATTGTGGTCTAAATAATGGACCAATTAGTAAGCTTGTTTGCTTTGCATTTTTGTTGCCTTCACCCATCATTTTGGCCACTGTTTTGGGATGGGCTGAGGTCTCCCAATTTCGGTTTAAGTCCATCTTTGCATATAATTGCATGTTTGACAAGTTGCTCTTGTGTATTGTTCCATATTTGCATTACATCTTGTTTGCATGCTTAGTACATTGCATGATATCTAACTAGTTGCATCACATAACCTCATTGTATGCTTGACATGTTCATATTGCATTAGCTTACCTGCATGTTTAGGTAGCATTACATTGCATTGAGTTAGCATCCTCATATTGCACTAGTTGCACTAATTGCATTACTTTGCATTACATAGGGCATGCATGCATTGCATTTTGTTGTGCAGAACATCTTAGCTGTTAATGAGGGGGTGTATGTTAGCTCACAATCAGTATACCTCATGAACAAGCTTCAACACATCCC
>JAPPVO010000024.1:139319614-139374322 GCA_030407325.1 Camellia japonica
AATTCGAGCTACGGATGATTTTCCACCCCAAAAATGCCATTCCAAAACACCCAAAAACCCAACCGTTGGAAGCAGTTACACGCCATGCCAAAACCGTACATCTCTGATACATACGCACACTACATCATCTGTACATGTATGTATATATATATATAGCATTTTTGGGTGGTCTCATGATACGATCCATTGAAATCCTACGGTGGTCACTTTTGCTTCGTTTTTTCATCCCTTGACAGACAGTTCCACCATCAACAAATCACCCACTTGCTCACTCTTCAAACGAAATGAAACCTCCTCCCTCTCTCATTCTCTTCATCTTCTCTCACCTTCTCTCTCATCATCTCATCTTCTCACCTTCTCTCTCCCTCATTCATCTGCTCCCACCTTCTCTCTCTTCATCAATCTCTCACCCATGTTTCAATTGCCCCTCGTCGGTGGCAGCACCAACCTCGTCGCACACACAGAAATCGGTGAGGGGAGAGTAAATGAGGGGGATGAGGCGAGGGGGACGAGAGGGACGAGGTGAGAGTGGGAGCATCGGGGAAAGGAATGAGACGAGAGTGAGAGAGATGCCCGAGTGAGAGTGCTGATTTTGTTTGGAGAGGGAAGAGAGTGAGAGAGGAGAGAGAAATTTTTAGTTTCGTGCCATTCGAGCCCGATATAATTCGAGCTACGGATGATTTTCCCCCCCAAAAATGCCATTTCAAAACACCAAAAACCCAACCGTTGGAAGCAGCTAACACACCCCGCCAAAACCGCACCTCTCCGATATACACACACATATATCTTTACATGTATATATATATAGCATTTTTGGGTGGTCTCATGATACAATCCATTGAAATCCTACGGTGGTCACTTTTCCTTCATTTTCTTCATCTCTTGACAGACAGTTCCACCATCAACAAATCACCCACTTGCTCACTCTTCAAAAGAAATGAAACCACCTCCTTCTCTCATTCTCTTCATCTTCTCTCTCCTTCTCTCTCATCATCTCATTCTCTCACCTTCTCTCTCTCTCATTCATCTTCTCTCACCTTCTCTCTCTTCATCTTCTATTACCCATGTTTCAATTGTCCCTCGTCGGCGGCAGCACCACCAACCTCGTCGGCATACACAGAAATCGGCGAGGGAAGAGTAAATGAGAGGGATGCGGTGAGAGAGACGAGCGGGATGAGGCGACAGTGAGAGCATCAGGGGGAGGGATGAGACGAGAGTGAGAGAGAGGCTCGAGTGAGGGTGCTGATTTTGTTTGGATAGGGAAGAGAGTGAGAGAAGAGAGAAATTTTTAGTTTCGTGCCATTCGAGCCTGGTATAATTCGAGCTACGGATGATTTTCCCCTCCAAAAATGCCATTCCAAAACACCCAAAAACGAAACCGTTGGAAGCAGCCACACATCCCGCCTAAACCGCACATCTCTGATACATACACACACGTATATCTGTACATGTATATGTATATAGCAGGTTTGGATGGTCTCATGATACGATCCATTGAAATCCTACGGTGGTCACTTTTCTTCGTTTTCTTCATCTCTTGGCAGACAGTTCCACCATCAACAAATCACCCACTTGCTCACTCTTCAAACGAAATGAAACCCTCCCTCTCTCATTCTCATTATCTTCTCTCACATTCTCTCTCATCATCTCATTCTCGCACCTTCTCTCTCTCTCTCTCATTCATTTCATCTCTCACCTTCTTCTTTATCTCTCTCACCCATCTTCAATTGGCCCTCGTCAGCGGTTGCACCAACCTCGTCGTCACACACAGAAATCGGTGAGGCGAGAGTCAATGAGACGGATGAGGCGAGAGAGGCGAAAGGGATGAGGCGAGAGTGAGAGCGTCGGAGAGAGGGATGAGACGAGAGTGAGAGAAAGGCTCGAGTGAGAGTGCTGATTTTTTTTGGAGATGTAAGACAGTGAGAGGAGAGAGAAATTTTTAGTTTTGAGCCAATCGAGTCAGGTATAATTCGAGCCACGGATGATTTTCCACCCGAAAAATGGCATTCCAAAACACTCAAAAACCCAACCGTTGGAAGCAGTTACACGCCCCGCCAAAACCGCACATCTCTGATACATACACACACATATATCTGTACATGTATATATATATAGCATTTTTGGGTGGTCTCATGATATGATCCATTGAAATCCTACGGTGGTCACTTTTCCTTCTTTTTTTCATCTCTTGACAGACAGTTCCACCATCAACAAATCACCCACTTGCTCACTCTTCAAACGAAATGAAACCTCCTCCCTCTCTCATTCTCTTCATCTTCTCTCACATTCTCTATCATCATCTCATTCTCTCACCTTCTTTCTCTCTCATTCATCTTCTCTCACCTTCTCTCTCTTCATCTTCTCTCACCCATGTTTCAATTGCCCCTCGTCGGCGGCAGCACCGACCTCGTCGGCACACACAGAAATCGGCGAGGCGAGAATGAATGAGAGGGATGAGGCGAGAGTGAGAGCATCGGGGAGAGGGATGAGACGAGAGTGAGAGAGAGGCTTGAGTGAGAGTGCTGATTTTGTTTGGAGAGGGAAGAGAGTGAGAGGAGAGAGAAATTTTTAGTTTCGAGCCATTTGAGCCCAGTATAATTCGAGCTACGGATGATTTTCCCCCCTAAAACTGCCTTTCGAAAACACCCAAAAACCCAACCGTTGGAAGCAGTTACACGCCCAGCCAAAACCGCACATCTCTAATACATACACACACATATATCTGTACACCTATGTATATATAGCATTTTTGGGTGGTCTCATGATACGATCCATTGAAATTCTACGGTGGTCACTTTTCCTTCGTTCTCTTCATCTCTTGACAGACAGTTCTACCATCAATAAATCACCCACTTGCTCACTCTTCAAACAAAATAAAACCTCCTCCCTCTCTCATTCTCTTCATCTTCTCTCACCTTCTCTCTCATCATCTCATTCTCTCAACTTCTCTCTCTCTCAGTCATCTTCTCTCACCCATGTTTCAATTGCCCCTCGTCGGCGGCAGCACCAACCGCGTCGGCACACACAGAAATCGGCGAGGCGAGAGTGAATGAGAGAGATAAGGCGAGGGAGGCGAGAGGGATGAGGCGAGAGTGAGAGCATCGGGGAGAGGGATGAGACGAGAGTGGGAGAGAGGCTTGAGTGAGGGTGCTGATTTTGTTTGGAGAGGGAAGAGAGTGAGAGGAGAGAGAAATTTTTAGTTTCGAGCAATTCGAGCCCAGTATAATTCGAGCCGCACAGGTATTGTATCTCCTCCGTGTGAGACGTGACGAGAATTGAATAATTCTCCGCATTCTTACTGCATGAAATGTAGTTGTTGCTTTGCATTCTTTCTTAAAACTGTTGCATTTATTGTGAATATTTGCCTCATTACAGCTTGTTGCTTTGCATGATCATGAGTTACGTCCGGCTTGGTGCATATCATTTTGTATTTTGCCCCTGCCTGCGGGCATGCCTTCAGGCACATCTCTTTGTTAATCTCGCCTGTTTGTCTAAGTCTTCGGCCTTGTCAAAAATGGGTCGTCTCTGGGCTTTGACATTCACTCCCGTCAATTACGACTTCCGAGTTTTGTCAAAGAGGGGCAACTGTAGACACCCCATTTTTGACCGACCTTAAGACTCAAACGTCACCGATTGAGCACTCGGTGATGATACATATTGTGCTCGTTCTGAGGTCACAGAGTCTCGGCTGAGAGCCTTGCCTCCGGACTTCGGGGCTCTTTTGTGCTTTGCCTCGATTTGCGAACCAAGTCCTGTTTTCTCTGTTTTCTCTTCTCGAAGGGGGGGAGAGGTCTCGAAGACCATCTCTCAGTGGCCATAGGCTCTGTTCCGTGGTCGTAGGCCATTTTTCCCGTTTGGAGACCAGTTTTCGATTTTCAGAGTCGTCGGACGTGCGCCTCAGTTCGGGACCGCTTAACTACCTTCGTTTGCTCCGGTTTTTGGCACACACCTTGTTTCCTCTCTATAGAGGGACACTGTGGGCTGTGAGACCACCTTTGTGGTCGCACGCCACTTCCGGTGCCTAATAGTCAGTTTTCGGGGCACTCGGCTGCGCGTTTTGGCCCCCGAACCCTCGTTTTGCGTCGGTGTGGGTTCATTTTTGGCATGGACCCTATTTGTATTGTTAAGAAGGTGGTAGTATGGTGGGAGACCACCTTTTCTTCTTGGAGACCACCTTTCCCTGGTCGGCCGATTTTTCTTGGCAGGTAAGTGGTCTCCCTCACTTTTGGGCCATAATTTCTGGTCTCCCATACCACCATTGTGTTGCATTCACCTGGGAGGCCACCAATCTGGTATGGTCAACCACCTTTTCAACCTGACCCTTTTGACCCCTAGTCGGCCGACCACTGGAACTGGTCGGCCAGCCATCTCCTTTTTTGTCTCCCTGAGTGCAATACAGCTGTGCCAGCTGGGAGGCATTTGCCCCATCCTCCGAGATTTAACCCTTTTGTTTTGCCTTCTTAAGGAAGATTTGGTCCCTTTTGCTTAGCTTCTAAGAGAAGCTTGACCCCTTTGGTTTAGCTTCCTCAAGAAGCTTGACCCTTTTGGTTCAGCTTCTTCTAGAAGCTTGGTCCCTTTGCTTGAGGCTTCTCCAAGAAGCCTTGGACCTCTTCTTCTATAAGAGAGGCCCTCCTCTTCATTTGCAAGGGTTGAACATTTTTGTTAAGGCATTTGCATACACCTCTCCATATCTCTCTACTTCAAGCTCAAATACTCCATTATTCTTGGCCATTTACACTACACCTCCAAGCACAACACCTCCACTACCATCCTAAGTACCTTGGAGCTGTTTTTCAGAGGTTGAGAGCTCACTTTCTTGGTCCAGAGCTTGCTGCATTGCTGTGCTACAAGGGTAAGTCACCATTTCCCTCTTTGTAGCTTTATTTTGCTTCATTCTTTAGCCTTATTTACAAGCATTTTTGGACTTCATCATAAACTAAAAAAAGTCTTATTTTGAGCTCCTCTTCAAGTTTGATTAAGGTCATTTTTCTATTGGGGGTCATCTACCCCCTTGCATCCTTCATTTCCTCATGTTTTGAGCTATGCATTAGAGCATTCGTGTTGGCCTTAGTTTGGCCTTTTAGCCACTGAAATCTAGTGGATTTTTAGTGGCTAACATATTTCTTTGAGCTTCAAAATCAGAGAGGGGTGACCCTCTCGCCCCTTGTTCTCTTTACTAGCTTTGTTGGCCTTACAAAGGAGCCCCTATTTGCATGTTTCAAAGCCATGCTCCAGGCCATTTTTGATGAGTTTTGTGACCTGCATGAACTCTGTCCAGAGCCCTTTTTGCCATATTAAGTGTCTGTTATGCATGTGTAGAGTAATCTTCTTCAAGGCCTTTCAAAGGGACTTTTACTTGCATGCTTCCTAGACTAATTTCAGGATCTTTTTGGTGGGTTTTAGGACCCTCATAACCTCTATCCAGAGATTGTTTTACCATTTTGTGTGTCTGTCATATATGTGTAGAATAACCCCTTGCATGGCCCTCCAAAGGAGCCTATCATTCTTGCATGCATTGACTGAGTTTCAGTGGGTTTTTGGGCATATTTTGGCATGGCATACTTCTTTTTTCGGCTGATTTGGTGAGCTCTCATATGCTTCATATAGTTGTAGTACAACTCATGGTTCACTAGCTTTCTTTGCATGCTTTGTTGACCCTTGATTCTAGCACATTTTGACTATGCCTTAAACTGATTTTGTACATATTTTGGACTGCCCTAGCTCTGTTTTTGGGTCTCATGGTCAAATGATGCTTGTTTTGCATGCTTGTAGTTCAATATCCATGCTTAGCCTTGAGTTTCGAGGTCCATTGCATGCATATACTGAGGTGTTTTCATGCTTTGGGATCATTTTGCATCATATTTTAGAGCTTATGTGAATGCCATATCCTCATGTTTTCTCCTCTTTAAGTGTGCTTGAGAGTTGTGCATGAATGCCTTGTTTTCGGACCATTGAATGAGCTCCATTTCTTTGCATTCCGAGCCATCATTTTAGGCCATTTCCCCACTATTTTAGACCTGCCTAGGGTCTGTTTGGGGTTGGTTTTGCCATTTGTGCATTGCTTTGTGTACCTCTAGTATAACGCACTTCATTAGTTTCGGTATTCGGGCATCTAGCTTGCATTGTGTGACATATTTTCATGATTCAGGACCATTGTGCATCTTGTTTCAAAGCTGGAAATTGCATGCTTGTATGCCACATTTCATCCTTTTCCATGCTTAGTTAGAGTTGCATGTTGTGCCTTAGGATCGGTCCATTGCATTCGTGCATGTATTTCGGTTGTCTCATTTTCATCACATGGCCACTGATGTGAGTGTGGCTGAGGTCCACTCATATTGGTGTAAGTCCATCTTGCATTGTGTATGCCATTTTAGTCCATAGCATTGCATATGCTAGGTTGCATGTTAGTGCATTGTGCATGCCATGTTGTGTCACGTGCATTGTGTATGCCATTTTAGTCCATAGCATTGCGTATGCTAGGTGCATGTTAGTCGCATTGTGTATGCCATCTCATTGCATTGTGTTTGGGATAGGAGTTAGCCCAAACACGGGAACGAGGGACGTTTCGTACCCGAAGTGACGGAACGTGCCTCAATTCCCGGTCGTCGACACTCCGGTTACCCATGATGGAGTCTAGGCCTTGTTGTGTTTTCATGTGCATTCATTTCACATCGAGTCGTGCAATTCGACTCCTCGGCCATCATGCATCAAGATGCGTGATTGGTGGCACGAGGATCGAGGTGTGTACATATGTCAAAATACTTTGCCATGCCCCTTTCTTGCTCTCTGTTGCAGCAAACCAGAAAAATCAGCAGCCTTCTAGAGCTTTGCACAGCATTCTGAGATTAATTGCAAACAAAGGCAAATTGGGGCATCCCGAGGAACTTTCCGACGAGGCGGCTTGAGCATGCATGTATCTTTCATCATTCGGAGCAGAGCTGGGGCGGTCCATAGATTTGCACGCTAATTTATTTGCTTTCCTAGTTAATTTGTTAATTAATTAGGGTTTTGTAATATTTAATTATATTCGGACTGTAATTATTTATTCGGAAACCTGAGAGAGGGGCACAATTGTAATAAGTGTGCGTGTGTGTGATGTATGTCTTCCAACCGCACGTCTTTCTCTCTTTTATTTATCAGCTTATGATGGTTAGATTAGGGCATGTTTCAATTAGCATACTTATGCTCGCATGTTTGCATCCATTCATCTGTCTTGCATGCACCGGGCTCGGCGCATCATACTAACTGCATCGTATTTCAATTCCAAGTTTAATACGTGTTAGCTGTAGTATCTCATATGCCATTCTTAGAATAGCTGAGCTTATTATAGTTGCATTTTTGCATGTGTTGCATTAGGCATCTCAACATAGTTAGGATCCATGCATGTTTTCTAATTAGCTTCTTTCTTTGGCTTGGAGTGCTCGGTAAGTGGTTATGCTTTAGCATCCTTGCATGCGTGTGAGTGACTGCCATGATAGCATGCTTACCATGAGGCTATGTGCTTATGTGATATACCTGCCAAATGCCTGTGGGTGAAGGTTGGATTATCCGAATTGGAATAATGCATTGACTGTGAGTTTTAAGCCCACTAGATAGTGGCAAAACCATCTTTTCTAAGCCCACCCGAGGGTGGCAAAACCTGCATTTTAGCCTACTTGCGAGTAGCAAACGTTTTTCAAAACAAACATGAAATGTTTTGTTCCAATTCAGGCAACCCAGTCTATACTTGTATGCCGTGCGCATTACATAGTAATTCTAGGCTAATAACCGAATTAGAACGCATAATGTTTTCAAAACACGATATCATGGTTAGTAGAGGCCGATCTTTGATCAGGCGAGCGGGGGTGCTCAGAAAAGTGACCTTCCCCAATCGTACCCAAGTTCCCGAGCCGAGGCAACTTTGGTGATGACGGACACGTGGCTGGCCTAGGCAACGAGTCAGGGTTTCATAAACTTCCCAAAATAAAATATTTAGGTGGCGAACTCTGTATCTGGCAAAGCAGTCCATGTTGGCACTTCTTTCAGAAAATCTGTTTTTAAAGCGATTTGCCGGATTGGGACTCTTTGATGATTCATCGGTCTTGCGTTGCACTCTGTGAGATTAGATCCCGGATCGTGGTTTGAGTCCTGAACTGTAGTGAGCCCAAATGAACAGAATGGGATTCCTCCCGGGACGTTCGGGACGTCTACAGTTTCTGGTGACTCTGCTGGGGAGTTGGAGAACTTGACTCGAACTCGTGATATCTGGTTTTGACTACATTTATGTGTTTCTTTGCAATGTATTTGCATTGGTGCACCTAGGACACCGTGTTTGCCGTATGCTATTCCTGAACGATTTGCGGGAGGCTCGCTTCGAGAAGCGTGCCATAAGGCTGACCGGTTACGGGCTCTGCCACGACGGGAGCACAAACCCCAATTTTTACCGGGGCACCCTTTTTGACCATTCGACCTAGTGCATATCAAAATCCATAGTGAACATTCCAACTAGGACAGGTTGCTTACCCGATTATAGGTTGTTTGAAACCGCTGCGTGCGTAGTGAAAACCCTAGCTCCTGACAAAATAGGACAGGGGAACCTACCCACATAGGGGTGTTTTGGCTCTCACTTGTTTCCTATGTGCTTTAGAGTGCGTCTCTACAGGAATGCATGTATCAGTTTACAAGTTTGGCTATCAGGCCTGCGGGCACCAGTTCAGTATTTTGGGAATCAGTTATCTGCGGGTATCAGATTCAGTTTTGGGGGCAGTGATTTTGGGAACAATGATCAGTATCTGAGAACAGTATATTCAGCTTATCAACTGCGTGTTGCTATACCCGACTGTGTGTTGTGTTTATTTACGCTGTTATGCTATTCGTTTGTCTGGTTGTCTTTTTCCTTATTATTGCTTTATTTATCTTTTTGCTAGGTAGTTTAGCACAATTGCTTCGGACCAAGCAGATATTCCCCAAGCACTCTGGACTAGAGGTCGTCGACTCAATCGATCTGAGGATCTGGTCGACGGATAGCCAGTGTTTTATTCCTTACCCCCGGTTATCAGACGGAGGTCGAGAAGACAATGTATCCGAGCAGAGATTGCCATATCAGTGGACTTTGAACAGTCAGGTTGAGCTTCCCGAGGCTACTCCAGAGATAGACGTACCAGTAGTTCAGATAGATCAAGGCAGTATGGCAGGAATGACAGAAGTTGAGGAAATGATGCGTCAGATGCAGGAGACCATGAGAGCCATGCAGCAGGATGTTGTTCGTCGAGATGAATTTGCCAAATAACAGGCTGAGATCATGGCCCAGCAGCTAGAGTTAATTGCCAGGCTGAAACAACAAACCGAGGTATCTGCTTCACACCAAGCTCCTCCCCCACCGGGAGTTCCAGCACCCGGGGAGGCACCAAATGTCCAGGGAGATACGAATATTCCGACAGGGCCGGCCCTGCCCCCGATTCTACCTCAACTATCCAGGGCACCTACGCCTGTCAACCTACCGGACTCTCCCTTCGAATTCGAGGTCGACCCTACAGCATTGAAATTGAGCAAGCTTGAGAAGTTGTTCAAGAAATCCTAAGGGGTAAAGTCCATCCCAGACATTGAGGACGGGTACACTAACGTGGCTGTGACGCTGCCAGATAGGTTCAAAATGCCACAAATCGACCGCTTTGACGGATTTGGGGATCCCATGGTGCATCTCCGGTTGTTCTCAGATATACTACGGCCGATGGGCCTCACCAGACCGCAGAAGCTTTCATTATTCAACTGGACCCTGTCAGGCGGCCGCTATCTGGTACGCAAAATTAGAAGACGATGTTAAGCGGAACTGGGATGAGATGGCCGAGCTTTCATTGCCACAGTACTCCTATAACACGCAAATCGAGATTACAACCCGTGATCTTGAGACAACAAGGCAGAGCCTAAGGAGAGCTTTTCGGAGTTCGTAGCCAGGTGGAGGGCGAAGGCCTCAATGATGACCCTAAGGCCTACTGATAAAGATCAAATCCGGATGATTGTGTGCAATCTCCAGCCTAAGCTAATGCAGAAAATGATCATCTCCCTTTCCTACCTTTTTAGATTTGCATGAGATGGGAGTACAGATTGAGGATGCCTTGAAGCAGGGCTTGATTGATAATGACAAAGAGCAACCCAGAAGAATCTTCAACCGCAACAACAATACAGGCACTAGCAATGCCGCAAATGCTAGAGCTTCAGAAGTGAGCATGGTCACCACCATTCCCCCTCCAAGACCCATGGCAGCTACACCTTTCTCCGGCGCGTCCGGAAGCAACACACAACCACCAAATACCAACCTCGAGGCAAAGAACCTTCACCCCATTATATATGCCCCTGTCCAAGGCTCTGGGGGAATTAATCAGGAAAGGGCACTTAAAGCCCCTGGAGCCGAGGCCATTGCAAAATCCACTCCCTCCCTCTCATAACCCAGCAAAATACTACGCATATCACCAACAACATGGTCACGACACTGACCAATGTTTTAGATTGCGTCATGAGATTCAAGATCTCGTTGACAAGCAGGTGATTGTGCCTCCAGAAAAACCCAATGTCACAACGAACCCTCTCCCACCGCACAACCAAGCTCCGCCACCCAAACATATCAACTTTATCCAGACTGGGGTCGTGTCTTACGATCCTAGTATATATATCACCCCATCCCACCTACCCAAGCCGGAGGTGCTCATTCCTGACTGCACTGACTTGTGCATGTTGGACATCTCTCAGAACCCAACCCGAACCATTGGTGGTGACTGTCGAAGACAGAACATGGGAGATTTTCAGGGGAGAATGGATTGTTGAGTCAAATCTGAGGAATCTGGGAGTTTGCTGAGGAGGTATACAGTCCGAGTGACTACATTCTATCAGTAGCCAGGTTGGGCCAAATGTGGAATTGCCGGCAGGGGCAGAGCTTTGTGTGATACAGGGAATGAATCTGGTCAGAGGATAGATGACTTGGCAGCTGTGGAAGGGGACTTTGCTAACTTCCAATTTTTTAATGAACAAGATCCAGAGGGAATGGTAGTCAACTGGTCAGATTTTGAGGAGTCAGCAGAGGTCACCGGGTGGCTTGATGACCTACCAAACGTTGTTGACGAAACTCAGTTGGAACGGGCCCGGCAGGGCAAGAACATCAGTTGTGGCCGGAAGGGCCAGAAATCAGAATACATAGCTAGAGAGCGCCAGTGCTAAGAATTTCGCTCAGGACTTGGGCATTATGAATGCGGGAAGTATTGAACAGCCAGCTATACTGACGCAGTTGGAACAAGAAAGGGTTCGGGGATTCTGAGAGAACCAAGAAAGCTAAGGCCCCTGAGGGGACTGAAAGTGCTGGGTGCACGAGGATAGAGAATGCTGCGAGCATGTGGACGGAAAGTACTACGAGTACAATTATACCGGAGCCGGACAGGTGTCTGTTGGTTGTCGACGGAATGTGGTGGGAAGACGATGATCTATGTCTTGCCCACACGGATGAGGATTGGGGGAGTAACCAGCTAGACGATACCTGGTACTTCGGCGAAGTCGATCATATGACTAGAAGTGGGCGGTATTTCAAGCCCCCATATCTAGATCAGCCAGAGGTGTCTGGAAAAGATAAGGAGGCGGAGAAACAGAAAGAAAAGCAACTCGAAGAAGAGGCTGTACTGAAGCAGTTGAAAAAGATACAAGCAGACATCTCCATCTGGGGACTGCTTATGGCATCGCGAGTGCATCGACAAGCTGTCTTATCGGCCATGGACAAGGCCAAGCTCTCAATAGACACCACGCTGAACAGCTGGTGGCTTAGTTTTTCCGGGAGGGGCTACCCCGATGTTGACTTTCTCCGACAAAGAATTGCCACCCTGAGGGTGCGAACCATAACAAGCCACTCTACATCTCTGTGGAGTGCAGAAACAAATGGATACCCGTGGTGCTTGTCGACACAGGGTCCGCCATCAATGTGTGCCCGGCAAGGACTGCATATGCAATCGGTTTAAAGACCGCGGACTTTGTGCCGACAGCCCAGGTGATTCGGGCATATGATAACACAAGCAGAGAAGTAATGGGGGACAGTGAAAATTCAGACCAAGGTTGGGCCGGGACAGCATGAGGTAGACTTTCACGTCTTAGAAGTTCCTGCGACCTTCAATTTACTTTGGGGCGGCCGTGGTTGCACCAAGTAAAGGCAGTTTCGTCCACCTTGCATCAGATGGTGAAATACCCCATGGGAAGGGAGTAGCCATCGTTTTTGGAAATTCGTCGATCCATCCACCGCCAGAAGTATCTACGCCAGTTTTGGAAATTGAGCACGGTATGGAGGATGTGTTCATGTCGGGTTTTACCCTGGCTGAGGCCCGGGTCGTGCAGAACATCTTAGCTGTTAATGAGGGGGTATGTTAGCGCACAATCAGTATACCTCATGAACAAGCTTCAACACATCCCCGGGATGGGATTGGGAAGAGCGGCCGGAAGGGCGTTGCAGCGTTGGCCGAAGTGCCCCACCCACACACCTTTGGCTTGGGTTATCTGCCCACCAAAGAGGATTGGATAAGGAAAGGTAAGGAGATGGCTGGGAGAGCCAGAGCGAAGCAGGCGGAAAGCCTTTTGAGCTAATGCACCGACCCATCCAGAGTACCCTAAACGGACGCTTTGTCCGGGAAGGGGAGGACTTTCCATTTTGTAGCTTCCCAGAGCCGTGGATAAACGAAGAGAAACGCTGTGTGCCAGGGTTTGAGATTTTCTTTGACCTACAGTTATCCGGGGATAACGTTGCTGAAGAGTAGACGGACCCATTAGCTGAGGCTGAGCAGAGCAAGAATGTGGAGTCTGAGGATGCCGAAAGTGAATTGGGGGTAGCGCTGGCGTGTCTACTTTCAGATCCTCTGATCGAACAGAAGTGCTTGGGGGATAACTTCTCAGTATGTGTGATCGGGAATGAAACGGCTGCGGGCCTACCAACAAACATTTTGGATGCATCTATCGCACCCTCTCTCATTTGGCAATACGAGGAGGGATTTTTGTCAAGCAGCACCGGGTTAGGTAGTGAGCCAGAATCTGATTCCTCCGAATCCGTTGAGTCGGAATCAGGTTCCAGCTCGACTGAGTCTGAGTCCGGTATTCCAAGGGGTGATAACCCGGATACCACAGTCCTGTCTAGGTCGTCTTTTTCTCTCTTTTGAGTCTGTTGTAACTGAGAATCGGACGATTTTTGATGTGCTTACGAGAATAATGTGGCTGTGGTTTCTGAGTACTTTTCTGTGCCCTTGATTTATTGCATTAACTCAGACTTTCAAAATTTTGATAAAAACGACGAGGAAGAGTCCTCCGATTTTACAACACTTAATTGAACAAGAGCAGGAAAGATTTGTTAAACCCTTAATGGATCTACTATGAATATTGGTACTGAGGAGGACCCGCGGCTAGTCCAGATCGGGTCCACGTTGTCTTCGGAGGAATGTGAGCACTTAGTCGCTTTATTAAAAGATTTCAAAGATGTTTTCGCGTGGTCCTACGAAGACATGCCTGGAATCGATCCTGAGATTGTACAGCATCGGATCCCTCTTGACCCCGAGGCTCGACCCGTCAAACAAAAACTCAGAAGGATCCGCCCGGACTGGGCTCTCAAGATCAAGGAAGAGGTCACCAAGCAAATTGACGCAGGTTTCCTACTGCTATCCGAATACCCGACTTGGTTGGCCAACATTGTTCCGGTGCCAAAGAAGGATGGCAAGATCCGGGTATGCATGGATTTCAGGGACTTGAATAGAGCTAGTCCAAAGGACGACTTCTCCTTGCCGCATATCGATGAGTTAGTGGACTTCACAGCGGGGCATGCTTTGCTTTCGTTCATGGATGGCTTTTCGGGCTACAATCAGATAGTGATGGCACCCGAGGACCAGGAGAAGACTGCTTTCACCACCCCGTGGGGGACTTACTGTTACAGGGTGATGCCATTTGGGTTGAAGAATGCTAGAGCTACATATCAACGGGCCGCGACCACGATATTGCACGACATGATCCACAAAGAGGTTGAGGTGTACGTGGACGACATGATTGTCAAGTCCAAAGAAAGAGAGGGCCACTACACCGCCTTGCAAAAATTCTTTCAGAGGATCAGAGAATTTCAGTTGTGGCTGAATCCTCAGAAGTGTACGTTCGGTGTTACAACAGGGAAAATGTTGGGGTTTCTGATTACACAGAGAGGTATCGAAGTCGACCCTTCCAAAATCAAGGCCATCTTAGAAATACCACCACCAAGGACTGAAAAGGAGGTGCAAGGCTTTCTGGGTAAAGTGCAATTCATAAGACGGTTTATCTCAAAATTAACCTTGACTTGTGAACCACTTTTTGGTCTCCTGAAGAAAGGAAAGAAATTCCAGTGGGACGGCCGATGCCAAGCTGCTTTTGAACAGATCAAGGAACACTTACAGAACCCGCCCGTGTTGTCACCGCCAGAGCCGGTGAGACCATTGATTTTGTATCTTTCAGTAACTGAGACTACAATGGGCTGCATGCTCGTGCAAGAATCATAGGACAAAGTAGAGAGAGCCACCTACTACCTGAGCAAGAAGATGCTGGAGTATGAGACTCGCTACACACCGTTGGAAAAGGCTTGCTTAGCCTTGGTATGGGCTACCAGGAAGTTGCAGCACTACCTGTTAGCTCACTCTGTAATGTTGGCTTCGAGATTAGATCCCATCAAATATCTCTTCGAGAAACCGACACTTACGGGTAGGCTAGCTCGTTGGTTGCTGTTGCTTTCTAAATTCGATCTGAAATATGTGACGTGCAAGTCAGTCAAGGGAAGAGCAGTAGCAGAATTCTTAGCCGATCATCCAGTGGAAGGAGGTGAAGCAGTTGAGTACTTATTCCCAGATGAGGCCATTTTGCATATCGACGGCGAGTTTTGGACGATGTACTTTGACGGAGCGTCAAACCAATACGGGTATGAGATAGGAGTGTTGCTGATAGCACCTGACAACTCCCGTATTCCTCTAGCATTCAAACTCCAGTTCAAAGTCATGAACAACGAAGCAGAATATGAGGCATGCATTGCCGGTCTAGAAGCAGCCCTGGAATTAGGGGCAAAACGGTTAGACGTCATGGGGACTCGAACCTTGTTGTATCTCAAGCGAAAGGAGATTGGAAAGTCAAAGAAGAAAAGATGATAATGTATCACCAGACCTTGGACTTGTTAATTCCTCGGTTTGAGAACTAAACTTTGCTCATCTATTAAGAGAGAACAACAGGTTCGCAAATGCACTAGCACTCTATCTTCCATGATAGACATCCCTTTCGGAGTCCGGATGCGTCCGATCATCATCGACCAGAAATTTGTGCTGGCTTACGAGTCGATTGCTACTATAGAAGAGGTTCAAGATGAGAACCCCTGGTACTACGATGTCTGGAACTTCTTGGAGAAGGAAGCGTATCTACCAGGGGCAAATGCCAAGGACAAAAGGGCAATCAGAAGAATGGCTGCTCAGTTCATCATTTGCGGAGGAAAACTGTATAAGAGAGGTCATCTGGGAATGCATAAGCTGTGTGTCGAAGTTGAAGAGTTGAAGCGCCAAATTGAGGCCATCCATGGAGGAGAATGTGGGGCGCATATGAACGGGGTAATGTTAGCTCGGAAGATCCTCAGGCAGGGTTACTACTGGTCCACCATAGAGGAGGATTGTATCGGCTTTGTTCGGCGATGCCACAAATGTCAGATCCATGCAAACCGCATGAACATTCCGCCGTCGAAGCTGTACAATATGATTTCGCCATGGCCATTTTCAGTTTGGGGAATCGATGTGATCGGGGCTGTCACTCCAAAGGGGTCGAATGGACATGAGTTCATCCTGGTCACGATAGATTATTTCACAAAGTGGGTTGAGGCCCAATCCTATACGGTGTTGAAGGCTTCACATGTTGCGAAATTCATCAGAAACAACATCATCTGTCGCTATGGGGTCCTGAACGAGATCATTTCAGATAACGGTTCCCACTTCAAGAAGGAAGTGATTGATTTGTTGGAAAAACAAATGTGGCTTTTCATAAGTCATCCACCTATCGGCCGCAGACCAATGGAGCGGTCGAGGCCGCCAACAAGAATATCAAACACATATTGCAGAAGATGGTGGAAACCTACCGGGATTGGCCAGATAAGCTGCCGTTTGCTCTGTGGGGTTACCAGATGTCTTTCGAATTCTACAACTCTCAGGGCGACTCCGTATTCATTAGTTTATGGGATGGAGACCGTTCTACCTATTGAAATTGAGGTTTCGTCTTTGCGAGTACTGGCTGAGTGTCAGATAGCCGAAGCAGATTGGCAACAGAGCAGATTTGAAGAACTCATGCTCTTCGATGAAAGAAGACTAAAAGCACTGTACCATGTTCAAGGTTATCAGCGCAGAATTGCCAAGGCTTTTAATAAGAAAGTTAAGTCCAGGAATCTAAAAGAAGGAGATTTGGTGCTCAAGGACAACCGAGCTCCCATCCACGACCCAAGGGGCAAGTTCAGACCCAATTGGACTGGTCCCTACATCATTAAGTCTATCTGGTTAGGTGGAGCTGTGGTTCTGATGGACCTAAATGGCCTAGAGTTCTCCCAACCGATCAATATGGACAAGTTGAAGAAATATTACCCCTGAGAGGCTCGCTAGGCCAAAAACCTGAAAGGGTGACCTAGGCAAAAGTTAGAGCACAAAAAAATTTGAAATGATAAAAACTGAGCTCGCAAGGTTGAAAAACTCGCAAAGGGCGACCTTGGCAAAAGTTAGAGCGTAAAAGGACAGTGAAAATACTCGAGTGAACCCGAGCCTGAACTACGTAAGGCTTGATTCCCATCTTTGGGATAGGTAGGCAACTTCATCCAGAAGTCCAGCCATAAACCTTTCCCCGATCAACTCTGTCCATTTGATCATCTCGGCCATCTTTGTCTATTCAGCATTCAAGAGTTCGGTTATGATCTCCGGTGTAGTGCTTTTCAGACTAGGGGCAACTTCCCGTTGCTGTGCAGTGCCGCGGTACTATTCAGACTAGGGGCAATTTTCCAGTTGCTAGGATCCGAGGTTGTGCATCTCAGTGACAGATTTCAGGCGTGTCCAATTTTGATCCATATCGAAAATGGTTTTGAAAAGTTTTAATAAAAGTTGACTTTGTTCAAATTAATCTTTTTACAACTTAGACCATTTTTGGACCAAAGCGGAAAATTTTCAGTACCCACAACCTTCAATTTCATTGATTTCAATACAATTCTCCTGCTCTTGCATACAAATTGAAGTTGCTTTTTATTACATTCATAAAGAAAACTTGAAAGTACTAATAAAGCAAAATTCGGGGCATAGATAAGTCAGGTGTTCCTGCGCCCCCTCCCAGAGCTGGTCGAAGCCTCTGATGCCAAAGTGGGCCCTTCCTGTGCCTCTTCATTGAGCCAATCCAAACACTCATCAGACAAAGTGCAACTGAAAGTGGGAGCGGGGGCCAGGAGCTCTCTAGTCCTCCATGCTGTGGCATACCGGGCAAGCTATGCGCCTCGGGCTGGGAATGCAGCAGGGTACTCTATCCCCTCTGGCGGGCAAGTCTGATCATGTCCGAACTGGCACCGGAATCGGAACGGAAAATAGAAGACACAGTGTGTCATGCCAATCAATTGAATCCCAGGTTGACGAGTCATATTGTAACTCATTGCCGGCAGATTGAGCCAAGGGCAACGCCAAGCAATGCGGTCCGCGGACAAACTGCACATCCAGTTGTACCACCACCCCTCATCCAAGGCATCGACTAGACGCTGTCGGAAGAAGTAGCTGTGAGCTGAGTATGCTGGGCAAGAGTCCACAACCTGTAGCTTATCCATTAACCATACCTGGGGAGGGATGAAAAATGAGAGATTAAAGAATAGAGAGATGTACGATGAGAGAAAAGTAAGAAAAGGGTTTTGTGAGAAAAACCGAGCCTAAGGGCCGAGTGATGTGAGCAATGCATATGTGAGATTGGGTGGGAAACATTACCTGCAATAGTAGTGGGCTCCCTGCAAGCCTAGCCGTCTCCCGGCGATGAAAAACGTCTAAGCCCATCAATGTCTCAGCCAATGTCATGGCAATGCAGCTCTTGCCCTCCTTCAAACCTTCGGCCACCTCAATCAAACGAGTGCTAAACCCACCGGAGCCCGGGACAAGCAAGAAATGAGATAGCAAGCATAAGCAAAGCGTGTGTCGCCGATATCCCTGCCAATGATGGTCGCCGCGGTCACCAGCATCAAAAAATCAGCGAACCAAGCTTGGGATGTCCAGCTCCCCGTCGTGAATCAATGATCGAGCGTCATGCAAAGTGAGGCCGCACATTTGTCCTAAGGCTTGGACGTGGCCAAATCGGAGTTGAGGCAAGATTTCCTCATTGCGCTCGGACTCCATCAAAACTTGGAAATCATCGAAAGTAGGACACATCTCTTGCCCGCTAAAGCTAAAGACGTGTGTTACCGGGTTCCAAAACCTTGCTGCAGCATGGAGGAAAGGAAGATGCAGCGGAGTACGGCCTAGCGTGAATAGTGCATTCAAGCCGAAGCCCCGGAAGTTCAACTCTTCCGAGCCATCCAGAGAAGCAATCCAAGCTGTGAGATTTTGGATGAGGAACGCCTCCATTTTGATGCAAAACTAAGATGAAATGAATGAACCACGAGGCTGGAACTTTTAAAGAGGATAAGGCACTGTTCGGGGGACACGTGTCAAAAAACTGGTGGTTGCCAAATCAAGTGGTCGGCCGACCACCTTTTCTGGTAGGCCGACCACCCCTTGGTCTCCAATGGAAAAAGCTGGTCGGCCAGCTTCCTTAGGTGGTCGGCCATGGAGAGAAGTGTGGCTCTAGTCTTATCCTAGTCTCTAGAAGAAAGTTCCTAGCATTTCCATGCATTGGGAGTGTTGAAGGTGCGAGTATTCCTCTGTTTGGGATGCGTTCCGTCACTCCGATCATCCGAGATACGTCTGTTTATCGAGTTGTTGTTGAGTTTTGTTTATTGAGTTGTTGTTGAGTTTTGATTATTGAGTTGTTGTTGAGTTTTGTTTATCGAGTTGTTGTTGAATTTTGCTTATCAAGTCAAGTTGTTAAGTTTATCGAGTTGTTAAGTTTTATCGAGTTGTCGAGTTTGGTCCGTTGAAATTGTTGTTCTTTGTTTATCAACATTTCCGGGATTTGCTTATCGAGTTGTAAGCTTGCTAAGGTCTCGTTGTTTCTTAGTAAGATAAGTTGTTTTGTTTGTTGTGTCGTTTCACTACCTGACTTGGCAAATTTTCGATGCTCAATTTTCATTCAATCTCATTTTTGTGCAAAATGATGCGATGCGATGCTAAGAACATAAAATACAACACTTTTTGAACAAAAGCTGTTTCATTCCATCATGCTTCCCTTTGTTACAACATTTTACAACAAGGGTACAAGTTTTACAGAAAATAAAATTGCCTAATAATGTACAATGTGCTACAACTACTAGTAAAAAGGCAAATAAAGCAGGAACATCTGCATCAGTGCTCTCAAGTGTAAGAATAAGAGGCCCTCTTCGTCCTCTTCGGCTGAGAAGTCCCTGCACCATCTCCACCAGCACCACCATCTGAATCGGAGCTGCTGTCCTCGAAACCCTCCTCGGCATCACCTCCGCCCTCAGAACCGGACTCAGAGTCATCCTCTCTGCCTGCAGATGTCTCTGACTGAAGATGCACAGGCTCCTCCTCCTCGCTGGACTCCTCCTCTATGACAGGTGCTCTGCGCTTGCCTCGTCTGCGAGACGAGTCCTCTCTCCCAGCTCCTCGAGAAGGCTTAGATGGTCCGGCCTGTAGCCCAGTATGTAGCGGAGGCATCTGAAAAGGAAGAGGACAATTTGAGTGCATTAGCCAGTATGTATATCAGATGCAGATGCAAGAAAACTACATAGAGAGGGTGTATGCATATACAGTACATGAATGTGGTGTGTGTCAGATGTGCTCTACACATACAGTCAATCAATGTAGTGAAATGTTCAAGTTCAGCATGTCATCAGAAGTATGATAAATGCAAGAAAACTAAAGAGTACCGGGACACCGACGATGGACAACTGTGTCTCTCTTCGCAGGACCATGCCCCCGAGTGAGGCCACCAACCCGAGCATCCTATCCATGTACTCCATAGGGGGTTGCAGATGCAAGTGCAAGTTATCAGTAAATGAATAAATATCTGAGTGATAAATCAAAACTGTAAAGCATACCGGTGGTGAGTCAGGGTCTCTGACGTATGGGTGACCAGGCATAGGAGGCTCTATCGGAATTGGGTAGGAAGTCCCGTATCGCCATCCTGTCAACTCAGTCGGAATATCTGGCCATCCGGTGTGATGATAAGTCAGGGGAATCGGGGGGACCAGTCCAGCCCCACCTCTCGATGTGCCGGCCCTGCTAGTAGAAGGGACACCTGCAGCCTGAGCTCGACTCGATAATGGCATGCCAGCAGACCTCCTCGTGGGAGTACGAACACCTGTCAATGGAGGCATCAAGTATGTATGACGGTAAGTCGCGTACTCCCCCTCCTCCAAATGTGGAAATACGTCGGTACCCAACATGGCGCGGTCGACCTCCTGGGGAGTGAGCCTCTCAGTGGATCGCATATCGTCCGGAGGTGCTGCGGGGACACTCTGCTCGGGGAAGCCCATAGTCTGGCGCATGAAGCGGTCCCCCAAAAACCAGGCCCTACCAGCTGGCCCCTCAAATAAGATCCTGTACCGAGAAATGGCCCATCCCCCAGCAAACTGAAATCGGGTATCTTCGCCCAATGGCGCCCAGGGCTGCCATGTGATCTGCGGATAACCAATGCATAAGCCGAATAGAAATCGTAAATGTGCAAGATAAATCAAAGATGAAAACATGGAGAACTGAGAGTTCTGAATTACCTCGGTCGCCCGCACTGTATCGAAGAACTGCCGCAGGTAGGCCAGAGTCTCCCGAGCTCTCGGCTGGTACTGGCCCTCAAATACGAGCGAATAAGGGATCACAAGAGGTGCCTCCACCTCAAGCTCCGGGCTAGTGTCGGAAAGTATGCAAAAACCCATAGCTGTGGAAAACAGGGCAATAACCATCAGAATACGGAATGTTAAGTGCAGAATGTACAGAGAATGCAAAATGCCGAGAGCAAAATGCAAAGTATAGAATGTAAAGTGTGCTGTGTGTGCAATGTACAAATAATGAAAAGCAGAAATGTAAATCAAGAGGGCAGAAAGTACCTCCCAGGCTCTCCAATAGCCGCCAACTATGTTCCCCCGTCCGCGGGAGGTCGCACTCATGTAGCAGTAGAGGGTAGCTAAGCCGGCGCCGCCCCAGTCATACTGGCTGACCTGTGAGAGGTCTACCAGAGCACTCAGCAGATAAAGTGCAACGGTATTCCCCCTATCAGAGAACAGAGTGGTCCCGAGGAGGAACATCAAAAACCCTCGAGTATACTGCTCTATCTCCTCGGGAGTCTCGGGCACAGTCTCCCTAAAATGTGTGGAAAACCAAGTGTACCGGACTCTCCCCGAAGATCTGTCAACCGGTGGGCGAGCTCCCAACAGATAAATCCAGGCAGCCTCCCACTCGCCCATGTCCTCATCGTAGGGGATCGGCTAGCCTCCCATGTCAAGGCCCGTCAGCATGGCAAAATCGAACGGGGTCATAGTCATGTCCTCGGTAGCTGAGAAATGGAAGGAGTTGGTGGTGTCCCACCATCTCTCTACGAAGGCACCCATCAGAGTCCTGCTCGCTGGATAACGTGATATCCCCGTGCAGAAGAGTCTGAACCCTGCCTGGTCAACCAGACGGCGAACGGCCTCAGGGAGCTCCGCGTACCACTCCCTGGCGATGATCGATCCATAGCCTCAGGTGATGCGGGAAGATACCTGAATTCAGATTGAACACATGTATTCAATTTCAAAATAAAGTGTACGAGCTGTGTGCAAATCAAATCAGATACAATGCTGTGGACTGCGTGTTCAGTATGAGCTGCGTGCAAATGAGATGTGTGAGCTGTGTGTTCAACCTCAAAGTGCGAACTGTGTGTTCAACATCACAAGTTTGGGCTGTGTGTTCAGATTTTAGAAATAGTGTGTGCTGTGTGTTCACCTCAAAATTTGGGCTGCGTGTTCAGAAAGTCAAGTGTTCGGGCTGCGTGTTCAACTTTCAAAAACAGTGGGTTGTGTGTTCAACGTCACAAGTTTGGGCTGTGTGTTCAGATCTCAGAAATAGTGTGTGCTGTGTGTTCACCTCAAAATATGAGCTGTGTGTTCATCTCAAAGTTCGGGCTGCGTGTTCAACTTTCAAAAACAGTGGGCTGCGTGTTCATAATCAACGAGTTTGGGCTGGGTGTTCAGATCTTAGAAATAGTGTGTGTTGTGTGTTCACCTCAAAATATGAGCTGTGTGTTCATCTCAAAGTTCGAGCTGCGTGTTCAACTTTCAAAAACAGTGAGCTGCGTGTTCATAATCAACAAATTTGGGCTGTGTGTTCAGATTTCAGAAATAGTGTGGGCTGCGTGTTCATAATCAACAAGTTTGGGCTGTGTGTTCAGATTTCAGAAATAGTGAGTGTGGGCTGCGTGTTCACAATCACAAATTTGGGCTGTGTGTTCAGATTTCAGAAATAGTGTGTGTTGCATGTTCACAATCAAATATGGGCTGCGTGTTCAGAAATTCAAAGTTTGGGCTGTGTGTTCAACTCTCAACAAGTGTGTGCTGCGTGTTCACAATCAAATATGGGCTGCGGGTTCAGAAATTCAAGTGATTGGGCTATGTGTTCAAGATGCAAACAGAATACTGTGTTATAGATTAAGTAATCAGAATAAGCTGTGTGCTAGAATGAGCAGAAGTATGTTGTGCAAGTGTGTTCAGAATGAGCAGATAAGCATGCACAGTGAAAGCGTGAAATGCACGGAAAATGCAGAATACATTGCAGAAAATGTAAAAGTGAAGTACATACCTCTCGTGCCTGATGAGAGAGGTGGAACTCTGGCTCCCGCAGTAATAGATCTACAGGTGCTCGCTCATCAAAGTCGGTAAAGTGGTAGAAAACGGCTCGAGGAAGGATGTGCGCCGGAGGGTCATACCTCTCGGGAACAAATGGCTGAATCCTCGAAGGTAAAGACATAATGTCTGGCTCACCTCCGGCACCTGGAGGACCTCCGCCCTGAGGAAAATGACCTGCCATCTCAAGAAATCTGCAAAAAGGAGCAAAATGAGCCAAAATTGGAAAAAGTCAACAAAAGTTAACTCTCGGGAAATGAAAAAGTTAACAAAAGTCAACTCCCGAGAAAATGTTCCAAATATTGAGACAAACTTACCTGAAGTGGTGAAAATGGGTAAAGAAGCTCCGAAATCAAATTTTAATCGGTCCAAAGTGAAGAAAACTGAAAGATTTCGCGAAACAACTTTGCGTGGGGCGTTGGAAAACGCATATAGAGCGCAAATCTGAGAGGGAAAATGGTCTAGGAAGGGAGGAGAGCTGATTTCGGACCTAAAGTTGTGAGGAAAAGTGTTTTGGCCGAGTGTATTTAAAGATCCGGGTGCGAAAGGACAAAACTGCCCCTGTTTTTGGCTAGGTGGTCGGCCGACCACCTTTTCTGGTAGGCCGACCACCCCCTTGCCCCAAACCTGGTCAGTGGCCCTCTAAGGTGGTCGGTGGCCCTCCCAAGGTGGTCTCCCATGTCTTTTTGAGCTCCATACAAATTTTAGTGGTGATCGGAGTCCCCGGCACTCGAGAAAGTACAAGGAAAGTGCACTTTTCGTCGCGAAATCCCTCTGCGGGAACTCCAACTCCAACTTTCGATGCGTGTTTCATTGTTACTCGCCGAGAGCGAGGTGTATCCTTTTTGAATTCGTCATGACCCTTCCGAAAGGTAAACCGGAGGTCGCAATTGAGTTGTCCTCGTCAAAGCTCGCATTTCTTTGCTCGATGTTTTGTTTTAAACATGCTCGTAAAGTCGCACTTATCTTGCATTGTTGTGCATGCCATTCGCATTGTTATGAATATCACTTGCATTGTTGTCCATGTTTCACCGGTATTGTTATACCTCCATGCTTAACTTGCGTTGTCACGCACGTTTCTCCTCGCATTGCGATGCACTTTTCCATCGGCACCATGTTTGTCTGCGTTCGATATAGCATTGAACATATGTTGCTAACTATGTTGTGCTTGTTAAGTTTCTCTCTTTTGCAGGCATGATATTGTATGTATGGTTCATTTGAAGCTGGTGCAACCAGACGAGCCGCACAGGTGTTGTATCTTCTCCGTGTGAGACGTGACAAGAATTGAATAATTCTCTGTATTCTTACTGCATGAAATGTAGTTGTTGCTTTGCATTCTTGCTTAAAACTGTTACATTTATTGTGAATATTTGCCTCATTACAGCTTGTTGCTTTGCATGATCATGAGTTACGTTCGGCTTGGTGCATATCGTTTTGCATTTTGCCCCCGCCTGCGGGCATGCCTGCAGGCACATCTCTTTGTTTATCTCGCCTGTTTGTCTAAGTCTTCGGCCTTGTCAAAAAAGGGTCGTCTCTGGGCTTTGACATTCACTCCCGTCAATTACGACTTCCGAGTTCTGTCAAAGAGGGGCAACTGTAGACACCCCATTTTTGACCGACCTTAAGACTCAGACGTCACCGATTGAGAGCTCGGTGATGATACATATTGTGCTCGTTCTGAGGTCACAGAGTCTCGGCTGAGAGCCTTGCCTCCGGACTTCGGGGCTCTTTTGTGCTTTGCCTCGGTTTGCGAACCAGGTCCTGTTTTCTCTATTTTCTCTTCCCAAAGGGAGGGAGAGGTCTTGAAGACCATCTCTCAGTGGCCGTAGGCTACGTTTCGTGGTCGTAGGCCATTTTTCCCGTTTGGAGACCAATTTCCAGTTTTTGGAGCCGTCAGCCGTGCGCTTCGGTTCAGGACCGCTTAACTACCTTCGTTTGCTCCGGTTTTTGGCACACACCTTGTTTCCTCTCTATAGAGGGACACTGTGGCCTGGGTGATCACCTTTGTGCTCGCACGCCACTTCCGGTGCCTAATAGTCAATTTTCGGGGCACCCGGCTGCGCGTTTTGGCCCCCGAACCCTCGTTTTGCATCGGTGTGGGTTCATTTTTGGCATGGACCCTATTTTTATTGTTAGGAAGGTGGTAGTATAGTGGGAGACCACCTTTTCTTCTTGGAGACCACCTTTCCCCGGTCGGCCGGTTTTTCTTGGCAGGTAAGTGGTCTCCCTCACTTTTGGGCCATAATTTCTGGTCTCCCATACCACCATTGTGTTGCATTCACCTGGGAGGCCACCAATCTGGTATGGCCGACCACCTTTTCAACCTGACCCTTTTGACCCCTGGTCGGCCGACCAGGGCAAGTGGTCGGCCAGCCATCTCCTTTTTTGTCTCCCTAAGTGCAATACAGCTGTGCCAGCTGGGAGGCATTTGCCCCATCCTCCGAGATTTAACCCTTTTGTTTTGCCTTCTTAAGGAAGATTTGGTCCCTTTTGCTTAGCTTCTAAGAGAAGCTTGACCTTTTGTCAAGCTTCTTGAGGAAGCTTGACCCCTTTGGTCTAGCTTCCTCAAGAAGCTTGACCCTTTTGGTTTAGCTTCTTTTAGAAGCTTGGTCCCTTTGCTTGAGGCTTCTCCAAGAAGCCTTGGACCTCTTCTCCTATAAGAGAGGCCCTCCTCTTCATTTGCAAGGGTTGAACATTTTTGTTAAGGCATTTGCATACACCTCTCCATATCTCTCTACTTCAAGCTCAAATACTCCATTATTCTTGGCCATTTACACTACACCTCCAAGCACAACACCTCCACTACCATCCTATGTACCTTGGAGCTGTTTTTCAGAGGTTGAGAGCTCACTTTCTTGGTCTAGAGCTTGCTGCATTGTTGTGCTACAGGGGTAAGTCACCATTTCCCTCTTTGTAGCTTTATTTTACTTCATTCTTTAGCCTTATTTGCAAGCATCATAAACTAAAAAAAAGTCTTATTTTGAGCTCCTCTTCAAGTTTTATTAAGGTCATTTTTCTGTTGGGGGTCATCTACCCCCTTGCATCCTTCATTTCCTCATGTTTTGAGCTATGCATTAGAGCATTCGTGTTGGCCTTGGTTTGGCCTTTTAGCCACTGAAATCTAGTGGATTTTCAGTGGCTAACATGTGTCTTTGAGCTTCAAAATCAGAGAGGGGTGACCCTCTCACCCCTTGTTCTCTTTACTAGCTTTGTTGGCCTTACAAAGGAGCCCCTATTTGCATGTTTCAAAGCCATGCTCCAGGCCATTTTTTATGAGTTTTGTGACCTGCATGAACTCTGTCCGGAGCCCTTTTTGCCATATTAAGTGTCTATTATGCATGTGTAGAGTAATCTTCTTCAAGGCCTTTCAAAGGGACTTTCACTTGCATGCTTCCTAGACTAATTTCAGGACCTTTTTGGTGGGTTTTACGACCCTCATAACCTCTGTCCAGAGGTTGTTTTACCATTTTGTGTGTCTGTCATATATGTGTAGAACAACCCCTTGCATGGCCCTCCAAAGGAGCCTATCATTCTTGCATGCATTGACTGAGTTTCAGTGGGTTTTTGTTCATATTTTGGAATGGCATACTTCTGTTTTTGGCTGATTTGGTGAGCTCTCATATGCTTCATATAGTTGTAGTACAACTCATGGTTCACTAGCTTTCTTTGCATGCTTTGTTGACCCTTGATTCTAGCACATTTTGACTATGCCTTAAACTGATTTTGTGCATATTTTGGACTGCCCTAGCTCTGTTTTTGGGTCTCATGGTCGAATGATGCTTGTTTTGCATGTTTGTAGTTCAATATCCATGCTTAGCCTTGAGTTTCGAGGTCCATTGCATGCATATACTGAGGTGTTTTCATGCTTTGGGGTCATTTTGCATCATATTTCAGAGCTTATGTGAATGCCATATCCTCATGTTTTCTCCTCTTTAAGTGTGCTTGAGAGTTGTGCATGAATGCCTTGTTTTCGGACCATTGAATGAGCTCCATTTCTTTGCATTCCAAGCCATCATTTTAGACCATTTCCCCACTGTTTCAGACCTGCCTAGGGTCTGTTTGGGGTTGGTTTTGCCATTTGTGCATTGCTTTGTGTACCTCTAGTGTAACGCACTTCATTAGTTTCGGTATTCGGGCCATCTAGCTTGCATTGTGTGACATATTTTCATGATTCGGGACCATTGTGCATCATGTTTCAAAGCTGGAAATTGCATGCTTGTATGCCATATTTCATCCTTTGTCATGCTTAGTTATAGTTGCATGTTGTGCCTTAGGATCGGTCCATTGCATTCGTGCATGTTTGCATGTATTTCGGTTGTCTCATTTTCATCACATGGCCACTGATGTGAGTGTGGCTGAGGTCCACTCATATTGGTGTAAGTCCATCTTGCATTGTGTATGCCATTTTAGTTCATAGCATTGCGTATGCTAGGTTGCATGTTAGTGCATTGTGCATGCTATGTTGTGTCACGTGCATTGTGTATGCCATTTTAGTCCATAGCATTGCGTATGCTAGGTTGCATGTTAGTCGCATTGTGTATGCCATCTCATTGCATTGTGTTTGGGATAGGAGTTAGCCCAAACACGGGAAACGAGGGACGTTTCGTACTCGAAGTGACGGAACGTGCCTCAATTCCCAGTCGTCGACACTCCGGATTACCCATGATGGAGTCTAGGCCTTGTTGTGTTTTCATGTGCATTCATTTCACATCGAGTCGTGCAATTCGACTCCTCGGCCATCATGCATCGAGATGCGTGATTGGTGGCACGAGGATCGAGGTGTGCGTACATATGTGAAAATACTTTGTCATGCCCCTTTCTTGCTCTCTGTTGCAGCAAACCAGAAATCAGCAGCCTTCTAGAGCTTTGCACAACATTCTGAGATTAATTGCAAACAAAGGCAAATTGGGGCATCACGAGGAATTTTCCGACGAGGCGACTCGAGCATGCATGTATCTTTCATCATTCGGAGCAGAGCTGGGGCGGTCCATAGACTTGCACGCTAATTTATTTGCTTTCCTAGTTAATTTGTTAATTAATTAGGGTTTTGTAATATTTAATTATTTATTCGGACTGTAATTATTTATTCGGACTGTATTATTTATTCGGATCCTCCGAGCGAGGGCACAATTGTAATAAGTGTGCGTGTGTGTGATGTATGTCTTCCAACCCCACGTCTTTCTCTCTTTTATTTATCAGCTTATGATGGTTAGATTAGGGCATGTTTCAATTAGCATACTTATGCTCGCATGTTTGCATCCATTCATTTGTCTTGCATGCACCGGGCTCAGTGCATCATACTAACTGCATCGTATTTCAATTCCAAGTTGAATACGTGTTAGCTGTAGCATCTCATATGCCATTCTTAGAATAGCCGAGCCTATTATAGTTGCATTTTTGCATGTGTTGCATTAGGCATCTCAGCATAGTTAGGATCCATGCATGTTTTCTAATTAGCTTCTTTCTTTGGCTTGGAGTGCTCGGTAAGTGGTTATGCTTTAGCATCCTTGCATGCGTGTGAGTGACTGCCATGATAGCATGCTTACCATGAGGCTATGTGCTTATGTGATATACCTGCCTGAATGCCTGTGGGTGAAGGTTGGATTATCCGAATTGGAATAATGCATTGACTGTGAGTTTTAAGCCCACTAGATAGTGGCAAAACCATCTTTTCTAAGCCCACCCGAGGGTGGCAAAACCTGCATTTTAGCCTACTTGCGAGTAGCAAACCGTTTTTCAAAACAAACATGAAATGTTTTGTTCCAATTCAGGCAATCCAGTCTATACTTGTATGTCGTGCGCATCACATAGTAATTCTAGGCTAATAACCGGAATAAGAACGCATAATGTTTTCAAAACTCGATATCGTGGTTAATAGAGGTCGATCTTTGATCGGGCGAGCGGGGGTGCTCACGAAGTGACCTTCCCCAATCGTACACAAGTTCCCGAGCCGAGACAACTTTGGTGATGACGGACACGTGGCCTTAGGCAACGAGTCAGGGTTCTTGAATTTCCCAAAATAAAATATTTAGGTGACGACTCTGTATCTGGCAAAGCAGTCCATATTTTGCACTTCTTTCAAAAAATCTGTTTTCAAAAACGATTTGCCGGATTTGGACTCTTTGAGGATTCATCGGTCTTGCATTGCACTCTGTTAGATTAGATATAGGACCGTGACTTTGAGTCCTGAACTGTATTGATCCTAAATGAACAAAACGGGATTCCCTCCCGGGACGTTCGGGGACGTCTACACATGCATGAATTCACTCTCAAATTCAACTCTTCAAACCAATTCTTGACTTAGATCACTAATGACTCATGAACCATGCAAGAACCAACTTGAATTCACAAACAAGAAGGTAAATGTCCTACCTTAGGTCTTGAATTCAAGGTACACAAGCTCAAATATACAATCTCTCTTCAAGTCTTCTAATTTTCCAAGCCAATTTTAGGTGAATTGAACTTTTCTTCCAACTCTCTAGCTCTCTCTCACGTTTGGTCTAGGAAGTGGTTGAAGAAATGTATCGAAAATGAAATGAACTAATGGCCTAAAGATGCCCACTCAATGGCAAAAGGGTAATAAACTCAAGTTGATGTATTTTAACTTTATTTAATCCAATTTAATCACACCAAATCAAATTTCAATTAAACATACCATAAAATCACATAAACTCTAATTACCATGAAATACTAATCAATTTCAGATTCGGCCTCCGATAAGGCCTTCAATTCACAGTTCGAAACTTAAAACATGAACAGATCAATTAACAGTCAAATAGATAGAAATGCATTTAAACTAATATACTAAATCAATCAGTTCATAATTTCAGTCAAATTAGTTACTTATCATGTTCCGTCACAGTTTAGCAGTAATCAGTGGCGAGGGTTGTCATAGTCTCCCCTCCTTACAAAGAGTTTGGTCCTCCAAACTCGAATTACCTTCATTTTGGAAGAATACCGGATTTAGTGGGAACAATTCAGGATACCGTTTCATCATATCGTCCTCCCTTTCCCAACTGGCATAAACGCCACCATGGTTTTGCCAATCAACTTTCACTAATGGGATCTCTTTGTTCCTCAACTTCTTGATCCGTTGATTTACAATCCGAATAGGCCGTTCTTCATAAGTGTAGTCATCACTTAGCATTACACGGGTAGGCTCTATAACATGGAAGGGATTCCGGAGGTAATCCCTCAGCATTGAAATATGGAAGACATTATGCATATTCTCCATTTCAGGAGGAAGCGCTACTTGATACGCCATCGGATTTATCTTCTCAATGATTTCATACGGCCCGACATATCTCGGCGCTAGCTTACCCTTGACTCCAAAACGAGTCTGGCCTTTCATCGGTGTCACTTTAACAAAAACATGATCACCTACTTCGTATACCCTGTCCCTCCTTCGGACATCCGCATAACGTTTCTGTCGGCTTTGGGCGGTTTTCAATCTTTGCTGAATCAGTTTCATCTTTTCTGTGGTTTCCTGTACAATCTCGGGCCCAAGCAAAGGCCCATCTCCAACTTCTGCCCAATAGAGAGGAGATCGACATTTTCTGCCATACAAAGCCTCGAAAGGTGCCATACCAGTGCTCGAGTGAAAGCTGCTGTTGTAAGCAAATTCGGCTAAAGGTAAATGGCTTTCCTAATTTTCATGAAAATCAAGAACACACATTCGCAGTAAATCCTCCAGAGTCTGGATGGTTCTTTCTGACTGGCCATCTGTCTGAGGATGGTATGCACTACTCAGTCTTAGTTCAGTACCCAATGCTGTCTGTAGACTTTGCCAAAATCTCGATGTAAACTTTGAGTCCCTATCAGAAACAATGGACATAGGCACTCCATGCAGTCTAACAATCTCATCAATATAAATTATAGCCAATTTGTCCACATTATAAATTGTTTTGACAGGTAAGAAGTGAGCAGATTTAGTCAGTCTATCAACTATAACCGTAATTGAGTCCATACCTTTACTGGAGCGAGGTAAACCAACAATAAAATCCATAGTGATATGTTTCCATTTCCACTCCGGTATTGGTAAGGGCTGCAGTAAGCCTGCGGGTCGTTGATGTTTAGCCTTAACTTGTTGGCAATGAAGACATTTCGATACAAAGTCAGCAATCTCTTTCTTCATTCCCGGCCACCAGAAATTCAGTTTCAAGTCTTGGTACATTTTCGTATTTCCTGGATGGATAGACAGTTTCGAATTATGACCCTCTTGTAGAATACGTCTTTTCAATTCAGAATCATTCGGTACACACAACCTTCCCTGAAATTTCAATACATTATTCTCAAATTTAAAGTCCGGCCTCGGTTTCGATTCCCGTTCATCAATGACATTTCTCAGAAAGTCATCTTGTTGCTGTTTCTCTTTGATTTCTTCAATAAGTGCTGGTTGAGCAGAAATTGCAGCTAAGGTTCTACCTTGTTCACGCAAAACGATCTCAACTTCAAATTTTTCAAGGTCACATAGCAATTCTTTCTGCCCGGTGAGTAAACAGGCTAAATTTCCAACTGATTTCCGGCTGAGTGCATCTGCAACGGTGTTAGCTTTCCCTGGATGGTACAGAATTTGCAGATCGTAGTCTTTTATCGATTTTAACCATCTCCGTTGTCTCATGTTCAGTTCTTTCTGTGTGAAGAAGTACTTCAAACTCTTGTGGTCTGTGTACACCTCACATGTTGCCCCATAAAGATAGTGATGCCAATTTTCAGTGCAAACACTACTGCAGCAAGTTCCAAATCATGAGTGGGGTAGTTCTTTTCATGTGGTCTCAGTTGTCGGGAAGCATACGCAATCACTTTATCATTCTGCATTAATACACATCCCAAACCCTTATGAGAAGCATCACTAAATATAGTAAAACCATCCGTTCCTGAGGGTAGGGTAAGAATCGGTGCAGTCACAAGTCGAGTCTTTAACTCTTGAAAGGCTGATTCTCTCTGATTGGTCCAGTCAAATGATATCCCCTTCTGAGTCAACTGAGTCAATGGTAGGGCAATTTTGGAGAAGTCTTCCACAAACCTTCTGTAGTACCCGGCCAAGCCTAAGAAACTTCGAACTTCCGTAACGTTTGTCGGTCTAGGCCAACTTACCGCTGCTTCAATTTTTTGCGGGTCCACTGAAATGCCATCTTTACTAATCACATGACCCAAAAACATCACGTTATCAAGCCAAAATTCACATTTAGTCAGTTTTGCATAGAGTTTCTGTTCTCTTAAGGTCTGTAAGGCAATGTTCAAATGACGTTCATGTTCTTCCTTGCTTTTGGAATAAATCAAAATGTCATCTATAAATACAACTACAAATTCATCTAGGAATGGTTTGAAAATTCTATTCATAAGGTCCATAAATGCAGCAGGTGCATTAGTAACTCTGAAAGGCATAACAAGAAATTCATAATGTCCATACCTCGTTCGAAAGGCAGTCTTTTCAATGTCCCCTGTCTTGACTCTCAACTGATGGTATCCAGATCTAAGGTCAATTTTAGAGAAAACCTGGGCACCCTGTAACTGGTCAAACAAATCGTCAATTCGAGGCAATGGATATTTGTTTTTCACTGTTACCTTGTTTAGTTCACGGTAGTCAATGCAGAGTCTCAATGAGCCGTCTTTCTTTTTCACAAACAAGACTGGTGCGCCCCACGGTGAAGTAATGGGCCTAATGAACTTCTTGTCTAACAATTCTTGCAGCTAAACTTTCAGTTCTTTCAATTCAGTAGGTGTCATTCTGTAAGGAGCTTTGGAAACCGGCTGTGTACCCGAAATCCCTTGGCAAATCATCTGGAAAAACATCTGGCAAACCGGCTGTTCAGTCACCGTTTAGCAGTGATCAGTGGTGAGGGTTGTCACATCACTTTTCCTTCGTTTTCTTCATCTCTTGAATGACAGTTCCACCATCAACAAATCACCTACTTGCTCACTCTTCAAACCAAATGAAACCTCCTCCCTTTCTCATTCTCTTCATCTTCTCTCACCTTCTCTTTCTTCATCTAATTCTCTCACCTTCTCTGTCTTCATCTGCTCTCACCCATGTTTCAATTGTCCCTCATCGGAGGCAACACCAACCTCGTCGGCACACACAGAAATCGGCAAGGCGAGAGTGAATGAGAGGGATGAGGCGAGAGAGGCGAGAGAGGCGAGAGAGGCGAAAGGGATGAGGTGAGAGTGAGAGCAACGGGGAGAGGGATGAGACGAGAGTGAGAGAGAGGCTCAAGTCAGAGTGCTGATTTTGTTTGGAGAAGAAAGAGAGTGAGAGGAGAGAGAAATTTTTAGTTTCGAGCCATTCGAGCCCGGAATAATTCAAGCTACGGATGATTTTTCCCCCCAAAAAAGCCATTCCAAAACACCCAAAAACCCAACCGTTTGAAGCAGTTACACGCCCAGCCAAAACTGCACATCTCTGATACATACACACACATATATCTGTACATGTATATATATAGCATTTTTGGGTGGTCCCATGATACGATCCACTGAAATCCTACGGTGGTCACTTTTCCTTCGTTTTCTTCTTCTCTTGACAGACAGTTCCACCATCAACAAATCAACCACTTGCTCACTCTTCAAACGAAATGAAACCTCCTCCCTCTCTCATTCTCTTCATCTTCTCTCACCTTCTCTCTCATCATCTCATTCTCTCACCTTCTCTCTCTCTCATTCGTTTTCTCTCACCTTCTCTCTCTTCATCTTCTCTCACCCATGTTTCAACTGTCCTTCGTCGGCGGCAGCACCAACCTCGTCGGCACACACAGAAATCGGCGAGGCGAAAGTGAATGATAGGGATGAGGCGAGAGTGAGAGCATCGGGGAGAGGGATGAGATGAGAGTGGGAGAGAGGCTCGAGTGAGAGTGCCGATTTTGTTTGTAGAGGGAAGAGAATGAGAGGAGAGAGAAATTTTTAGTTTCGAGCCATTCGAGCCCGGTATAATTCGAGCTACGGATGATTTTCCCCCTCAAAAATGCCATTCCAAAACACCCAAAAACCCAACCGTTGGAAGCAGTTACACGCCCCGCCAAAACTGCACATCTCAGATACATACACAGACATATATCTGTTCACATAGATATATATATATATATATAGCATTTTTGGGTGATCTCATGATATGATCCAATGAAATCCTACGATGGCCACTTTTCCTTCGTTTTCTTCATCTCTTGACAGACAGTTCCACCATCAACAAATCACCCACTTGCTCAGTCTTCAAACGAAATGAAACCTCCTCCCTCTCTCATTCTCTTCATCTTCTCTCACCTTCTCTCTCGTCATCTCATTCTCTCACCTTCTCTCTCTCTCTCATTCATCCTCTCTCACATTCTCTCTCTTCATCTTCTCTCACCCATGTTTTAATTGTCCCTCGTCGGCGGCAGCACCAACCTGGTCAGTGAACACAGAAATCAGCGAGGCAAGAGTGAATGAGAGGAAAGAGGCGAGAGAGGCGGAAGAGATGAGGCGAGACTGAGAGAGAGGCTCGAGTGACAGTGCTGATTTTGTATGGAGAGGGAAGAGAGTGAGAGAAGAGAAGAAATTTTTAGTTTCAAGCCATTCGAGCCCGATATAATTCGAGCTACGGATGATTTTCCCCCTAAAAATGTCATTACAAAACACCAAAAAACCCAACCGTTGGAAGCAGTTACACGCCCCACCAAAACCGCACATCTCTGATACATACAACACATATATCTGTATATGTATATATATTTATAGCATTTTTGGGTGGTCCCATGATACGATCCATTGAAATCCTACGGTGGTCACTTTTCCTTCCTTTTCTTCATCTCTTGACAGACAGCTCCACCATCAACAAATCACCCACTTGCACACTCTTCAAACGAAATGAAACCTCCTCCCTCTCTCATTCTCTTCATCTTCTCTCACATTCTCTCTCATCATCTCATTCTCTCACCTTCTCTCTCATCATCTCATTCCCTCACATTTTTTCTCTCATTCATCTTCTTTCACCTTCTCTCTCTTCATCTTCTCTCACCCATGTTTTAATTGTCCCTCGTCGGCGGCAACACCAACCTGGTCGGTACACGCAGAAATCGGCGAGGCGAGAGTGAATGAGAGGGAGAGGTGAGGCGAGAGAGGAGGGAGAGATGAGACGAGAGTGAGAGAGGGCTCCAGTGAGAGTGCTGATTTTGTTTGAAGAGGGAAGAGAGTGAGAGAAGAGAGAAATTTTTAGTTTCGAGCCATTCGAGCACGATATAATTCGAGCTACGGATGATTTTTCCCCCCAAAAATGCCATTCCAAAACACCCAAAAACCCAACCGTTGGAAACAGTTACACGCCCCGCCAAAACCGCATATCTCTGATACATACACACACATATATCTGTATATCTATATATATAGCATTTTTGGGTGGTCCCATGATACGATCCATTGAAATCCTACGGTGGTCACTTTTCCTTCGTTTTCTTCATCTCTTGACAGACAGCTCCACCATCAACAAATCACCCACTTGTACACTCTTCAAACGAAATGAAACCTCCTCCCTCTCTCATTTTCTTTATCTTCTCTCACACTCTCTCATCATCTCATTCTCTCACCTTCTCTCTTATCATCTCATTCTCTCACCTTCTCTCTCTTCATCTTCTCTCACCCATGTTTCAATAGTCCCTCGTCAGCGGTAGCACCAACCTCGTCGGCACACACAAAAATCGGCGAGGCGAGAGTGAATGAGAGAGATGAGGCGAGAGAGGCGAGAGGGATGAGGCGAGAGTGAGAGCATCGGGGAGAGCGATGAGACGAGAGTGAGAGAGAGGCTCGAGTAAGAGTGTTATTGTTTTGGAGAGGGAAGAGAGTGAGAGGAGAAGAGAAATTTTTAGTTACGAGCCATTTGAGCCTGATATAATTCCAGCTACGGATGATTTCGCCCCCCCCCCCCAAAAAAAATGTCATTCCAAAACACCCAAAAACCCAACCGTTGGAAGCAGTTACGCGCCCCGCAAAAACCGCACATCTCTGATACATACACACACATATATCTGTACGTGTATATATATTGCATTTTTGGGTGGTCCCATGATACGATCCGTTGAAATCCTACGGTGGTCACTTTTCCTTCGTTTTCTTCATCTCTTGACAGACAGTTCTACCATCAACAAATCACCAACTTGCTTACTCTTCAAACGAAATGAAACATCCTCCCTCTCTCATTCTCTTTATCTTCTCTCACCTTCTCTCTCATCGTCTCATTCTCTCACCTTCCCTCTCATCATCTCATTCTCTGACCTTCTCTCTCTTTATCTTCTCTTACCCATGTTTCAATTGTCCCTCGTCTGCGGTAGCACCAACCTCGTCGGCACAAACAGAAATCGGCAAGGCGAGAGTGAATGAGAGGGATGAGGCGAGAGTGACAGCATTGGGGAGAGGGATGAGATGAGAGTGAGAGAGAGGCTCGAGTGAGAGTGTTGATTTTGTTTGGAGAGGGAAGGGAGTGAGAGGAGAGAGAAGTTTTTAGTTTCGAGCCATTCGAGCCCGGTATAATTCAAGCTACGGATGATTTTCCCCCCCAAAAATGCCATTCCAAAACAGCCAAAAACCCAACCGTTGGAAGTAGTTACACGCCCCGCCAAACCAGCACATCTCTGATACATACACACAGATGTATCTGTATATGTAATATATATAGCATTTTTGGGTGGTCTCATGATACGATCCATTGAAATCCTACGGTGGTCACTTTTCCTTCGTTTTCTTCATCTGTTGACAGACAATTCCACCAACAACAATTCACCCACTTTCTCACTCTTCAAACGAAATGAAAGCTCCTCCCTCTCTCATTCTCTTCATCTTCCCTCACCTTCTCTCCCATCATCTCATTTTCTCACCTTCTCTCTCTCTCATTCGTCTCCACTCACCTTCTCTCTCTTCATCTTCTTTCACCCATGTTTCAATTGTCCAACCTCGTCGGTGGCAGCACCAACCTCGTCGGCACACACAGAAATCAGCGAGGCGAGAGTGAATGAGAGGCATGAGGCGAGAGAGGCGAGAGGGATGAGGCGAGAGTGAGAGCATCGGGAAGAGGGATGCGACGAGAGTGAGAGAGAGCCATGAGTGAGAG
This sequence comes from Camellia japonica, assembly GCA_030407325.1. Taxonomy (NCBI): domain Eukaryota; kingdom Viridiplantae; phylum Streptophyta; class Magnoliopsida; order Ericales; family Theaceae; genus Camellia; species Camellia japonica. The sequence continues at coordinate 139,356,658 of JAPPVO010000024.1, forward strand.
TGCTGATTTTGTTTGGAGAGGGATGTGAATGAGAGGAGAGAGATATTTTTAGCTTCAACCCATTCGAGCCCGGTATAATTCGAACTACGGATGAATTTCCCCCCCCCAAAATTCCAAAAAACCCAACCGTTAGAAGCAGTTGCACGCCCCGCCAAGACCGCACATCTCTGAGACATACACACACATATATCTTTACATGTACATATATATAGCATTTCTGGGTGGTCCCATGATACAATCCGTTGAAATCCAACGGTGCTCACTTTTCCTTCATTTTCTTCATCTCTTGACAAACGGTTCCACCATCAACAAATCACCCACTTGCTCACTCTTCAAACGAAATGAAACCTTCTAGCTCTCTCATTCTCTTCATCTTCTCTCACATTCTCTGTCATCATCTCATTCTCTCACCTTCTCTCTCATCATCTCATTCTCTCACCTTCTCTCTCTTCATTTTCTCTGACCCATGTTTCAATTGTCCCTCGTCCACGGCAGTACCAACCTCGTTGGCAGACACAGAAATCGGCGAGGCGAGAGTGAATGAGAGGGATGAGGCGAGAGTGACAGCATCAGGGAGAGGGATGAGACGAGAGTGAGAGAGAGGCTCGAGTGAGAGTGATGATTTTGTTTGGAAAGGGAAGGAAGTGAAAGGAAAGAGAAATTTTTAGTTTCGAGCCATTCGAGCCCGGTATAATTCGAGCTACGGATGATTATCCCCCCAAAAAATGCCATTCCAAAACACCCAAAAACCCAACCGTTAGAAGCAGTTACACGCTGTAGCCACCCCATTTTTGACCATCCTCAAGACTTGGACGTCACCGTTTGAACACTCGGTGATCATCCATGTTCGTGTTCGTTTTGAGTTCCCGGAGGCCTCGGCTGCGCGCCTTGCCTCAGGATCTCTCAACTCGTTTGTTTTGTGTTTGGTTTTGCACCAAATGCTTGTGCTTTTGCTCTGAGGGACAGGGAATGGCTTTTTGGCCACCCCCACACCCCACCGGCCTTCCCTCTACCTCACCGGCTAGTCATTGTTGCCACCGGCCATGGTTTCTTGATACCAATGGCCGATCGACATTTTGTGAGGCCGGCCGGCACTTTGTTTGGCCGGTGACCTCTTTTGCTGGCCGGTGTGAACCTTTTGCACCCCCCAGGCTTAGTGCATGCCAGCTGTGCCAGTTGGGATGCACAGACCCTACTCCCCATACACGGGGATGACAATTTTGAGCCTTTGACCCCCTTTTTCCTTCTAGAAGGTTGAACCCTTTGGCCAAGCTTCTTGGGGAAGCTTGGCCAGCTGTCTTAGCTTCCTCTAGAAGCCTTGAACCTTTGCCCCTTTGGCCCTTTTTGATATAGCTTCTTGGAGAAGCTTCAAGCTTTCTCTTGGCCTATATAAGACCTCCTTCTTCTCCATTGTCTAGGGTTGGAGATTTTGAATTAAGAAACCAAAGAATACATATATATATCTGATATATCACCCTCTCTCTCTATATCTCCCTCTCTTTCATCCTTAGTGTGTGTTTGGGACCCTAAAAGTGCATTTTTACCTTAGTTTTGCACTAAGACACACACCATCACACCTTACTTCGACCTTGAGGAGCTTAGAGGGTTTATTCTTGAGTTTTTGGACTGGTTTTGACCAAAAGAAGAGGGCTGCATTGACTGTTCATCAAAGGTTCTTCAAGGGTAATCTCTTTACTTTAGATTCCCCAATTTTGCAACAGTTTTTTACCTACCTTGCATGTTGATTTGAGCTTTGTGTATAACTAGAAAAAGTCTTATTTTTGCATGCTTGAGATCTTTCATTAAGGTTGTTTTGGCATTTGGGGTCGACCTCCCCCTCTAAGCTTCATTTTAGCCTCTTTTGGTACTCTTTTGTTAAGCTTCGGTCAACTTTGTGTGTTAGCCTTCTCACCACTGAAATCCAGTGGATTTTCAGTGGTGAGAGAGGAGGTTTGAGGTTTTGAAAAGGGGAGGGACACCCCTTTCCCCTTTGTGTCTCATTTTTTTGCATATTCTTGGCCCATAAGGGTAGCATGCATGATTGGGTGTTTTTGGTTCCATTTCAGAGGTTTTTGTATGTTGTTAGGTCATAATATGCCTCTATTTTTGGTTGAATTAGTGGTCTCTTACATGCTTAATATACTTGCTTTGTATTCCCTTATTTTTACCTAGAAATACATCATGACATTTGACCACCATGCTCTCATATTTTGGTTTTACTTGGTGAAGTTCTTGGCCATGTTTTGTCATGCTTAAGGTCTGTTGACCACTGATTTGGTCAAGTTTGACATGTTTGATATAGTTGCTATGCATTTTGATTTGTGAGCCTTAAGGGTGTGAGTCCCTAGCATGCATTGGTTAGGCTATTTTAATGATTTGGGGCCATTTCTTATGTTATTTCAGTCCCTATACCATGCTTACATGCCTACATTTATCAACTCTTTCATGCCTTGAAATGTTGGTCTTCCATGTCTTGGGTTAGGCCATTGTGCATGGCCATGTATTTGAGGCTTTGGGATGCCATGTGTGTGGGTTTTGGGGCTCATTCTCATATGCTATAGCGCTGATTTTGTTGGTCTAAATGTCCTTGTTTGTCTTCCTTTAGGCATGCTTGAGTTGGCTTTTGTACCTTAGTCTTGGGCTCATTGATTGGCATGTTTGTCTTATATGATCGGCACCATTACTTTGGCACCTTTGGCCACTGTTTTTGGGGTGGACTGAGGTCCCCCCCCCCTCTTTGTGGTCTAAATCCACCTTTGCATGAGCATGTTACATTACATTAGAGGCATGCTTGCATTGTATCCTACTTGCATGTTTGCTTAATGTTGAGCTACCTCATATATTTGTTGCATATTTGGCATAATTTGTGTCTTAGCTTCATTTGCATGCTTGAGCCATGTTTGTATACTTGCATTGCATCGTTTAGCTTGGGGTGTCAAGCCAAACTTGAGGGGTGAGAAGTGTTCATACTTCAAGTGATGCAACATCTCTCAACCCTCGGTCGCCGAGGCCCTTGACTCTAACATGATGGGGTCTTGGTACTCATTTGTGTGTTGCATGCATTTTCATTGAATGGCAAGCTTGACTTCTTAGGCCATCATGCCTAATTGATGACCCGAGGATCGAGGGCCATGCTCCCTTGAGTCCAATGCATGATAGGGAGTGTGGTCATGCTTACACTTGCTTAAAATACCATGCCATACACTGCTTGCCCTCTGCTGCTATCAACTGCAGGTTCTCCAGGAAGTTTTGGCCGGTCGGCTAAATACAGTGCCGGTCGGCCATCAATCTCGGCCGGTAAGAAAAACGGGTGGCTGGTGGTTCATCCCTTTGGCCGGTGGTATTCCCCAACATCCATAGAGTATGTGCCAAGACTTTTGCAGTCTTCAGAGAAGCAGGGCAGTGTAAACAGAGGTAGCGGTGGCATGGTACGGGTTTCCGAGCGAGGCAGATCGAGCATGCATCCTCATACGCATTTCGAGGCAGGGCTGTGGCCACCTTCTTTTCACATTTATTTTGTTGATTAATTAGAAGTTTTTGTAATAATTAATTTAGTATTATTTATTCGGACTGTAATATTTATTCGGACGCTCCGAGCGAGGGAAATTGTGTTATAAGTGTGCGTGAGTGTGTGTATGTCTTCCAACCCCACGTCTTTCTTCCCTTTTATTTACTAGCTTTCGATGGTTAGTTTAGGGCATATCTAAATTAGCATACCTTATGCTATGAATGCGTACATTCATACATTTGTCTTGCATGCACCGGGCTCGGCGCATCATTCTAACTGCATTTGTATTTCAATTCCAAATTGAATACGTGTTAGTTGTAGCATTTCACATGTTATTGTAGATTAGCCGAGCCTATTTTAGTTGCATTTTGCATGTGTTGCATTAGCCATCTTAACATGAACTAGGATCATGCATATGATTACTAACTAGTTTCTGTTTTGGCATGGAGTACTAGGTGAGCTTTTATGCTTTAGCATCCTTGCATGTGTGTGAGTGTTGCCATGAAAGCATGATTACCATGAGGCAAGTTGCTTATGTGATATAACTGCCTGAATGCCTGTGGGTGAAGGTTGGATTGTCTGAGTTGGAACAACTCATTGAAATCTGTATTTTAGCCTACTTACGAGTAGCAAATTCCAAAGCGTTTTCCAAACAAACAGATATGCAATGTTTCATTCCAAATTAGGCAATCTAGTCTATACTTGTTTGCTGTGCGCATAACATAGTAATAGGCTAATAATCGGAATAAGAACGCATAATGTTTTCAAAACAAGATATCATGGTTAGTAGAGGCCGATCTTCGGATCGGGCGAGAGGGGGTGCTCATAGCTGACCTTCCCCAATCGTACCCAAGTTCCCGAGCCGAGGCAACTTTGGTGATGACGGACACGTGGCCTTTGGCACCGAGTCAGGGTTTCCTAAATTCCCCCAAAATAAAATATTTAGGTGGCGACTATGTATCTGGCGAAGCAGTCCATGTTTGGCACTTCTTTCAAAAAGCTGTTTTTCTCAAAACGATTTGCCAGATTTGGACTCTTTGGTTCAAGATTAAGAACCGTGACACAAATCGAGTCCAAACTGTAGCGAGGTCCCTCGCGGACGTGTTACAGTTTCTGGCGACTCTGCTGGGGACTTAGAGAGCTTGACTCGAACTCATGATATCTTGTTTTGATTACACTTATGTGTTTCTTTGCATTGCATGTGCATTGGTGCGCCTAAGACACTGTGTTGGCCATCTGCTATTCCTGAACGGTTTGCCGGAGGCTTGTCTTGTCAAGGCATGCCATAAGGAAGACCGGTTGCGGGCTCTGCCAGTATGGGAACACAAACCCCGGTCTTACCGGGGCACCCTTTTTGACCATTCGACCTAGTGCATATCGAAATCCATAGTGACCATTCCAAACTAGGATAGGTTGCTTTCCCAATGTTAGGTTGTTTGAAACCGCTGCGTGCGTAGTGAAACCCTAGCTCCTGACAAAATAGGACAGGGAAACCCTACCCCAACATAGGGGTGCTTTGGCTCTCTTTTACTCGCTATGTGTTTTTAGAATGTATCTATGCAGGGAACACACGTATCAGTTCGCAAGTTTGAGTGTCAGGCCTGCGGGCATCAGTGTTTTTGGGAATCAATTATCTGTGGGTATCAGATTCAGACTTCAGGGCAACGGTTTGGAAATATTGATCAGTGATTAAGAAACAGTACATTCAGCTTATTGGCAATTTGTTGCACCCAGCTGTGTGTTGTGTTTATTTTACGTTGTTACGCTGTCCGATTGTCTGTTTATTTATACGTTTTATTTATCTTTTTCTTAGGTAGTCGAGCACAATTGCTTCTGACCCAGTAGATATTCCCCAAGCACTCTGGATTAGAGGTCTTCGACTCCATCGATCTGAGGATTTGGTAGACGGACAACCAGTGTACTACTCTCTACCCCCGGTTACCAGACGGAGGACAGCTAGGCAGAGGGCATCAGTTCAGCAGTCGGCACAGAGGGCTTTGTCTACCCCACCTGTGTACAGTAGGGATCAGGATTCTACTTCTCCCGTAGAAAGGGAACATATACTGATAATTCAGTCAGAGCAGAACAGTATGGCCAGTTTAGAGGAGATGGTGCGCCAGCTCCAAGAGGGCATGAAAATGATGCAGCAGGATGCTGTTCGACAGGCAGAGTTTGCCAAGCAGCAAGCCACGGTTATGAATGAACAAGCAGAGTTAATCGTGAGGTTACAACAGCAAAACGGAGCATCTGCTTCGCAGCAAGTTCCTCCCCCGCCAGGAGTTCCAACCCTCGGGGAGACAGCTAATGTTCAGAATGATACGGATATTCCCACAGGACCGCCTCCACCCCCGATCCTACCCCCAATCCAACCCCAGTTATCCAAAACACCCACCAACCTGCCGGACTCTCCCTTTGAGTTCGAGACGGATCCTACAGCACTGAAGTTGAGCAAGCTTGAAAAGTTGTTCAAGAGATCCCAGGGAGTCAAGACCATCCCTGACATTAAAGATGGATATACTGACGCAGCTGTGACGCTGCCTGACAGATTCAAAATGCCTCACATCGACCGGTTTGATGGGTCCGGGGACCCCATGGTGCACCTGACATTGTTTTCAGATGTTTTAAGGCCAATGGGCCTCACTAGACTGCAGAAACTGTCTCTGTTTGGCCGGACCCTGTCGGGTGTGGCAGCCATATGGTATGCCAAATTAGAAGATGACGTCAAGAGAAAGTGGGACGAGATGGCTGAGGCCTTCATCGCGCAATACTCATATAATACACAAATTGAGATCACGACTCGTGATCTCGAGACAATGAGGCAAGAACCCAAAGAGAGCTTCTCAGAGTTCGTGACTAGATGGAGGGCCAAGGCTTCAATGATGACATTAAGGCCCACAGACAAAGATCATATTCGGATGATTGTGCGCAATCTTCAACCGAAGTTAATGCAGAAGATGATTGTACTCCCATTTCCTACCTTTTTCGATTTGCATGAAATGGGGGTACAGATTGAGGATGCATTAAAGCAAGGCTTAATTGATAATGACCGGGAACAACCCCGAAGAACTTTCAACCGCAACACTAATGCCGACCCGAGCGGCACTTCAACTACAAGAGCCTCCGAAGTGAGCATGGTTACCACCACCCCCCCTCCAAGAAATATGGCGGCTACACCATTCTCCGGCGCATCCAGAAACCATCCACAAACAGCTAAATACCCACCCAAAAATACAAGAACCTTCGCTCCCCTATATATGCCCCTGTCCAAAGCTTTGGGGGTTTTAATCAGAAAAGGGCACTTGAAGCCCCTAGAGCCGCGGCCATTACCGGAAAAACTCCCCCCTACCCACAATCCAGCCAAGTATTGCGCATTTCACCAGCAACACGGTCATGACACCGACCTGTGCTACCGATTACGTCATGAGATTCAAGATCTCATCGATAATGGGGTGATTATGCCTCCCGAGAAACCCAATGTTACGACCAACCCGCTCCCCACACACAACCAAGCTCCACCTCCCAAAAGAATTAACTGTATCCAGACTGGGGTCGTGTCTTACGATCCTAGCATCTATATTACTCCTTCCCATCTACCTAAGCCGGAGGTGCCCTTCCCGACTGCACTGACTTTTTGTGCATGCTGGGCATCTCTACAACCCAACCTGAGCCAGTGGAAGTAACTGTTGAAGAGAGTACAGGGGAGTTTGCAGAGGGGGATGGAACTGTTGAGTCAGGGTTTGAGCAGTCTGGGAATTTTGCTGGGGAAGCCTACGATCCGAGTGACTACATCCTGTCAGCAGGCCAGTCTGAATCAAGTATAGAACTGCCAGAGAGAGCAGAATTGTGTGTGATCCAGGCAGATAGATTTGAGCAGGGGACGGATGATTTGACGGCCGTAGAAGAGGACTTTGCCAACCTACAGTTTTTCGATGACCAAGGATCAGGGGGTGCGGCAGTCAACTGGTTCGATTATGAGGAATCGGCAGAGGCCACTGGATGGCTGGATGATCAACTGGATGTGGTGGAAGAGTTCCAATCAAAACGAGGCCCGGCAGGGGCAAGGGTATTAGTTGAGGCCAGAAGGGCCGAGAGTCAGAGTACATTGCCGGAGAGCGCCGGTACGAAGAATTTCGCTCGGGACTGGAGCATCTTGACTATAGGAATTATCGAATAGCCAGCTGTATTGACACAGTCAGAGCAAGAAAGATTTGAAGATTCTGAGATAATCAGGAAGGCTAAGGCTCATGTGAGGACTAAAACTGCTACGAGCACAAAAACAGAGGATGCTGCGAGCATAGGGATGGAAGGTATTGCAAGTATGAGAACAGTCGTACCAGAGCCGGACAGGTGTCTGTCGGCTGCAGATGGAATGTGGTGGGAGGACGACGATTTATGTCTTGCCCACACAGACGAAGATTGGGGAAACAACCAACCCGACGACACCTGGTATATTGGAGAAGTCGACCATATGACAAGGAGCGGGCGGTACTTCAAACCCCCGCACCTAGATCAACCAGAGGCTTCCGGGAAAGACAGGGAGACTGAGGAACAGAAGGAGAAACAGCTTGAAGAAGAGGCTGTGCTCAAACAGTTAAAAAAGATACAAGCAGACATCTCCATTTGGGGGCTGCTCATGGCATCACGAGTACACAGACAGGCCGTCCTGTCGGCCATGGACAAGGCCAAGCTTTCGATAGAAACCACGCCAGAACAGCTGGTGGGATTAGTCTTCCCGGGAGGGGCTGCCCCAACGCTGACTTTTTCCGACAAGGAACTGCCACCTGAGGGGGAAAACCATAACAAGCCACTCTACATCTTCGTGGAATGTAAGAATAAATGGATACCGGTGGTTCTTGTCGATACCGGATCAGCCATCAACGTCTGCCCGGCAAGAACGGCATATGCGATCGGTTTGAAAACCGCGGATTTTGTACCAACAGCCAAGGTAATTCGGGCATATGACAACACGAGTAGGGAAGTCATGGGAACGGTGAAGATTCAGACTAAAGTGGGGCCGGGACAGCATGAGATATATTTCCATGTCTTAGAAGTTCCCACAACCTTCAACCTGCTTTTGGGGCGGCTGTGGCTGCATCAGGTAAAGGCGGTGTCCTCCACCTTACATCAAATGGTGAAATACCCCTATGGGAAGGGAGTAGCCATTGTCTTTGGAAATTCATCGATTCATCCACCACCGGAGGTGTCTACGCCTGTTCTAGAAATTGAACACGGCATGGAGGATGTGTTCAGATCAGGCTTTTCTCTGGCTGAGGCTCAGATTGTACAAAATATCATGGCTGCTAACGAAGGGATATATGTCAGTGCTCAAGCAGTGTATCTCATGAACAAGCTCTAATACATCCCTGGGATGGGATTAGGGAAGAGCGGCCGGAAGGGCGTCGCAGCGTCGGCCGAAGTGCCGCATAACCCTCATACCTTTGGTTTGGGTTATTTGCCCACCAAGGAGGATTGGGTAAGAAGGGGAAAGGAAATGGCTGGAAGAGCCAGAGTGCAGAGTGAAACAAATGGGGAAACCTTTCGAGTGATGCACCGGCCCATCCAGGGTACCCTAAACGGACGCTTCGTCCGGGAAGGGGAGGATTTCCCATTCTGTGGTTTTCCGGAGCCGTGGGTGAATGCGGAGAGGAAGCACGTACCGGGGTTCGAGATCTTCTTTGACCTACAGTTACCTCGGAATGATGTTGCCGAAGAGCAGACAGACCCGACAGTTGAGACTGAGCATAGTAGGAAAAGGGAGTCCGAAGACACCGAACTTGAAATGGGGGTAGCACTGGCATGTCTACTTTCAGATCCTTCGATCGACCAGCTGTGCTTGGGGGATAACTTCTCGGTGTCCATGATCGGGAATGAAACAGCTGCGGGCCTACCGTCAACTATTTTGGATGCATCCATCGCGCCCTCTCTCATTTGGCAGTACGAAGAGGGATTTCTATCAAGCAGCACCAGGTCAGGTAGTGAGCCGGAATCTGATTCCACCGACTCTTGTGACTCGGAATCAGGTTCCAACTCGACTGAGTCTGAGTCTGGTATTCCTGGGGGTGACCACCCGGATGCCACAGTCCTGTCCAGGTCGTCTTTTTCTTTCTCTTTTCGAGTCTGTTGTAACAGAAGAAAAGACGAATTGACGGTTCGGAAGCACTTAATGAGAATGAGGTGAATGTGGTTTCTGAGTACTTTTCTGTGCCTTTGATTTATTGCTTGAATCAGGACTTTCAAAATTTTGATAAAAACGACGAGAAAGAAATTCCTCCGGTTTTGCAACGTTTAATTAATCGAGAGCAGGAGAGATTTGTTAAACCTTTAGTTGATGAAATCATTACCGTGAACATTGGTACTGAGAAGGACCCGCGGCTGGTCCAAATCAGGTCCACGTTGTCTTCGGAGGAACGCGAGCGCTTAGTCGCTTTATTAAAAGATTTCAAAGATGTTTTCGCGTGGTCCTACGAAGACATGCCTGGGATCGATCCTGAGATTGTACAGCACCGGATCCCTCTTGACCTCGAGGCCCGACCTGAAAACAGAAACTCAGAAGGATCCGCCCTGACTGGGCCATCAAGATTAAAGAAGAGGTCACCAAATAGATCGACGCAGGCTTCCTGCTAGTATCGAATACCCGACTTGGTTGGCCAACATCGTCTCAGTGCCGAAGAAAGATGGGAGAATCCGAGTATGCGTGGATTTCAGGGATTTGAAAAGAGTTAGTCCGAAGGACGACTTTCGACATTGTTATATGATGACGAGCTTGCCCATCTGCCGCAAGGGGCTGGGGTTTCACAGCGGGGCATGCTTTGCTTTCGTTTATGGATGGCTTCTCAGGCTACAATCAGATAGTGATGGCACCCGAAGACGGGAGAAGAGAAGACTGCTTCACCACCCCGTGGGGGACCTACTGCTACAGAGTAATGCCGTTTGGGTTGAAGAATGCTGGAGCTACTTATCAAGGGCCGCGACCACGATATTGCATGACATGATCCATAAAGAGGTTGATGTTACGTGGATGACATGATTGTCAAGTCCAAAGAAAGAGGAGGCCACTACACTGCCTTACAAAAGTTCTTCCAAAGGATCAGGGAATTTCGGTTGCGGCTGAATCCACAGAAATGTACATTCGGTGTTACAGCGGGAAAAATGCTAGGGTTTCTGATTACACAAAGGGGCATCGAAGTCGACCCTTCCAAAATCAAGGCCATCTTAGAAATGCCACCACCGATGACTGAAAAAGAGGTGCGAGGCTTTCTGGGTAAAGTGCAATTCATAAGACGGTTTATCTCAAAATTAACCTTGACTTGTGAACCACTTTTTGGTCTCCTAAAGAAAGGAAAGAAATTCCAATGGGACAGCCGATGCCAAGCAGCTTTTGAACAGATCAAAGAATACTTACAGAACCCACCCGTACTGTCGTCGCCGGAACTGGGAAGACCGTTGATATTGTACCTTTCAGTGACTAAGACCACAATGGCTGTATGCTCACACAAGAATCTGAAGACAAAGTGGAGAGAGCCATCTACTATCTGAGCAAGAAGATGATAGAGTATGAAACTCGCTACAAACCGTTGGAGAAGGCTTGCTTAGCTTTGGTATGGGCTACCAGGAAGCTGCGGCACTACCTGTTAGCTCACTCCGTAATGTTGGTTTCACGACTCGATCCCATCAAATATCTTTTCGAGAAACCAGCACTTACGGGTAGGCTAGCTCGTTGGTTGTTGTTGCTCTCCGAATTCGATTTGAAATATGTGACACGCAAGTCAGTCAAAGGAAGAGCAGTAGCAGAATTCTTAGCCGACCATCCAGTGGAAGGGGGTGAAGCGGTCGAATACTTATTCCCAGATGAAGCCATCCTACACATCGACGATGAAACTTGGACGATGTACTTTGACGGAGCATCAAACCAGTACGGGTATGGGATAGCAGTGTTGTTGATAGCACCCGACAATTCCCGTATCCCTTTAGCATTTAAGCTCCGATTCAGAGTCTCGAATAACGAAGCAGAATATGAGGCATGCATTGCCGGTCTAGAAGCAGCCCTAGAACTAGGGGCAAAACGGTTGGACGTCATTGGGGACTCGAACCTTGTTGTGTCTCAAGCAAAAGAAGATTGGAAAGTTAAAGAAGAAAAGATGATAATTTACCATCAGACCTTGGATTTGTTAATTCCTCGGTTTGAGAAGCTAAATTTCACTCATCTAGTAAGAGAGAACAACAGGTTCGCAGATTCAGTAGCAACTCTATCTTCCATGATAGACATCCCGCCTGGAGTCCGGATGCGTCCGGTCATCATTGACCAGAAGTTTACGCCAGCGTATGAGTCAATTTCTACCATAGATGAGGTTCAGGACGACAACCCCTGGTATTACGACATTTGGAACTTCTTGGAAAAGGAGACGTATCCACCAGGGGCAAATGCCAAAGATAAAAGGGCAATCAGAAGAATGGCCGTTCAGTTCATCATCTGCGGGGGTAAGCTGTATAAGAGAGGTCATCTGGGAATGCATAAGCTGTGTGTGGAAGCAGAGGAGTCGAAGCGCCTGATGGAGGCCATCCACGGAGGAGAATGTGGGGCGCATATGAATGGAGTGATGCTAGCGCAGAAGATCCTCAGACATGGTTATTATTGGTCCACCATAGAGGAGGATTGTATTGGCTTTGTTCGGCGATGCCACAAATGCCAGATCCATGCAAACCGCATGAACATCCCGCTGTCGAAGCTATACAATATGACTTCGCCATGGCCATTTTCAGTTTGGGGAATCGATGTGATCGGGGCCGTTACTCCGAAAGGGTCGAATGGACATGAGTTCATCCTAGTCGCGATAGATTACTTCACGAAGTGGGTCGAGGCCCAGTCTTATGCGGTGTTGAAGGCTTCACATGTTGCGAAGTTCATCAGAAACAACATCATCTGTCGCTACGGAGTCCCAAACGAGATTATTTCAGACAATGGTTCCCACTTCAAGAGGGAGGTGATTGATTTGTTGGAAAAATACAATGTGGCTTTTCATAAGTCATCCACATACCGGCCGCAGACCAACGGAGCAGTTGAGGCCACCAACAAGAACATCAAGCACATACTGCAGAAGATGGTAGAAACCTACTGGGGCTGGCCAGATAAGTTGTCGTTTGCTCTGTGGGGCTACCGGACTTCAATTAGAACTTCTACTTTCTACTGGGGCGACTCTGTATTCATTAGTCTATGGGATGGAGGCCGTTCTACTACCTATCGAAATTGAGGTTCCGTCATTGCGAGTATTGGCTGAGTGTCAAATAGCCGAAGCAGATTGGCAACAGAGCAGATTTGAGGAACTCATGCTCTTCGATGAGAGAAGATTGAAGGCACTGTACCATCGTTCAAGGTTACCAGCGTAGAATTGCCCGGGCTTTCAACAAGAAAGTTAAGTCCAGGAATCTAAAGGAGGGGATTTGGTACTCAAGGACAACCGAGCTCCCATCCACGACCCAAGGGGCAAGTTCAGACCCAATTGGACTGGTCCCTACATCATTAAGTCTATTTGGTCAGGTGGAGCTTGTGGTTCTGATGGACCTAGATGGCCTAGAGTTCTCCCAACCATCAACATGGACAAGTTGAGAATAAAATCACCCCTGAGAGGCTCGCTAGGCCGAAAACCCGAAAGGGCGACCTAGGCAAAAGTTGGAGCACAAAAAATTTGAAAATATAAAAGCTGAGCTCGCAAGATTGAAAACCCGCAAAGGGCGGTCTTGGCAAAAGTTAGAGCGTAAAAGGAGAGTGAAAATACTCGAGCGAACCTAAGCCTGAACTATGTAAGGCTTGATTCCCATCCTTGGATACGTAGGCAACTTCATCTTGAAGTTCAGCCATAAACTTTTCCCCGATCAACTTTGTCCATTTGATTATCTCGGCCATCTTCATCTATCAACATTCATCATGATCTCCGGTGCGGTGCTTTTCAGACTAGGGACAACTTTCCGTTGCTGTGCATGTGCCGCGGTGCTATGCAGACTAGGGGCAACTTTCCAGTTGCAGGGGTCCAGGGTTGTACATCTCAGTGACAGATCTCAGGCGTGTCCAGTTCTGATCCATACCGAAAATAGTTTTGAAAAGTTTTAATAAAAGTCGACTTTGTTCAAATTAATCTTTTTACAACTAAGACCATTTCTCGACCAAAACGGGAAATTTTCAGTACCACAACCTTCAATTTCATTGATTTCAATATAGAGTTCTTCTGCTCTTGCATACAAATTGAATTTGCTTTTTATTACATTCATAAAGAAAACTTGAAAGTTCTAATAAAGCAATGAACCCGGGGCATAGTCAAGTCAGGTGTCCCTGCGCCCCCTCCCAGAGCTAGTCGAAGCCTCCGATGCCAAGCTAGGCCCAATCTGTGCCTCTTCATTGAGCCAATCCCAGCACTCATCAGACAAAGTGCAACTGAAAGTGGGAGCGGGGGCCAGGAGTTCTCTCGTCCTCCATACTGTGGCATACCGGGCAAGTTGTGCGCCTCGAACCGGGAATGCAGCCGGGTACTCTATCCCCTCTGGTGGGCAAGTCTGATCATTGCCAAACTGGCGCTGGAACCGGGGGTAACGAAAAGAAACACCAGTGCCAAGCCAATCAGCTGAATCCCAGGTTGGCGGGTCATGATCCCATTGTCGGTAGATTGAGCCAAGGGACACCGCCAAAACCGGCGGAGGCGGACAAGCGCACATCTAGTCGAACCACACACAACCAACACCAAGGGCAAACGGACTTTGCCTGAATAAGTAACCGGGCTGAGTAAGTTGGGCAGGAGTCCACAACCTGCAACTTGTCCATCAACCACACCTGGGAAGGATAAAAAGAAGAATAAGAATAGAGAGGAATGGAAAAAAGTGAGGAAAAGGGTTTTATTAGAAAACAAGCTTGAGGGCCGAGCGATGTGAGCAATACATATGAAGATTGGGTGGGAAACTTTACCTACAGTAGTAGTGGACTCCCCGCAAATTTGGTTGTTTCGCGACAATAGAAAGCATCCAAGCCTATCAACATCTCAGCCAGAGTCATGGCGACGCAACTCTTACCCTTCTTCAAACCTTGGGCAACTTCAATCAATCAGATACTAGATCCTCCAAAACCCGAGGCAAGTAAGAAATGCGATAGCATGCATAAGCAAAATGCATGTTGCCGAAAACCTTGCCAATGACGGTCGCTACGGTCGCCGACATCAGAAAACGGCAAATCAAGCTTAGAATATCCAGCATTCCGTCGCAATCAAAGATCGAGCGTCGGGTATTGAGAACCCACACATTTGTCCTAAGGCTTGGGCATGGCCAAAAACGATTGGGGCAGGATCTCTTCATTGCGCTCCGGACTCCATTAAAGCTTGAAAATCTTCGAAGGTAGGACGTACCTCTTGCTCACCGAAGCTAAAAACGTGTGTCACCGGGTTCCAAAACCTTGCCGCGGCATGGAGAAACAGAAAATGCAGTGGGGTACGACTCAAGGTGAATAGTGCATTTATGTTGAAGCCCCGAAAATTCAGCTTTTCCGAGCCATCCAAGTTGTCAATCCAAGTTGCGAGATTTTGGGCAAGGAACGCTTCCATTTGGGACAAATCAGTGTTAAATTGAGAAAAACCACGAAGCTGAGGCCCGTTTGTAGAAGATAAGGTTAAGTGGGGGACAGATGTCAGCATTCTGCTGGTTCTGACAATTCATGGCCGGCCGGCTAAATGGAGTGCTGACCGGCCACAACTTTTGGCCGGTGAATCAAAGCTTCTGGCCGGTGACCATTTCTCACGGCTGACGGCCATTATCTCTGGCCGGTGGCCTCCCTCCTTGTTCTCTGAGCTGTTTACGCTAAGGATTAGGGAATTCCACCACCTCCAATGCCCTCCGGTAATCAATTCCTGCGGAGTCACACATATTGCTTATCGAGTTGTCGTATATTTGCTTATTGAGTTGTATGTCACTCTCTTCAAGTCTCTAATTTGCTTATCGAGTCGTACTCGCGCTTGGTTGGTTATGTCAAGTTTTCTGTTTTGCTTATCGAGTTGTAAGTTGGTTCACTACCTGATTATTACGATGCAAATGCTCTATTTTCAACAAACAATTTTCATTCACATTGTTATGTGATGACGTGCGATGCAATGCATAAGATGTACAAATGCAACACATTTTGAACAAAAAGGCAGTTTCATTTCCATCATGTGTTTTGCGAACATATCCAGTTTCTCTTAAAATAAAATCTGCCTGAGGCAGTGCAATGTGCTTAAACTACCGATAAAAAAAAAGAAAGTAAAGCAAAAAGAAGGAACAAGGCAGCAAAGTATCAGGGTCGATACCAGTAGCCCTTCCCTCGTGGTCAATACATCTCTCGCGTTCTTGTCTAATCAATTGTATGGTTTGGCACCTTCATTTCTTGGGGTAGTGCGAGGAAGTACACCGTCAGAACATTCATAGACCCCCCCGAGTTGACCTCAAGAGGTGTCTACTATGAGCGATGCTCCATACGTACGAGGAATTCCCCATCCCGTATCCTTTTCGTATCTTGTGAACTTCACAAATCACTTCAATTATGCTGTGTTGCAGTGCTTTGCATTTCAATATCGGTGAATGACTTATCTTTACCATATTTTTCAATTCCTTTTTATATACACATTGCGTGCATGCGTGCATTGCATTACTTATATGTGTTCAATTCCTTTTTATATACACATTGCGTGCATGCATGCATTGCTTTACTTATATGTGTTCAATTCCCTTTTTATATACACATTGCGTGCATGCGTGCATTGCTTTACTTATATGTGTTCAATTCCTTTTTATATACACATTGCGTGCATGCGTGCATTGCTTTACTTATATGTGTTCAATTCCTTTTATATACACATTGCGTGCATGCGTGCTTTGCTTTACTTATATGTGTTCAATTCCCTTTTTATATACACATTGCGTGCATGCGTGCATTGCTTTACTTATATGTGTTCAATTTCTTTTTATATACACATTGCGTGCATGCGTGCATTGCTTTACTCATATGTGTTCAGTTTCTTTTTATACACATTGCTTGCATAGACCACATGCTTTACTTACATGTGTTCGATTCCAAGTTTCTATATACATTGCATGCATTGTTGCGTGTTCTTTACTTACATGTGTTTGTGTCCTCACAGCATTGTTATGCATCCCACTCGACTTGCGTTGTCACGCACTTTCGATCGCATTATTAGGCATGTTGCTGATGGCATCGTACCTTTTAAGTTTGCTTTATTTGCAGGCACGATATTGTATGTACGGTTCATTTGAGGCTGGTGCAACCGGACGAACCGGACAGGTATTGTATCCTCCGCGTGAGACGCTTTGAGGATTGCATAATTCTCTTACATCCTTTCTGCACTGTAGTGTAGTTTGGTGTATGATAGCTTAGAAATGTCGCATGATATGCTTCGTTATAGCTTTCTTTGCATGATCATAAGTTATGTTCGGCTTCGTGCACTGTCTTGCATTTCGCCCCTGCCTTCGGGCGCATGCCTTTATTATCTTGCATGTTTGTCTAAGTCTTCGGCCTTGTCAAAAATGGGTCGTCTCTGGGCTTTGACAATCACTCCCGTCATTATTATGACTTTCGAGTTCTGTCAAATAGGGGCAACTGTAGACACCCCATTTTTGACCGTCCTCAAGACTTGGACGTCACTGTTTGAACACTCGGTGATCATCCATGTTCGTGTTCGTTTTGAGTTCCCGGAGGCCTCGGCTGCGCGCCTTGCCTCAGGATCTCTCAACTCGTTTGTTTTGTGTTTGGTTTTGCACCAAATGCTTGTGCTTTTGCTCTGAGGGACAGGGAATGGCTTTTTGGCCACCCCCACACCCCACCGGCCTTCCCTCTGCCTCACTAGCTAGTCATTGTTGCCACAGGCCATGGTTTCTTGATACCAATGGCTGGTCGGCACTTTGTTTGGCCGGTGACCTCTTTTGCTGGCCGGTGTGAACCTTTTGCACCCCCCAGGCTTGGTGCATGCCAGCTGTGCCAGCTGGGATGCACAGACCCTACTCCCCATGCACGGGGATGACCATTTTGAGCCTTTGACCCCCTTTTTCCTTCTAGAAGGTTGAACCCTTTGGCCAAGCTTCTTGGGGAAGCTTGGCCAGCTGTCTTAGCTTCCTCTAGAAGCTTGAACCTTT
>JAPPVO010000024.1:139374422-139497628 GCA_030407325.1 Camellia japonica
CCTCTATGGCACACTTGCTTCAATAGCATCTTCTATGTCAATATTTTGCATGCTTTGTTTGGATTATGAGTGATCTGTTTTCGAGCATGACATAAACTTTGAGTGGGCCTATTTTGAGCCCCTCTTCAACATTTAAGAAGGGCTCAACCCTGTTTGGCCTCTCTATCATGCACTTGCTTCACAATTCCTTCAATTTACCGTAAACTTGCATGATTTATTTGACCTACATGCAGTCTGTTGTGGAACATGTCATGAACTGTGAGTGAGCTTATTTTGTGTCCCTCTACAATATTGTAGAAGGGATCAAATTGGTTTGGGGTTTCCATGTTATACTTGCCTTTATATCTCTCTTTGACCCCATTTTGCATGCCTTTTTAAGCTTATTTTGCTTCTGATTTCAGCCTTCATCAGGCTAGGAAAGAGCCTTTTTTTGGCCTTCTTGTCATGTTTTGTTAAGGGTCTTAGGCCATTTGGTGCATGCTTTTGGTACTTCATGTAATACCATCTTTTTTTCCGTAAAATTGCATGCTTTGTTAGGCTTTCTTGGCTTCTATTTTCAGCCTTCATCAGGCTTAGAAAGTGTCTTGAAATGACCCATTCTTCATTTTTTGTCAAGGGTCCAAAGTTTTTTGGTGTATGCTTTTGGTACCTCATGTTATAGCCTTTGTTGGCTCATTATTTTGCATGCTATGTTTAGCATATCTACATACTGAATTGGGGGATGTCATCTACTGAAAATGTGCATATTTTTGGTCCCTCTTTAATGTTGTAGAACTTCATTTTTCAGTTTGAGCATTGTACATATCACTTGCTTTGTAATTCCCCTCTTTTTTCCCATTTTTGCATGCTAATTTTGCCATACTTGTGGTTGTTGTTTAGCCTTGCTTTGTACTGAAAAAATGTTACTTTAGGGGCTGCCTTGCTACTGTTTTACATGTCATGTGTCAATTATGCATGTTTAGTAGGGCTGTAGGCCATTTCGGGTGCATTACATCGCATTTCGGGCATCGGGTGTAATTTTGTCATAATTCGGGGGCTATTTGTGCATCATTTTAGCTGCTGAAATTGGCATTTTCCATATGCCATATGTCACATCTCATTCGCATGTCATTTCTGTGCCTTAGGGCCATGCCTCGGTTTGCGTGCCCGTGTGCACGCATTTCGAGGCACTTCATTTTTGTCTCTCGGCAGCTTATGTGAGTGCGGCTGAGGCCCTCTCATGTTAGTGTAAGCCCAATTTGCATTCCGTATGTCATTTGCATTGCGTATGTCACCGCCTCGGTTTGCGTGCCCGTGTGCACGCATTTTGAGGCACCCCTTTTTCATCTCACGGCCTCTTATATGAGTGTGGCTGAGGCCCTCTCATGTTAGTGTAAGCCCAATTTGCATCGTGTATGTCATTTCATGCTTTAATGCATCGCCTCGGTTTGCGCGCCCGTGTGCGCGCATTTCGAGGCACTTCGTTTTTATCCGACGGCCTCCCGTGTGAGAGTGGCTGAGGCCCTCTCACGTGGGTATAAGTCCATTCTGCATTCCGCATGCCATTTTCGCATCATTGCATTCCGTATGCCATTTTCTCGGTTTGCGTGCCCGCGCGCACGCACTTCGAGACATTTTATTTTAGCCTCATTACATATCATTTCCATGACATTTTACATTCTTTATGTTATTGCCTCGGTTTGCGCGCCCGTGGGCACGCATTTCGAGGCATCTCATTTCTATAGCATTGTGTATGTTAGGATTGTATTTTAGTCGCATTTCATGCATATCATGCATATTGCATCTTGTTCGGGATAGGAGTTAGCCCGGGCACGGGAAACGAGACACGTTTCGTACTCCGAGTGACGGAACGAGTCTCAATTCCCCAGTCACCGACACTCCGGATTACCCATGATGGAGTTAGGTTTTGTTGTAGCATTCATCTGCATTGCACCCTATATTGAGTTGTGCAATCCGACTCCTCGGCCATCATGCATCGTTATGCGTGATTGGTGGCACGAGGATCGAGGCATGCATATATTTGTGAAATACATTGCTATGCCCCTTTCCTGCTCTCTGTTGCAGCAAAATCAAGGATCAGCAGTCTTCCGAGACCTGGCACGCATTTCGAGAAATATCGCAAACAGAGGCTAATTGGGGCATCCCAGTGGATTTCCGCGCCAAGGCAGCCCGGCATACATCATCCATCAGAAGCAAGGCAGTCCCTGGCTTGCATGCCAGTTTTACTTTTTTTTCATAATTAATTTGTCCATTAATTAGTTAATCTGTATTATTCTTTCATTTCGGACTGTATTATTATTTATTCGGACCCTCTGCGTGAGGGCAATGCTGTAATAAGTGTGGGTGAGTGTTGATGTATGTCTTCCAACCCCACGTCTTTCTCCCTTTTATTTATCCGCTTACGATGGTTAGATATAGGGCATATTTCAATTAGCATACAGTATGATAGCATGTTTGCATTCATTCATCTGTTTTGCATGCACCGGGCTCGGCGCATCATACTAACTGCATTTGTATTTCAATTCCAAGTTGAATACGTGTTAGCTGTAGCATTTCACATGCCATGTTTAGAATAGCCGAGCCTGCTATAGTCGCATCTTTGCATGCGTTGCATTAGGCATTTCTGTATAATTAAGATCATGCATTGATTTCTAATCAGCTTCTATTTTGGCTTGGAGTACTCAGTGAGTTTTATGCTTTAGCATCCTTGCATGCGTGTGAGTGTTGCCATGAATAGCATGCTTGCCATGAGGCTATGTGCTTATGTGATATAACTGCCTTGAATGCCTGTGGATGGAGGTTGAGTTACTTGAATTTGGACAATTCATCAAATGTTTGTTTTAAGCCCACTAGATAGTGGCAAAATCATGTTTTCCTAAGCCCACCTGAGGGTGGCAAATCCGCGTCTTAGCCTACCTGCGGGTAGCACTATCAAACCATTTTCAAACAAACATGAAGTGTTTTGTTCCAATTCAGGCGATTCAGTCTATACTTGTTTGCTGCGAGCATCACATAGTAACCTAGGCTAATAATCAGAATAAGAACTCACAAAGTTTTCAAAAACAGATATCATGGTTAGTAGAGGCCGGTCTTTGACCGGGCGAGCGGGGGTGCTCACGATGTGACCTTCCCCAATCGTACCCAAGTTCCCGAGCCAACTTTGGTGATGACGGACACGTGGCCTTTGGCACCGAGTCAGGGTTTCCTAAATTTCCCATTTTTAAAATATTTAGGTGGCGACTCTGTATCTGGCAAAGCAGTCCATGTTTGGCACTTCTTTCAAAAATCTGTTTTCCAAAACGATTTGCCGGATTTGGACTCTTTGGTTCAAGATTAAGAACCGTGACATTTGAGTCCTTGAACTGTAGTGACCCCAATATGAACGGAACGGGACTTAACCCTCCCGGGGCGTTCGGGGACGTCTACAAGAACCAATCTGGATCAAGCCACGATCCTTCTCAGTACTCAAATTAACAAACATGATCTCATTCCTTAAGGGCTTAGCATGCCTCTCTTTCTCTCAATTGATCAAATTTTTGCAAAACCCGAGGAATTCCTTCCTCTTTGTTTTCCTCACAATGTTCAAAAAGTTTTGAAAAACTTAGGTCAATGCAATAATTTCAAGGCACAGAAGAGCAGGTGAAATGGACTGTCGTTTCATTCTAAACTTGCTGGCACAACAGGCTTAAAGCAGAAATAAGCACAAAAACATGAAAACCACTACTATTTCAATCAGATCTTCTGGCTCAACTGGCTCCATGGCAGACACAGACTCAAAAGAAAGCAAAAAGACAAACACAAAACAAAATAGTGATATCCGAGGTAACGCCCTCGGAATCACTCGACTCCTATACAACAGGACTGACTCGATACCACAAGACAGACCCAACTGACTGAGTAGAAAGGGACTGACTATACAACGCAACAAGACTGACCCAATACCGAAGTCAGAAAGTACAAAAACTAGCATTTGCACAATGCTCAAAATAGTGCGTGCCATACGCTACATCTGGAATAAACTGAGTGCCGTCCACAGGTGGTTCATCCCCCGATCACATCACATTATCCCCCAAGTTCAATGATCCAGTGCCGATAGACTTTGCAGGACTTGGCGCGGCGATGACCCCGTCATCAATCAGATCTTGTATTTCGTGGCTAAGACGAAAACACATGTTAGTGCCATGGCCGGCTTGTTGATGGAAGGCACAGTACTTGGCTGGATCATGGGAGGGAGGAAGTTTATTCGGGAGAGGCCGAGGCTCAAGGGGTTTGAGATGGCCTTGTCTAACGAGGATTTGGAGAGCTTTGGATAAAGGCATGGAGAGGGCATGGAAGACCCTCCGACCTCGTGTAGACGCGCCCTCGGGCTTCACTCTACAGTTCGGACTCCCTTTTTGTTGTTGCGGTTCTTAATCTGAACCAAAGAGTCCAACTTTGGCAAATCGTTTTGAGAAAAACAGATTTTGAAAAGAAGTGCCAAACATGGACTGCTTTGCCAGATATAGAGTCGCCACCTAAATATTTTATTTTGGGAAATTTAGGAAACCCTGACTCGGTGCCGAAGGCCACGTGTCCGTCATCACCAAATGTCTTGGCTCGGGAGCTTGGGTACGATCGGGGAAGGTCAGCTATGAGCACCCCCTAACCGTGATATCCGATTTTGAAAACGTTATGTGTTCTTATTCCGGTTATTAGCCTAGAATTACTATGTTATGCGCGCAGCAAACAAGTATAGACTAGATTGCCTAATTTGGAAATAAGCATTGCATATCCGTTTGTTTTGAAAGCGTTTCGGAATTTGCTACTCGCAAGTAGGCTGAAACGCGGATTTCAACGAGTTTTCCCAACTCAAGCAATCCAACCTCCACCCACAGGCATTCAAACAGTTATATCACATAAGCAGCTAGCCTCATGGTAATCATGCAATCATGGCAACACTCACACGCATGCGGTATGCTAAAGCATAAAAGCTCACCTAGTACTCCAAGCCAAAACCGAAACTAGTTAGTAATCACATGCATGATCCTAGTTCATGTTAAGATGGCTAATGCAACACAGGCAAGATGCAACTAGAATAGGCTCGGCTAATCTAAGATGGCATATGAGATGCTACAAATAACATGTATTCAATTTGGAATCAAAATGCAGATGCAGTTAGAATGATGCGCCGAGCCCGGTGCATGCAAAACAAATGAATGAATGCACGCATGCATAGCATAAGGTATGCTAATTTAAACATGCCCTAATCTACCATCATAAGCGGGTAAATAAAAGGGAAGAAAGACGTGGGGTTGGAAGACATGCATCACACACACGCGCACTTATTACAAAACACGCCCTCACACGGAGGGACTAAAAGAATATACAGTCCCAAATAGTACAGTCCAAATACAGAATAAATTATTACAAAAATTCTAATTATCAAATTAAATCGAATGTAAAAAGAAGGGGGGGCCTCAACCCTGCCTCGGGATGCGTGAATGATGCATGCTCGATCCGTCTTGCCCGGAAAGCCCGCACCGTACCACTGCTGCCTCTGTTCTTACTGCCCTGCCTCTCCAAAAATTGCCAAAGTCCCAGAACACCTTCCTTGCATGCTGCTGTACACCACCGGCTGGAGGAAATGTCCACCGGCCAGCTAAAATTTCCATCGGCTGCTTAGGAGGTTATCGGCCACCCATATAGTGTCGGTCGGCACTCTATACTGCCGGTCGGCAGAAACTTCCTGCAGAAGACAGTTTTGACAGCAACAGCAGACAGGCAGTGCATGGTATGGGATTTTGAGCATATGTAAGCATGGCCAATCTTCTTATCATGCATGGGACTCAAGGAAGCATGACCCTTGGTTCTTGGGCCATCACTTATGCATCTTGGTGCATGATAGCCTAAGGGACCAAGATTGCATTTCAATGAAAATGCATGCAAACACACAAATGAAGATCAAGGCCTTATCATGTCAAGGTCAAGGGCCTCGATGACCAAGAGTTGAGACAAGTTACATCACTTGTGGTATGAACTCCTCTCAACCCTCACACTTGGTTTGACACCCCAAACCAAGCAATGTAATGCATGTATGCAACATGGCTCGAATGATGCAACATAATGGTAAGATATAAACATGCCAAATGTAATGCAACATGCAAGATGCAAATGCGATGCAAACATGGATGATTATACAATGGAACTAGCAAGTGGCAAGACCATATTAATCAAATATGCAACCAACACTTAGACAAATGTGCAATGGTGGACTTAAACCATAATGGGGCAGCCCTTAAACCTCCCCAAAACAGTGGCAAAAAGTGTCCAAAATGATGGACAATTACTCAAGCAAACATGCAAGCTAATAGGCATAAAGGAGAGCACTTCACTTCCTCTAACAAGACCACTCATGGCATGAGTTAAGCAAGTAAAAAAAGGAATCCTAGCATATCAAAATATCCCCAAAAACCCCTTGATATGGCAACCCAAATGCCTAGGACATACAAGCATGCACAAGGCCTATTTCAAGGCACAAGACTACAACTCTTCAAAGCATGAATGAGATGATAAATGGATACATATAAGCATGAGATAGGGACTGAAATAGCATGTTAAATGATTCCAAATCACCCCAAAAGCCTAACCAATACTTGTTCATGGATCACATACTCAAGGCTTACAAGCCATAATGTAAAACAACCTCATCAAGCATGCCAAACATGGTAAAATCAGTAGCCAACAGACCTAAAGCATGACAAATCATGACCAAAAGCTTCAACAAGCTAAGCTAAAACATGAGGATAGGCAAGGCTAAACACATGGCACATTTCTAAGCAAGATGAAGGATTACAAAGCAAGTGTAAAAAGCATGCTAAGGGCCAACAAACCCACATTAGACAGAGGTTAAACATGCTCCAAAACATCCAAAAAAACTCTGAAATGAAGCCAAATGCAACTACTCATGCATGCTACCCTCTAGGCCAAAAGCAAAGGCAAGAAAGGTACAAAGGGGAGAGGGGTGTCCCTCCCCAATACAAGACCTCAAACCAACTTCCTCACCACTAAAAACCCACTGGTTTTCAGTGGTGAAAGGACCCAAAACAACAAAGCAAATAGGGCTCAAAGTAAAGACACCAAATAGGTCAAAATAAGGCCTAAAAGGGTGAGTTTGCACTCAAACCACAAAATGACCTTAATGAAAGTTCAAAAGCAAGAAAATCTAAGACTTTTTTCAGTTATACACAAAGCTCAAAACACAAAGCAAGATAGGTAAAAACTTGTTGCAAAAATGGAGAATCTAAAGTAAAGTGCTCACCCTTGAAGAACACTTGAAGAACAAGTGGTGCAGCCCTCCTCTATTGATCAAAACCAGTCCAAAAACTCAACAAACAACCCTCCAAGCCTCCCAATCTCGAGCCAGGGTGTAATGGTGTGTGTATTGGTGCAAAAGTAAGGTAAAACCACACTTTTAGGCCTAAAAACACACACACAAGAGGAGAGAGAGGGAAAATGTAGAGAGATAGAGATATATGGAAAATATATAGATATACAAGCTCTGGTTTTTGATCAAAAATGGCCAACCCCTCAACAAGGGAGAGATATGGTGTTTATATAGGCAAAAAACAAAGCTCAAGGCTTCTCTAAGAAGCTAACTAAAAGGGCCAAAGGGTGCAAAGGGGTCTTGGCTTCTTGGGGAAGCTAAGACAGCTGGCCAAGCTTCCCCAAGAAGCTTGGCCAAAAGGTTAAACCTTCTAGAAGGTTTGGGGGTTCAAAAGGTGCAAAGGGGTCATCCCCGTGCATAGGGAGTGGTGTGGGTGCATTCCAGCTGGCACAGCTGGCATGCACCATGCCCCAAAGGGTGCAGAAGGCTCACCGGCCGGCCAAAAAGGTCATCGGCACAAAAAAGTGCCGACCGGCTAAATATAGTGCCGATCGGCCAAAGATTTTAACAAAACAGTGCCGGCAGTACACATATGCGGCCGGTGATGGTAGGGAAGGGCCGATGGTGTGTGGGGATGGCCAACAAGCCATTCCCTGCCCTTCAAGACAAAAACACAGGTGTTTGGTGCAAAACCAGACACAAAACGGTCGAGTTCGGAGATTCTGAGGCAGGGCGCGTAGCCGAGAACTCCGGGAACTCCAAACAAACACAAACATGGATAATCACCGAGTGTTCAAGCGGTGACGTCCAGGTCTTGAGGACGGTCAAAAATGGGGTGTCTACACCTCGTGGTTGGTACCTTGAGGTTTGTGGATTTTTGCTGGACGCACCGACAAAGGGATTGGCAGGTGCTGGCCGAGTTTGCTGATCTCTTCCGAGAATAGGATTGGAGCTGAAAGGGGCGTTTCTAGTACGACGGCCCTTCAAAATGCTGTCATCTTGAGCGACAAAAGTGTCAGTCATAGTTTTTGCAACAACTGCGAGCACTTGTTGTTTGTTCAGTCCTTCGACTTTCAAAGCCTCAACAGCCCACTGAAGGTGTTCGTGGGGACCAATGCTCGCCCCAACCTTGTTCTTACCATTGGCCTCCACTTTGCCAAGGGATTGGCCTTCTTCCAATGCAACCTGTCCCGAGATTGGGGAGCCTTTTGGCGTGAAACCCCTGGTAGGCGATGTGGTTGATGATGGAGCCAAAACTCCACAGGCTAAATCCGCCACTGTTCTCTGAAGATCTTTGATCATCCTCATCAGCTTAGAAGTGGTGGGTTCACGGGTTTGAGATGATTGGGGTTCCGAGACTGGTTGTGTGGTAGGTGCCCTAGATGGGTGTTGCATTTCGGCATCGGTCTCACCCTTCATGGCGATTCCCTGGTTTAATGCTGCTACCATGGCCACAACTTCTTCCGAATTCTATGCCATCACGGCCTACTAAGTTTGAACAAAGGTGATGCGACTGGTGACTAACGGATCAGATGAACTGGTGAGCCCTGACTGACCTTTCTCTACCTTGCCTCAGCGAAGGAAAACACTGGCTGCTCTGAACTGAATCTTTGACCTGACAAAGCCTATCAGCATGAGTCCAATGTACCGGGGGGATATTTGGAGCCTTCTGAAGCTATGGTTCCAAGACTACCTTGCAAAAGAGAAAACGAACAGCCTCTCAGCCCAATTTCACCATAACAGATATGAGCAAAGCTGAATGACTGTGCTCTCTACTGAACTCTGCCCCAAATTCTGCCTGTAAATTGATACCATCAGGTAAAACTGATTCCTCATATTCTGATACCCCCAGGCCTGATACCAGACTTGCAAACTGATACATGCATTCATGTAGAGGCACACTCTAAAAGCACATAGCAAGCAAATGAGAGCCAAAACACCCCTATGGAGGGGTAGGGTTTCCCTGTCCTAGTTTCATCAAGAACTAGGGTTTCACTGCGCATATAGCGGTTTCAAACAACCTACAATCGGGTAAGCAACCTGTCCTAGTTTGGAATGGTCACTATGGATTCCAATATGCACTAGGCCGAATGGTCAAAAAGGGTGCCCCGGTAAAAACCAGGGTTTGTGTTCCCATCGTGGCAGAGCCCATAATCGGTCAGCTTTATGGCACGCTTCTCAAAGCGAGCCTCTGGCAAACCGTTCAGGAATAGCAGATGGCAAACACGATGTCCTAGGTGCACCAATGCAAATGCAATGCAAAGAAACACATAAGTGTAATCAAAACAAGATATCATGAGTTCGAGTCAAGTTCTCTAACTCCCCAGCAGAGTCGCCAGAAACTGTAGACGCGCCCGAACGTCCCAGGAAAATCCCGTTTTGTTCATTGGGCTCACTACAGTTCGGACTCAATGTCGCAATTCTTAATCTGATCTTGCAAAGTGCAATGTGAGATTGATAAATTACCAAAGAGTCCAAATCCGGCAAATCGTTTTGAAAAACTGATTTTTAGAAAGAAGTGCCAAACATGGACTGCTTTGCCAGATACAGAGTCACCACCTGAATATTTCATTTTTTGGAAAATTTAGGAAACCCTGACTCGTGCCTAAGGCCACGTGTCCGTCATCACCAAAGTTGCCTCGGCTCGGGAACTTGGGTACGAGAGGGAAAGGTCATGCAATGAGCACCCCCGCTCGCCCGATCAAAGATCGGCCTTTACTAACATGATATCTTGTTTTTGAAAACACATGTGCTCTTATTCCGGTTATTAACCTAGAATTACTATGTGATGCGCACAGCATACAAGTATAGACTGGATCGCCTAAGTTGGAACAAAACATCTCATGTTTGTTTTTGAAAGCGGTTTGCTACTCGCAAGTAGGCTAAAATGCGGATTTTGCCACCCTCAAGTGGGCTTAGAAAACATGGTGATTTGCCACTCTCAAGTGGGCTTAAAACTTGCAATCAATGAATTGTTCCAATTCAGGTAATCCAACCTTCACCCACAGGCATTCAGGCAATTATATCACATAAGCAAATAGCCTCATGGCAAGCATGCTATCATGGCAGTCACTCACACACATGCAAGGATGCTAAAGCATAAACACTCACCGAGTACTCCAAGCCAAAACAGAAGATAGTTAGTAATCATGCATGATCCTAGCTATGTCAAGAATGCCTAATGCAACACATGCAAAATGCAACTAAGATAGGCTCGACTATTCTAAAATGTCATGTGAAATGCAACTTGATACATGTATTCAAACAGGAATTGAAATACAATGCAGTTAGTATGATGCGCCGAGCCCGGTGCATGCAAGACAGATGAATGAATGCGAACATGCGAGCATAAGGATGCTAATTGAAACATGCCCTAAAACTAACCATCGTAAGCTAGTAAATAAAAGGGAGAAAGAAATGGAGGTTGGAAGACATGCATCACACACACGCACACTTATTTACAACATTGCCCTCTCGGAGGAGGGTCCGAATAAATAATACAGAACCGACTAATTAACTAACTATTCTAGCTAATTAATTATTACAAAACAAGTTGAAACAAATAACTATTCTAAGTTAACAAAGCACTGAAATGGCCTCATGACGAGGGATGCATGCATGCTCGAGTCGCCTCGCTCGGAAATCCATCGCGATGCCCCAACTTGCCTCTGTTTGCAACTGTTTTCAGAACACTTCACCAAGCTCCACAAAGCTTCAACTCCACCTAGGAGACCTCTAGGGATGCTGCCGACCAGTTGTTGGGGAGGGAGACCACCTGCCGACCACTTTTCTTGCTGAAAAACCAGAAAAAGTGGTCGGCCAGCTAGTAATACTGGTCGGCCGACCAGTTTTGCTGCACTTCTTCCAGTTTGCTGCAACAGAGAGCAAGAAAGGGCATGGCAATGTATTTGCAAGATATGTGTGCACAACCACCCTCCCTATCATTTCATAAGCTCAAGGGAGTGTGGTTCTCGACCCTCGGGCCACCAATCACGCATCTCGATGCATGATGGCCGAGAGGTGAAGTTGCACAATTCAATATGAAAATGAATGCACAAGTAAACACATAAGGCCTAAACCTCTATCATGTAAGATCAAGAGCGTCGGCGACCGAGAATTGAGGCACGTTTCATCACTTCAAGTATGAAACGTCCCTCGTTTCTCGTGTTTGGACTAAACACCTATTCCAAACACAATGCAACAAGTGGCATGGAACATAGCATACTCAATGCAAGGAACATGCACACTCAATGCTAAGCAACAAAATGGCATACACAATGCGAATGACAACCTAGCATACTCAATGCAAGGTAAGGTGGCATACTCGATGCAATATGACCTAAGCATACACAATGCAAAGTATATGGCATACGCAATGCAATGGACAACATAGCATGCAAACAACATGCAATCAATCATGTTCAATGGACTTAAATTAAAGTGGACAGACCTCAGCCATGCCCAAATAGAGGCCATTGGTGATAAAATAAAGGCATGGAAGTAAGAGAAATGCATGCACGTGTATTGGCTCACCAATTAGGCATAAGAACACAACTCTCAAAAGGCATTGAAAGGATGAAACATGGAGTACAATGGCATATGTTCCAGCACTGAAATGTCATGCTAAATGACTTCAAATCATGCAAACAACTCACGTGGTGCATGTTGCAAGGCTTAAGCATCAAAGCTAGTGAAGTGTATTACACTAGAGGCATGCAAGACAATGCTCAAATGGCCAAACCAGCCCCAAACAGACCTTATACAGGCCAAAACAGTAGCCAAAATGGACTGAGATGATGGCTTGAAAGGCAAGAAAATGAGGCTCATGCAATGGCTCACAAACAAGGCATAAAGGGGCAACTCTCAAACACATTGAAGGAGTGATAAACATGAGAGTATGGCAAAGATATAAGCTCTGAAATATCATTTAAAATGATGCCAAGGCATGCAAACATCACAAGTATAGCATGGTAGAGGCCTCAAAACTCAAGACTAGTCAAGGCATTTGCACTATAGCTATGCAATGCATGAAGCATATGGCCAATACAACCCAAAACAGTCCTAGAGCATGCCAAAACAATGACAAAACATGCATGGAGCAAAGCCAAAACAAGCTAGCATGAAGGATCAAAACATGGAGTATGTAAGGCCAATAAGGAGGTTTACACTACACCTACCAAAGCCAAGTGTGTGATGACTTAACCAACAAAAATCAG
Organism: Camellia japonica; assembly: GCA_030407325.1. NCBI lineage: Eukaryota > Viridiplantae > Streptophyta > Magnoliopsida > Ericales > Theaceae > Camellia > Camellia japonica. The sequence goes on from JAPPVO010000024.1 coordinate 139,387,002, forward strand.
AGTTATGACATGTCAAATGATGGCCAAAAACCTACTGAAATGGAGCCAATACATGCTAGAAAGACATGCTACTTTGCAAGGCTACAAGTAGGTTTACACTACAAGTATAAGAAGCATGCAAGAGGTGACCAAGACAGACCAAAACAGAGTTATGGCAGGTCTGGAAAGTCACAAAAACATGCTTGAAAAGAGCTAACATAAGCCACAAAAAGATGCTACTTTATAGAGCTAACAAGGCATGGCATGGAGAGACAAGGAGGGGAGGCTATCCCCTCCCATTTGGGACCTCAAAACAAGCTTTTTACCACTGAAAATCCTCTAGATTTCAGTGGTTCTAAGGCCACAAAAGGTTGTTTTGAAAGGCCTTAGAAGATGGCTCAAAAGCTATACAAGTCAAGGAGCAAAAGGGAGGAAACACCTCCTAGCCAAACAAGGCACAAACCAACACTTTGAGGACTGAAAAACAGAGTTTTCTTCAGTTCAAAACCAAGCCAAAAATAGTTTAAAAGGGTGGCAAAACAAGCATGCAAGAATGGCCAAGATAGTGTACAAAAATGAGCTTAAAAGAGGGAGATGCTTACCCTTGAAGCACAGCTGCAAAACAACTACTTTTCTGAGCCAAACAACCTTCAATCAGCCCAAAAATCAGTTCCAAGAGACCTCAGCCCATGGATATGCAACTTTGATGAAGGATGCCTAGGCCAACTAGTTATATTTCTCTACTTCTATGCCCTTCTATGCACAAAAGGGGAAGAGAGAGTGAACTATAGAGAGAGAGGCAGAGATTTAGGTCTGAAAATTCTAGAGAGAGAGGAGTTTTTAGAGAGAGAGGCTCCAAACTTGCTCAAGAAGTTCTCCCTTTGCAAAATGGGAGATATGGCTCATATATAGCAAAAAGCAAGAGTTGGTTCGAAATATCTGTTTATGGAACAGCTGGAGGGAAAATATCTTCAAAAAATCTGAGTTTGGGACCTGCCAGCCACTTTTTTGGTCGGTCGACCACTTTTTATGGTCGGCCAACTACTTTTTCTGGTCGGCCGACCACTTTTCTGCTCTCCAGGTCCAATTTCAAATGGGCATAACTCCTTCATCTGGACTCCTTTTCTGGTCATTCTTGTGTCCAAATTGAAGCCCCGGAAGTAAGCTTTCAATGGTGGCAGCAGCTTTCCAATGGTGGCAGCTTGCATCAAATTCCAACTGTGCAAAAAGTTATGCCTATTTTGGTGAAGCCGCTCAGTTTCGATCCTTCTCGAATTCATGCCAAACTTCTCCCAAACTAGTTTTCTTCTCTCCTTTCTCATTTTCTTCAACTCCAAACCCCTAAACAAGGTGTTTTGAAAGATTTTTCAAAGATTTCATCTCTCTTTCATTCATTTCCACTTTGTCCTCGCTCGGTTTACCGAAAGGCGCAACATTTAACAAAATGCGAGCGTCGGAACATCGTAGGAACTTTGTTTCAAAAATGTTTTGAAAGAGAGGGTTTTAAGGTCTAAAAACCATTCAAAATAGCTTTGGTCCAAAATGGGGTGTGAGGTTAGGATTTGACTCTCCTCTTGCCGAAGGAATCGAACCTTTGCACTGCACAACTTTCAACACCAAGTAAACCATCAGCAACGGCGCCCAAGTCTTAAGAGCGGTCAAAAATGGGTGTCTACAGTTACACGCCCTGCCAAGACCGCACATCTCTGATACATACACACACATATATCTGTACACGTATATATATAGCATTTTTGGGTGGTCTCATGATACGATCCATTGAAATCCTACGGTGGTCACTTTTCCTTCATTTTCTTCATCTCTTGACAGACAGTTCCACCATCAACAAATCACCCACTTGCTCACTCTTCAAATGAAATGAAACCTCCTCCCTCTCTCATTCTCTTCATCTTCTCTCACCTTCTCTCTCATCATCTCATTCTCTCACCTTCTCTCTCTCTCTCTCTCATCTTCTCTTCACTTCTCTCTCTTCATTGTCTCCATGTTTCAATTGTCTCTCGTCAGCGGCAGCACCAATCTCGTCGGCACATACAGAAATCGGCGAGGTGAGAGTGAATGAGAGGGATGAGGCGAGAGTGAGAGCATCGGGGAGAGGGATGAGACAAGAGTGAGAGAGAGGCTCGAGTGAGAGTGCTGATTTTGTTTGGAGAGGGAAGAGAGTGAGAAGAGAGAGAAATTTTTAGTTTCGAGCCATTCGAGCCCGATATAATTCGAGCTACGGATGATTTTTCCCTCCAAAAATGCCATTCCAAAACACCCAAAAACCTAACCGTTGGAAGCAGTTACACGCCCCGCCAAAACCGCACATCTCTGATACATACACACATATATCTGTACATGTATATATATAGTATTTTTGGGTGGTCTCATGATACGATCCATTGAAATCCTACGGTGGTCACTTTTCGTTCGTTTTCTTCATCTCTTGACAGACAGTTCTACCATCAACAAATCACCCACTTGCTCACTCTTCAAACGAAATGAAACCTCCTCCCTCTCTCATTCTCTTCGTCTTCTCTCACCTTCTCTCTCATCATCTCATTCTCTCACATTCTCTCTCTCTCTCATTCATCTTCTCTCACCTTCTCTCTCTCTCTCATTCATCTTCTCTCACCTTCTCTCTCTTCATCTTCTCAATTGTCCCTCGTCGGCGGCAGCACCAACCTCGTCGGCACACATAGAAATCGGTGAGGCGAGAGTGAATGAGAGGGATGAGGCGAGAGAGGCGAGAGGGATGAGGCGAGAGTGAGAGCATCGAGGAGAGGGATGAGACGAGAGTGAGAGAGAGGCTCGAGTGAGAGTGCTGATTTTGTTTGGAGAGGGAAGAGAGTGAGAGGAGAGAGAAATTTTTAGTTTCGAGCCATTCGAGCCCGGTATAATTCGAGCTACGGATGATTTTCCCCCCCAAAAATGCCATTTCAAACACCTAAAAACCCAACCGTTGGAAGCAGTTACACGCCCCGCCAAAACCACACATCTCTGATACAAACACACACATATATCTGTACATATGTATATATATAACAATTTTGGGTGGTCTCATGATACGATCCATTGAAATCCTACGGTGGTCACTTTTCCTTCGTTTTCTTCATCTCTTGACAGACAGTTCCACCATCAACAAATCACCCACGGAGGCAATTGGCAATGACCTACCTCATGCTGCTGGGGACCTTCCCCTTCTTCTTGGTTGAATCGCAGGTACTACTTTTCTCCCCGACTATGGTCGTAGCTTTCCCTATTCTCCAACAGGGTGACAGACTAGGTTGGTTCAGTATCCAGAATTGAGGTGCATACACATGTTATCTCAATCTATGGGGCTGCCATACAGATTTCAAGCCGAGGATATACCCCTGGGTATTTAAACCAAACTTTAGTCTCTGAAATCCTGAACCTTTGTGTTCTAGGCATGAGCCATTCGAAATCTAGTTTCCACTATCTCAGTTGGTCTCCTAGGAACTCACTGCAAACACAGGCAGGTGGCTATACCAGACTGCCGGAAGTCGTTCGGGCACGACAAACACCAAAGGAATTGCACCTTTAGAGGATTTAAGGTCTGCTAGAACAGAGAGTGCACAAAACAGTGCGATATAGAGGGAATGCACAAAACAGTGCTATACAGGTGAACAAGATAGTGCGATGTAGGGTGGATGCACAAGACAGTGCGATGTAAGTGTGTGCACAAGACAGTGCTAAGACAAAGGATGCTCAAGACAGCGTGAGCAATGCAATGCACTAACAAGTGTAGGTAAGATGCGCACGAAAGTGCGAACAATGCACTAACGGGTGGAAGAAACGTGCGTAAGATAGCGCGAACAATGCACTAACAAGTGCTACAAGCATTTTCTATGCAGGATGAGAGCATGTAATGAAATGCACAAGATAGTGCGATGCACAAGATAGTGCGATGCACAAAAGAGTGCGAGTGTAAGCTACAAAAAACAATGCGATGCGCAAGAAAGCGCGATAAAAATGCATGCACAATGCAAGTAAGGTGCACAAAACAGTGCGATACGCAAAAAAAGCGCGAGTGGAAGCTGCACAAAACAGTGCGATGCGCAAGAAAGCGCGATAAAATGCATGCACAATGCAAGTAAGGTGCACAAAACAGTGCGATGCGCAAAATAGCGCGATAAAATGCATGCACAATGCAAGTAAGGTGCACAAAACAGTGTGATGCGCAAAATAGCGCGATAAAATGCATGCACAATGCAAGACTTGGCACACAGCTTATGACATAGCATTCCATTCATTTGGCACACAGCTCACAACACAACACTTTGTTTGTTTGGCACGCGGCTCACAACACAATATTCTGTTCATTTGGCACGCAGCTCGAAACACAGCACTCTGTTTATCTGGGCACACAGCTCTTTTGGGTACACAGCTCATTCGGGCACGTGGCTCATTTTGGGCACACAGCACATTTCGGGCACACAGCAGATCTCGGGCACACAGCACATTTCAGGCACACAACTCATTTCGGGCACACAGCAGATTTCGGGTACACAGCACATTTGGGCACATAGCTCATTTTGAACACACAGTTCATTTCGAGCACATAGCTCTTTTTGGGCACACGGCTCATTTTTGGGGCACACGACGCGTTTGGGGCACACGGCTTATTATAAACACACAGTTCATTTCGGGTACACAGCACATTTTGGGGCACACAACACATTTGGGGCACACAGCTCATTTTGAACACACAGTTCATTTCGGGCACGCAGCTCATTTCGGGCACGCGGCTCATTTCGGGCAGACGCCTCGTTTGAGGCACACGGCTTATTCTGAACACACAGTTCATTTCGGGCACACAGCACATTTTGGGGCACACAACACATTTGGGGCACGCAGCTCATTCTGAACACACAGTTCATTTCGGGCACACAGCTCATTCTGAACACACAGTTCATTTCAGGCACACAGCTCATTTCGGGCACACGGCTCGTTTGAAGCACACGGCTTATTCTGAACACACAGTTCATTTCGAGCACACAACACATTTCTGGGCACACAGCACATTTGGGGCACGTAGCTCATTCTGAACACACAATTCATTTTGGGCACACAGCTCATTTGAACACACAGTTCATTTCGGGCACACGACTCATTTTTTGGGCACACGGCTTATTCTGAACACACAGTTCATTTCGGCACACAGCACATTTGGGGCACGCAGCTCATTCTGAACACAGTTCATTTCGGGCACACAGCTCATTTTGGGCACACAGCTCATTTCGGGCACACGGCTTATTCTGAACACACAGTTCATTTCGGGCACACAGCACATTTTGGGGGACACAGCACATTTGGGGCACGTAGCTCATTCTAAACACACAGTTCATTTCGGGCACACAGTTCATTTCGTGCACACAGCTCATTTGGGGCACACGGCTCATTTGGGGCACACGGTTCGTTTGAGGCACATGGCTTATTCTAAACACACAGTTCATTTCGGGCACACAGCACATTTTGGGGCACACAACACATTTGGGGCACGCAGCTCATTCTGAACACACAGTTCATTTCGGGCACACAGCTCATTCTGAACATACAGTTCATTTCGGGCACACGGCTCATTTGGGGCACACGGTTCGTTTGAGGCACACGGCTTATTCTGAACACACAGTTCATTTCGGGCATACAGCACATTTTGGGGCACACAACACATTTGGGGCACGCAGCTCATTCTGAACACAGTTCATTTCGGGCACACAGCTCATTCTGAACACAGTTTATTTCGGGCACACAGCTCATTTCAGGCACGCGGCTCATTTGGGGCACACAGCTCGTTTGAGGCACACGGTGTATTCTGAACACACAGTTCATTTCGGGCACACAGCACATTTGGGGCACGCAGCTCATTCTGAACACACAGTTCATTTCAGGCACACAGCTCATCTTCGGGCACACGGCTCATTCTTCGGGCACACACTTCATTTTCGGGCACACAGCTCATTTTTCAATTTTGAACACCCAGCTCAGCGTTTTTTCATTCTGAACACACAGCTCATTCACTTCACTTTGAACACGCAGCTCACACATTTCAATTCTGAACACGCAGCTCATATATTTTCATTTGGACGCAGCTCATTCTTAATTCTGAACATGCAGCTCATAAATTTTCATTTCAAAACACACAGCTCATTCACTTCATTTTGAACACGCAGCTCACACATTCCACTTTGAACACGCAGCTCACACATTTCAATTCTGAACACGCAGCTCATAACACAACACTGCTCGATCTGAACACATGGCTTATAACACAGTATTCTTTTAATTTTGAACACACAGCTCATTCTGAACATACAGGATGTGATGACAGAACTTGCAGAAGTTGAAACAAACTCAGATGCCCGACATTTTCCCTTTTTTCTTTTGCTTCGAAGTCTGGAACCTATATAGCTTCAGATAGGTCCTGGTTTTACTGTTCCCACATGACCCGGGTTGAACCCTGCGAATTTTGAAAGAACAAAATCTTATTTTGCACAAATGTGGAGAACGGCACGGCACTCTGAGCACAAAACGATTTTTTGAAATTGAGAGTGAGAATAAGTTATCAACTGGGTATTGAGCCTACGACTGAACACAGCACACCACGACTCAACAACAAAGAGAAAGACAAGGTAAGACAACCTAAACACATCTATAGACACCCGAAACGACTCAAAACAAGAATCGAGACAAACAAAACGACTGACACGACACACAGACGTGTTCCAATGGCAAGAGACCTCTTAGTGCACGAGGAGCTAGTTCCTCCGGGTATTGTTTCCCACCCTTTCTCATTTGTGATTCTCACATCACTCGGCCCTCAGGCTCTCTTTTTCTGAAAAAGCCCTTTTCCTTACTTTTTCTCTCAGCGCACATCTCTCTATTCTTCAATCTCTCATTTTTTTATGCCTCCCCTGGGTGGTTGATGGATAAGAAGGAAGTTGTGGGTTCTTGCCCCTGGTATTCTACCAGATTCTCATTCTTGTTCACAACAGTGAGTTTCTCCCACAGAGGGGTTGCAATGCGACCAGACGCGCAGCAGATCTGCAACTGACATCGGTTGACGATGCTCTGCTGGGGAGTTTGGACGTGATCAGATCTGTCCAGATGAGGGAGTGGAATACCTTGCTCCATTCTAGTTCGTGCTTCGCACTTGGCTTGATACCTCGCTGCTCGGAAGATATGAGAGCTTTCAGCCCTTTTCTCTTAGCTTCTGCTGTGCCCTTATTGGCGAATAGGGTGCCCTTTCCGGCAAGTATGGTGCCCTTTCTGGCAAATGCATTGACAACGGGGGAAAGACAGGAAGCCTGACTCAACTGTGCCCCTAGTTCATTATTTTGACCAATTTTTTGTTTTGGTTTTCTACTAAAACAATTTTGATCAACATGAGAGTTAGATTAACATGCTTGTTCGATTTTCCGATTTAAAATCATGCAAGTCAGGCTATGAGCACTGAAAATTTTCCTTTTTAGGTCCAAGATATGGTCCAGTTTTTGGAAAAATGGAATAATTTTCGAGAAAATTAGTCAACTTCATTAAAAATTCTCAAAAACTATTTTTGCAAATGGCCACTGCTCGACCAACATGGAACTTACTCTTGAGGTGCATAACCTCAGATCCAAAACAATGGAAAATTGCCCCTTGCCCGAACGGCACTGCCCGGCAACGGAAAGTTGCCCCTTGTTTGAATAGCACCGCAGCGCGCTGTATGGCAACGGAAAGTTGCCCCTTGTTTGAATAGCACCGCAGCACACTGTAACCAGTTTTCAAGGTGACGATCACAACTGAACTCTCGGATACGAAGAAAACAACGATGATCAGAACCATTACATGGACACAGTCGATTTGGAAGTGTTTGTGGCTGGACTTTAAAATGAAGTTGCCTACGTATCCCAAACATGGGAATCAAGCCTTACGTAGTTCGGGATTAAGGTACACTCGGGTATTTAACCTCTCATTTTGCGCTCTAACTTTTGCCAAGGCCGCCCTTTCTGGGTTTTCAACCTTGCGAGCTTTGTTCTTCTTTTCTTTTCAATTCTTTTAATTTCTTTTTTCATCTTTTCTTTGCATTTTTCTTTATTTTTCTTCTTCTTTTTTTTTTTCATTCTTTGCATTTTTTCTTTTTCTCTTTTTTCATTCTTTTCTCTTTTTTTCTCCTTTTTTTTTTCTTTTTTCATTCTTTGCTTTGCTCTAACTTTTGTCTGGGTCGCCCTTTCGGGTTTTCGGCGCAGCGAGCCTCTTAACGGTAAAAGTGTAGCTTCGTCCATGTCAAATGGTTTGAGATCTCGAAGCCATCTGAATCCAGGAGAGTGGCTGTTGTTTGCTGATGATGTAGAAGTCCATCCAATGGGGGGCTGAATTTGCCCCCTAGTATTGTGGATAGGAACTCGATCGTCTTTCAGCAATACTTTCTTCTTTCCTCCCTTCTGGGATTTGGCATTCTTGCCGATCTTCGTTAGCTTGAGAAATGACTCATCTTTCGCTCTTCGAGCACATCTGACATTTTTGCCCCTAGTTCGAGGGGTGCTTCTGATCTAGCTTCGCAAGCTTCCTTTCGATCATATCTGACCTTCTTGCCCCTAGTTCATGGGCTGCTTCAAATCTGGCCACACAGGCCTCACATTGTGGTTGACCATTGAACATTCTGAATCTTAGTTCAAGGTTTGAAAGTAAGGAGCCTCGAGGCTGAGAGCGATCCTAGGCTGCACAATCTCAATGGCGATTCCACACAGGTCTTCGCAGGACGGCGCAAAGCATTTTTTGAAATCTTTTAAGAAAGCGACTAGTCGCTCGCGCTGAAGACAATGTAGAACCAATCTGGATCAAGCCACGATCCTTCTCAGTACTCAAATTAACAAACATGATCTCATTCCTTAAGGGCTTAGCATGCCTCTCTTTCTCTCAATTGATCAAATTTTTGCAAAACCCGAGGAATTCCTTCCTCTTTGTTTTCCTCACAATGTTCAAAAAGTTTTGAAAAACTTAGGTCAATGCAATAATTTCAAGGCACAGAAGAGCAGGTGAAATGGACTGTCGTTTCATTCTAAACTTGCTGGCACAACAGGCTTAAAGCAGAAATAAGCACAAAACATGAAAACCACTACTATTTCAATCAGATCTTCTGGCTAAACTGGCTCCATGGCAGAAACAGACTCAAAAGAAAGCAAAAAGACAAACACAAAACAAAATAGTGATATACGAGGTAACGCCCCCGGAATCACTCGACTCCTATGCAACAGGACTGACTCGATACCACAAGACAGACCCAACTGACTGAGTAGAAAGGGACTGACTATACAACGCAACAAGACTGACCCAATACCGAAGTCAGAAAGTACAAAAACTAGCATTTGCACAATGCTCAAAATAGTGCGTGCCATACGCTACATCTGGAATAAACTGAGCGCCGCCCACAGGTGGTTCATCCCCCGATCACATCACATTATCCCCCAAGTTCAATGATCCAGTGCCGATAGACTTTGCAGGACTTGGCGCGGCGATGACCCCGTCATCAATCAGATCTTGTATTTCGTGGCTAAGACGAAAACACATGTTAGTGCCATGGCCGGCTTGTTGATGGAAGGCACAGTACTTGGCTGGATCATGGGAGGGAGGAAGTTTATTCGGGAAAGGCCGAGGCTCAAGGGGTTTGAGATGGCCTTGTCTAACGAGGATTTGGAGAGCTTTGGATAAAGGCATGGAGAGGGCATGGAAGACCCTCCGACCTCGTGGTTGGTACCTTGAGGTTTGTGGATTTTTGCTGGACGCACCGACAAAGGGATTGGCAGGTGCTGGCCGAGTTTGCTGATCTCTTCCAAGAATAGGATTGGAGCTAAAAGGGGCGTTTCTGGTACGACGGCCCTTCAAAATGCTGTCATCTTGAGCGACAAAAGTGTCAGTCACAGTTTTTGCAACAACTGCGAGTACTTGCTGTTTGTTCAGTCCTTCGGCTTTCAAAGCCTCAACAGCCCACTGAAGGTGTTCGTGGGGACCAATGCCCGCCCCAACCTTGTTCTTACCACTGGCCTCCACTTTGCCAAGGGATTGGCCTTCTTCCAATGCAACCTGTCCCGAGATTGGGGAGCCTTTTGGCGTGAAACCCCTAGTAGGCGATGTGGTTGATGATGGAGCCAAAACTCCACAGGCTAAATCTGCCACTGTTCTCTGAAGATCTTTGATCATCCTCATCAGCTTAGAAGTGGTGGGTTCACGGGTTTGAGATGATTGGGGTTCCGAGACTGGTTGTGTGGTAGGTGCCCTAGATGGGTGTTGTATTTCGGCATCGGTCTCACCCTTCATGGCGATTCCCTGGTTTAATGCTGCTACCATGGCCACAACTTCTTCTGAATTCTATGCCATCACGGCCTGCTAAGTTTGAACAAAGGTGATGCGACTGGTGACTAACGGATCAGATGAACTGGTGAGCCCTGACTGACCTTTCTCTGCCTTGCCTCGGCGAAGGAAAACACTGGCTGCTCTGAACTGAATCTCTGACCTGACAAAGCCTATCAGCACGAGTCCAATGTACCGGGGAGGATATTTGGAGCCTTCTGAAGCTATGGTTCCAAGACTACCTTGCAAAAGAGAAAACAGACAGCCTCTCAGCCCAATTTCACCATAACAGATATGAGCAAAGCTGAATGACTGTGCTCTCTACTGAACTCTGCCCCAAATTCTGCCTGTAAATTGATACCATCAGGTAAAACTGATTCCTCACATTCTGATACCCGCAGGCCCGATACCAGACTTGCAAACTGATACATGCATTCTTGTAGAGGCACACTCTAAAAGCACATAGCAAGCAAATGAGAGCCAAAACACCCCTATGGAGGGGTAGGGTTTCCCTGTCCTAGTTTCATCAAGAACTAGGGTTTCACTGCGCATATAGCGGTTTCAAACAACCTACAATCGGGTAAGCAACCTGTCCTAGTTTGGAATGGTCACTATGGATTCCAATATGCACTAGGCCGAATGGTCAAAAAGGGTGCCCCGGTAAAAACCAGGGTTTGTGTTCCCATCGTGGCAGAGCCCGTAATCGGTCAGCTTTATGGCACGCTTCTCAAAGCGAGCCTCCGGCAAACCGTTCAGGAATAGCAGATGGCAAACACGATGTCCTAGGCGCACCAATGCAAATGCAATGCAAAGAAACACATAAGTGTAATCAAAACAAGATATCATGAGTTCGAGTCAAGTTCTCTAACTCCCCAGCAGAGTCGCCAGAAACTGTAGACGCGCCCGAACGTCCCAGGAAAATCCCGTTTTGTTCATTGGGCTCACTACAGTTCGGACTCAATGTCGCAATTCTTAATATGATCTTGCAAAGTGCAATGCGAGATTGATAAATCACCAAAGAGTCCAAATCCAGCAAATCGTTTTGAAAAACTGATTTTTAGAAAGAAGTGCCAAACATGGACTGCTTTGCCAGATACAGAGTCACCACCTGAATATTTCATTTTTTGGGAAATTTAGGAAACCCTGACTCGTGCCTAAGGCCACGTGTCCGTCATCACCAAAGTTGTCTCGGCTCGGGAACTTGGGTACGAGAGGGAAAGGTCATGCAATGAGCACCCCCGCTCGCCCGATCAAAGATCGGCCTTTACTAACATGATATCTTGTTTTTGAAAACACATGTGCTCTTATTCCGGTTATTAACCTAGAATTACTATGTGATGCGCACAGCATACAAGTATAGACTGGATCGCCTAAGTTGGAACAAAACATCTCATGTTTGTTTTTGAAAGCGGTTGCTACTCGCAAGTAGGCTAAAATGCGGATTTTGCCACCCTCAAGTGGGCTTAGAAAACATGGTGATTTGCCACTCTCAAGTGGGCTTAAAACTTGCAATCAATGAATTGTTCCAATTCAGGTAATCCAACCTTCACCCACAGGCATTCAGGTAATTATATCACATAAGCAAATAGCCTCATGGCAAGCATGCTATCATGGCAGTCACTCACACACATGCAAGGATGCTAAAGCATAAACACTCACCGAGTACTCCAAGCCAAAACAGAAGATAGTTAGTAATCATGCATGATCCTAGCTATGTCAAGAATGCCTAATGCAACACATGCAAAATGCAACTAAGATAGGCTCGACTATTCTAAAATGTCATGTGAAATGCAACTTGATACATGTATTCAAACAGGAATTGAAATACAATGCAGTTAGTATGATGCGCCGAGCCCGGTGCATGCAAGACAGATGAATGAATGCGAACATGCGAGCATAAGGATGCTAATTGAAACATGCACCAAAACTAACCATCGTAAGCTAGTAAATAAAAGGGAGAAAGAAATGGGGATTGGAAGACATGCATCACACACACGCACACTTATTTACAACATTGCCCTCTCGGAGGAGGGTCCGAATAAATAATACAGAACCGACTAATTAACTAACTATTCTAGCTAATTAATTATTACAAAACAAGTTGAAACAAATAACTATTCTAAGTTAACAAAGCACTGAAATGGCCTCATGACGAGGGATGCATGCATGCTCGAGTCGCCTCGCTCGGAAATCCATCGCGATGCCCCAACTTGCCTCTGTTTGCAACTGTTTTCAGAACACTTCACCAAGCTCCACAAAGCTTCAACTCCACCTAGGAGACCTCTAGGGATGCTGCCGACCAGTTGTTGGGGAGGGAGACCACCTGCAGACCACTTTTCTTGCTGAAAAACCAGAAAAAGTGGTCGGCCAGCTAGTAATACTGGTCGGCCGACCAGTTTTGCTGCACTTCTTCCAGTTTGCTGCAACAGAGAGCAAGAAAGGGCATGGCAATGTATTTGCAAGATATGTGTGCACAACCACCCTCCCTATCATTTCATAAGCTCAAGGGAGTGTGGTTCTCGACCCTCGGGCCACCAATCACGCATCTCGATGCATGATGGCCGAGAGGTGAAGTTGCACAATTCAATATGAAAATGAATGCACAAGTAAACACATAAGGCCTAAACCTCTATCATGTAAGATCAAGAGCGTCGGCGACTGAGAATTGAGGCACGTTTCATCACTTCATGTATGAAACGTCCCTCATTTCTCGTGTTTGGACTAAACACTTATTCCAAACACAATGCAACAAGTGGCATGGAACATAGCATACTCAATGCAAGGAACATGCACACTCAATGCTAAGCAACAAAATGGCATACACAATGCGAATGACAACCTAGCATACTCAATGCAAGGTAAGGTGGCATACTCGATGCAATATGACCTAAGCATACACAATGCAAAGTATATGGCATACGCAATGCAATGGACAACATAGCATGCAAACAACATGCAATCAATCATGTTCAATGGACTTAAATTAAAGTGGACAGACCTCAGCCATGCCCAAATAAAGGCCATTGGTGATAAAATAAAGGCATGGAAGTAAGAGAAATGCATGCACGTGTATTGGCTCACCAATTAGGCATAAGAACACAACTCTCAAAAGGCATTGAAAGGATGAAACATGGAGTACAATGGCATATGTTCCAGCACTGAAATGTCATGTTAAATGACTTCAAATCATGCAAACAACTCACGTGGTGCATGTTGCAAGGCTTAAGCATCAAAGCTAGTGAAGTGTATTACAGTAGAGGCATGCAAGACAATGCTCAAATGGCCAAACCAGCCCCAAACAGACCTTATACAGGCCAAAACCGTAGCCAAAATGGACTGAGATGATGGCTTGAAAGGCAAGAAAATGAGGCTCGTGCAATGGCTCACAAACAAGGCATAAAGGGGCAACTCTCAAACACATTGAAGGAGTGATAAACATGAGAGTATGGCAAAGATATAAGCTCTGAAATATCATTTAAAATGATGCCCAGGCATGCAAACATCACAAGTATAGCATGGTAGAGGCCTCAAAACTCAAGACTAGTCAAGGCATTTGCACTATAGCTATGCAATGCATGAAGCATATGGCCGATACAACCCAAAACAGTCCTAGAGCATGCCAAAACAATGACAAAACATGCATGGAGCAAAGCCAAAACAAGCTAGCATGAAGGATCAAAAATGGAGTATGTAAGTCCAATAAGGAGGTTTACACTACACCTACCAAAGCCAAGTGTGTGATGACTTAACCAACAAAAATCAGAGTTATGACATGTCAAATGATGGCCAAAAACCTACTGAAATGGAGCCAATACATGCTAGAAAGACATGCTACTTTGCAAGGGTACAAGTAGGTTTACACTACAAGTATAAGAAGCATGCAAGAGGTGACCAAGACAGACCAAAACAGAGTTATGGCAGGTCTGGAAAGTCACAAAAACATGCTTGAAAAGAGCTAACATAAGCCACAAAAAGATGCTACTTTATAGAGCTAACAAGGCATGGCATGGAGAGACAAGGAGGGGAGGCTATCCCCTCCCATTTGGGACCTCAAAACAAGCTTTTTACCACTGAAAATCCTCTAGATTTCAGTGGTTCTAAGGCCACAAAAGGTTGTTTTGAAAGGCCTTAGAAGATGGCTCAAAAGCTATACATGTGAAGGAGCAAAAGGGAGGAAACACCTCCTAGCCAAACAAGGCACAAACCAACACTTTGAGGACTGAAAAACAGAGTTTTCTTCAGTTCAAAACTAGGCCAAAAATAGTTTAAAAGGGTGGCAAAACAAGCATGCAAGAATGGCCAAGATAGTGTACAAAAATGAGCTTAAAAGAGGGAGATGCTTACCCTTGAAGCACAGCTGCAAAACAACTACTTTTCTGAACGAAACAACCTTCAATCAGCCCAAAAATCAGTTCCAAGAGACCTCAGCCCATGGATATGCAACTTTGATGAAGGATGCCAAGGCCAACTAGTTATATTTCTCTACTTCTATGCCCTTCTATGCACAAAAGGGGAAGAGAGAGTGAACTAAAGAGAGAGAGGCAGAGATTTAGGACTGAAAATTCTAGAGAGAGAGGAGTTTTTAGAGAGAGAGGCTGCCAAACTTGCTCAAGAAGTTCTCCCTTTGCAAAATGGGAGATATGGCTCATATATAGCAAAAAGCAAGAGTTGGTTCGAAATATCTGTTTATGGAACAGCTGGAGGGAAAATATCTTCAAAAAATCTGAGTTTGGGACTTGCCAGCCACTTTTTTGGTCGGTCGACCACTTTTTATGGTCGGCCGACCACTTTTCTGCTCTCCAGGTCCAACTTCAAATGGGCATAACTCCTTCATCTGGACTCCTTTTCTGGTCATTCTTGTGTCCAAATTGAAGCTCCGGAAGTAAGCTTTCCAATGGTGGCAGCAAGCTTTCCAATGGTGGCAGCCTTGCATCATAATTCCAACTGTGCAAAAAGTTATGCCTATTTTGGTGAAGCCGCTCAGTTTCGATCCTTCTCGAATTCAAGCCAAACTTCTCCCAAACTAGTTTTCTTCTCTCCTTTCTCATTTTCTTCAACTCCAAACCCCTAAACAAGGTGTTTTGAAAGATTTTTCAAAGATTTGATCTCTCTTTCATTCATTTCCACTTTGTCCTCGCTTGGTTTACCGAAAGGCGCAACATTTAATAAAATGCGAGCGTCGGAACATCGTAGGAACATTATTTCAAAAATGTTTTGAAAGAGAGGGTTTTAAGGTCTAAAAACCATTCAAAATAGCTTTGGTCCAAAATGGGGTGTGAGGTTAGGATTTGACTCTCCTCTTGCCGAAGGAATCGAACCTTTGCACTGCACAACTTTCAACACCAAGTAAACCATCAGCAACGGCGCCCAAGTCTTAAGAGCGGTCAAAAATGGGGTGTCTACAGTTACACGCCCTGCCAAGACCGCACATCTCTGATACATACACACACATATATCTGTACACGTATATATATAGCATTTTTGGGTGGTCTCATGATACGATCCATTGAAATCCTACGGTGGTCACTTTTCCTTCATTTTCTTAATCTCTTGACAGACAGTTCCACCATCAACAAATCACCCACTTGCTCACTCTTCAAATGAAATGAAACCTCCACCCTCTCTCATTCTCTTCATCTTCTCTCACCTTCTCTCTCATCATCTCATTCTCTCACCTTCTCTCTTTCTCTCTCATTCATCCTCTTTCAACTTCTCTCTCTTCATCTTCTCTCACCCATGTTTCAATTGTCCCTCGTCGGCAGCAGCACCAACCTCGTCGGCACACACAGAAATCGGCGAGGCGAGAGTGAATGAGAGGGATGAGGCGAGAGAGGCGAGAGGGATGAGGCGAGAGTGAGAGCATCGGGGAGAGGGATGAGACGAGAGTGAGAGAGAGGCTCGAGTGAGAGTGCTGATTTTGTTTGGAGAGGGAAGAGAGTGAGAGGAGAGAGAAATTTTTAGTTTCGAGCCATTCGAGCCCGGTATAATTCGAGCTACGGATGATTTTCCCCCCCAAAAATGCCATTCCAAAACACCCAAAAACCCAACCGTTGGAAGCAGTTACATGCCCCGCCAAAACCGCACATCTCTGATACATACACACACATATATCTGTACATGTATATATATATAGCATTTTTGGGTGGTCTCATGATACGATCCATTGAAATCCTACGGTGGTCACTTTTCCTTCGTTTTCTTCATCTCTTGACAGACAGTTCCACCATCAACAAATCACCCACTTGCTCACTCTTCAAACGAAATGAAACCTCCTCCCTCTCTCATTCTCTTCATCTTCTCTCACCTTCTCTCTCATCGTCTCATTCTCTCACCTTCTCTTTCTCTCTCTCTCCCATTCATCCTCTTTCACCTTCTCTCTCTTCATCTTCTCTCACCCATGTTTCAATTGTCCCTCGTCGGCAGCCGTACCAACCTCGTCGGCACACACAGAAATCGGCGTGGCAAGAGTGAATGAGAGGGATGAGGCGAGAGTGAGAGCATCGGGAGAGGGATGAGACGAGAGTGAGACAGAGGCTCGAGAGAGAGTCTTGATTTTGTTTGGAGAGGGAAGAGAGTGAGAGGAGAGAGAAATGTTTAGTTTCGAGCCATTCGAGCCCGGTATAATTCAAGCTACGGATGATTTCCCCCCCCCCAAAAAATGCCATTCCAAAACACCCAAAAACCAACCGTTGGAAGCAGTTACACGCCCCGCCAAAACCGCACATCTTTGATACATACACACACATATATCTGTACATGTATATATATATCTAGCATTTTTGGGTGGTCTCATGATACGATCTATTGAAATCCTACAGTGGTCACTTTTCCTTCGTTTTCTTCATCTCTTGACAGACAGTTCCGCCATCAACAAATCACCCACTTAATCACTCTTCAAACGAAATGAAACCTCCTCCCTCTCTCATTCTCTTCATCTTCTCTCACATTGTCTCTCATCATCTCATTCTCTCACCTTCTCTCTCTCTCATTCATCTTCTCTCACCCTCTCTCTCGCTCATTCAACTTCTCTCACCTTCTCTCTCTTCATCTTCTCTCATCCATGTTTCAATTGTCTCTCGTCGGCGGCAGCACCAACCTCGTCGGCACACACAGAAATCGGCGAGGCGAGAGTGAATAAGAGGGATAAGGCGAGAGTGAGAGCATCGGGGAGAGGGATGGATGAGAGTGAGAGAGAAGCTCGAGTGAGAGTGCTGATTTTGTTTGGAGAGGGAAGAGAGTGAGAGGAGAGTGAAATTTTTAGTTTCGAGCCATTCAAGCCCGGTATAATTCGAGCTACGGATGATTTTCCCCCCCAAAAATGTCATTCCAAAACACCCAAAAACCTAACCGTTGGAAGCAGTTACACGGCCCGTCAAAACCGCACATCTCTGATACATACACACACATATATCTGTACATGTATATATGTATAGCATTTTTGGGTAGTCTCATGACACGATCCATTGAAATCCTACGGTGGTCACTTTTCCTTCGTTTTTTTCATCTCTTGACAAACAGTTCCACCATCAACAAATCACCCACTTGCTCACTCTTCAAACCAAATGAAACCTCCTCCCTCTCTCATTCTCTTCATCTTCTCTCACATTCTCTTTCATCATCTCATTCTCTCACCTTCTCTCTCTCTCTCTCATTCATCTTCTCTCACCTTCTCTCTCTTCATCTTCTCTCACCCATGTTTCAATTGTCCCTCGTCGGCGGCAGCACCAACCTCGTCGGCACACACAGAAATCGGCGAGACGAGAGTGAATAAGAAGGATGAGGCGAGAGGGATGAGGCGAGAGTGAGAGCATCGAGGAGAGGGATGAGACGAGAGTGAGAGAGTGGCTCGAGTGAGAGTGCTGATTTTGTTTGGAGAGGGAAGATGGTGAGAGGAGAGAGAAATTTTTAGTTTCGAGCCATTCGAGCCCGGTATAATTCGAGCTACGGATGATTTTTCCCCCCAAAAAATGCCATTCCAAAACACCCAAAAATCCAACCGTTGGATGCAGTTACACGCCCCGCCGAAACCGCACATCTTTGATACATACACACATATATATCTGTACATGTATATATATAGCATTTTTGGGTGGTCTCATGATACGATCCGTTGAAATCCTACAGTGGTCACTTTTCCTTCGTTTTCTTCATCTCTTGACAGACAGTTCCACCATCAACAAATCACCCACTTGCTCACTCTTCAAACGAAATGAAACCTCCTCCCTCTCTCATTCTCTTCGTCTTCTCTCACCTTCTCTCTCACTATCTCATTCTCTATTCCCTCTCTAGCCCCCAAATTCTCTCCAAATCAAAGCTCGAAAGGTGCGACAAGGTTTCCGACTCCGGCTGCCTCAATTGCACCCCCAAAATGCTCATTAACATGGTCGTTCCCTGTGAATCGATATCTCTTTCCCCTCACATTCTCTCTTTAAAAAGTGTCAGATCCATACATACATGTATATATATCCACGGTAGTCTCTACATTTTGCCACTTGTCTCATGTTTCAATTGGCTCAATTTTGATTATTAATTTTAGATTTCGCTCAATTTAGTGCAATTGACAACGTCGGTAGGGTTTTGACATAAAATTTTGATTGAGTTAGTCGAGATTAAATTCCTGAATTGATAAAGTTTGAAATATAAATTGATCAGTAAATTGAGTTTGATGTTTATTGTTGTAACGTAGATTAATCTATATGAGCAATTTGAGTTTGATGTTTATTGAAGTTAATCTATATGAGCAATTTAATTCAGTAAATTGAATTTAATCTATATTTACTGATCAGTAAATTGATCAGTAAATATAAATTAAATTTAATCTATAATTTTGAAAGCAATTGGACCAATTAGAGACAAAATTAAAAATTCAAGTCAATTGATCCAGTTGAAATTATTGGACCAAAATGACACAAGGACCAAAATTATGAGTGTGTATATCTATGTAATAATGTATATGTGATTTGATATAGAATTGTTGCTTGTCAGAGTGGGAGAGAGGCCTCGATTGTGGCGGAAATTGTAGAGGTGGAGGAGAATTCTACTGCGGATATGCGAACTCTGCGATTCCCACTTGTGATCACAGTTAACAAATCGACCGTCTATGCACTGTATGAGTTGACATATATACGAGTATGTTATAGAACTGATTTTGGTAACTTAAGGTTTATTTACTAATTACTAACTTGGTACTATGTTTTTAATGTATTTCCAGTGTTTTTTTACTTTGGAAATTGTAAGGGAGTGTTTTTGAACAGTGAATCCATTGTGCTTGATTTTTGTTTTTTTAAATTTAATTTTTTGGGTTAATCGATAGGAGTTTAATTATAAATATGAGAAGCATTACATTACTTGTTTGTAATGAGAAGAAAATAACAACTCAAGCCCAATAATCAACTGCAATAAATGCCTAATAATAGGAATAAATAACCAACATCATACAACCTGATTGACCCCCTAACCTTCAGAATGGTAGTGTACAGGATTGACCCCCTAAACTCATGGTGCTTGATTGTTATAATTAAGTTATTGTGGATACGAACGTGTTGAAATGTTTGAGACTAGTTAACCAAAATTTTGAAGCTGTTATGTTGATTAATTAACTTTTTATTAATGTAATGCCATCGGAGAATGATGATTTTTAGTCAAATTTTCGCGGAAGTACTTTGAGTGATGAACTTGTCGGGCAATGTGGTAAGCACATGTCTGCATTTGAAATATACGTTTTTTTTTGGCTTTTTCATTTCTCGTTTCATTTTAATTCCCTATTCCCCTCTTTTAATGTTACCAATTGAGTTTGATGTTTATTGCTGTAACATATTTTCTAGGATGTTGCTTATAAGCCTAAGGAGTTCTATGTTCAGACGCGCAAATGTGAGCCAGTTGTTGGTGCAGATGTTGTGATGAACTATGAGAGGTAGGTAACATTTTTTTTTCCCATTCCCTTTTTGTTACCGAGATGAGGTGTTGCCTGATTATAGTAGTACAGAAGAGCAATTATAGTATTTTGAACCCATAGATATAGTTTTCTTTCTTTTGTAAGTTGTAAATGTAAATTTGATTGAATGGATTCATAAATCTATTTCAGGCTGCGAGATGAAAATGGTCACATTATTGAGCACATTGAGGTAAGATTTCCAAGTCTTGGATATTGCTTTACTCTCATTGTAGTCATTAGTTTACTTTCAGCTCCAATCTTATTTGTGAGAATTTAGTTTATTTTATCATCTATATGTAGTACTACTAAACAGACTGAAATCTTATTTTATTCCTCTTCTTTGTCTCTCACGCAATTTTATGTTTTATTATAAAAAATAAAAAAAAAAACTTAATTCGTTCTTAATGAGGATTTTTAAATGAATGATGTAATTGCTAATTGAAGAAAACTCAAATACGATATATAATTCCCATTCCCTCACTCTCTGACTTTTCTTAGTTGGTTTGACAATATGTCCATCAAGGGCTGAGAATTACTGTTAAAACACTCAAGAATCAATTCTCCTCTCTTTGCCAAGTAATATCCCTTCTCACACCAGTTTCTTTATTTGACTCAAAAAGATACAATTAGACATTGTCCTTTAGGGTTCCAATTAGTGCTCACCATCCAGTCCCCATGCATAATAAGCAACAAAGGCATCAATTTGACTTTGAAGTCTAGGCGACGAGAAGCTGGAATCTAACCTTTGTTACAGATAACATCAGGGGACTGATCTGCCGTTGAAATTCTAAAATACCGAATTCAATGTTCTTAATAATTGTAGCAGTTGTAATAGAAATTGAGCTTCTATACTTATTGGATTTCTCATACATAATGTTCATTTATTACTTGATGTGTTTCTTATAATTGTTTCACAATGTTTCTAAACTATTTTCCTTTGTTTTCCTCTTCTCTTTTTTTCTTCACAGCCAACCTGTTGTCCTTGTGGGGACAAGCGTAGGGTTCCGTCATCATGTGGAAACTTCTGTAAGTGCTATCATATTCATTGTTAGCATTCTCAATTATTCTTGCAGGATTCAGCATATAGTTTTGTGGTGAATGTTTCTAAATTTTATTTGAACTAGTTGACAAGATGATGAAGGGGAAAGCCAACACTGCACACTGTCTCCGATTTCCAGGTGATTGGTATGGCCTGGATTCTTTCTTTCAGTAATTTTGTTTTGATAGGTGGATCCATTAATCTATGAAATTTGTAATGATAAATTAAGATATGCAATGTGGTCAGGTGTATACATAAGAAAGGTTGTCAATTTTAAAGCAATTAATGGACATCATTTTTAGTAGGTCCATGTGATTGTCTGTTTTTGATTTTATGTTAAGTTGTTGGCAAAGCTGCACTTCTTGAAGTATCACAGAAGTTTTTCCAGTAGTGTCAAGTTTAGCATATTTTTACTTGAATACTTTGTTCTCAACAAAATAAATCAAGATTATGATTATTTATGAAAATCAAATGGTGAGGAACTTGATGGATTAACTGACTATTAAGGTTTATTTCATCTGATATTTATCATTACTTACTCCATGTGGAGGCTGTAGTTTGTTAATACTAATACTATTCCATTTTGGGTTAGACACAATGAGAAACACATTGTGTTTAAATTTAGGCATATGCTTGTTGACTATTAAGATTTATTTCATCTGATATTACTTACTTCAGGTGGAGGCTGTAGCTTGTTAATACTAATGCTATTCCATTTTGGGTTAGACACAATGAGAAACACATTGTGTTTGAATTTAGCTATATGCTTGTTGACTCAAGGTTTCCTTTACTATTTAGTTTTTGTTCTCAATCTTCAAATATCCTTTTTTGATGCCATAATTTTTTTTTTTCCTTATCCATTTAGGTTCCATGTTTTTGGTATTGGACAGCGCTTAGTGGGATTTAGCATTCGGATTGAGGTGAAGACAACATCTAAAATATCGGTGTGTAGTTTTTGTGCATCCTTGTGCTATATCTATCATCTGTCACTAACCTACGTGTTATCATTCAAGTTGTTGCAGTCAACTTTTTTTTTCCTTCACCCCAATGTTACCCAATTAAGCTGCACAACCATTCCTTGCCTGTACTATTGCCCATACGGGCTTAATAAAAGTTGAGTTTACAAAACAAAAAAAACTGAAGACAGCTTATCTTACATTCAGTTGTCCATATTTCTGAATTTGCCACTGTTCAACTCCTGGGAAGGCCCCACAAGGAGCCGTTCCCCAGTCCGTCTCCCTATTGGCATGCGGCGACATGCTCTCACCATGGGAGCCACTCAAGTTGGTCCACTGACAGCCAACAGGATATGTTCGCTATCTCAATGTTTGTCCGCTGTTAATGGAACTGATTCAGCATGCATTCTTCTCAGGTTCATCAGTTTTACAACCATACCCATGTCCAACATCCCTTGATCACAAAGACATTTACCAGTCCTAGAAATTGGGGGACCACATATTGAACTGGAACCACATTTGCTCAATGAAGTTTGAAAAAAAAAAGGAATAAGTGTGGCTGGACAGCACGACTATTGTTTATGCCATAATAGTTTTTATAAACTTGAATCATTATCACCAGAAAGATTTTTCTATGGGTCTAATTATGGCTATCATACTGTCAAGTATCTAACCCAGTTAGTCAATATACCTAAATTAAGGCATATTTATAATTGTGTTGACAATATTGTGTATCGCCTTTTCTTGTTTCTTGCTGGTTCTAGTCTTATTTTATAATAGTTTATCTACTTGTAGATGTTATATTTCTTGTATTGTGTGCTGATTTTCTGCTTTGTATTAGTGAGGATTGATATTTTTTTTTCTTGTCAATCTTTATTATACTGTTTTATGTTTTATATGGTTTCATGTTGCTGAGTGCATTCTTGTTTCTCCTGTTGAAGGGTGGCCCAGGTCAACCACAAAATCTGGGAAGGAACTTTTCTATGTGGATGCTGATTGAGAGAATTAGATTTACTTTAGATGGTCTTGAATGTAACAAAATTGGTGTGGGTTATGACACTTTCAATGGGCAGCTGGATTTCTGCTCATCTCCATTTTGGAGTTGCTTGCATAATCAGTTGTGGAACTTCTGGGAGGTTAGTAACTTAAAACTGGAATTAATTGCTGAGAATTCCCGCTATCATCCTAGCCATTCATGTTTAAAAGAATTTTGTTTTGTTTTGTTTTGAATATCTCTGTCAATTGCATGTCTTATTGACATTTATAGCAGTGCTGATCAGCCATTTCCTACATAGCACAACTAATATGCCAATAGGGCACCTTATACCTCTGTGAAATATATTTCTTCTTTTCCGTTTGGAGGACTTTCACATAGATTTTGATCCTTTATGGGACATAGATTTTGATCCTTTATGGTGCAAAATATGCATGTTTCGTCATTTTTTAATATACATAACACATCAAATGCAAACATTGTTAAACTAAGTGTTTCCCTGGTTCAATTTTTGTAATTTATGTTGATTATTTTTCGTCTGGTTCAACTAAATGCTTTATTAGCAATTTTTGTCTTCTACGATGGCATTCTTTTTTAAGAAATTGGAAAAGCTTTTAAGATGAATAATCTCAAGTAAATCATTTTTGTGGGTTGTGAATGTTTGGTCTTTAAATGTTAAGAATGCCATTTTGCAAGTCTCATATTGTGGCTTTGATTTGATAAGAATCTTCCTTTTGACAGGCTGATATGAACCGAATCAGTAGGAAACAGTCACCACTTTATGTTGTGCAAGAGAGGTTTGAAAGGATAACCAGCATCCAGTTATGTTTTAGCAACTATAGATGTCATATACTTAAGGATGTCTATTATTTGGATTTTTAATCATTTACTATTACTGTTGTCTGCAGAATTCAGGGAGTCATTCATTCTCCATAGGAATAACTGAAGTTCTTAATACAAACCTCTTGATAGAACTAACTGCTGATGACATAGAATATGTCAACCAAAGGTTAGTAGTTAATTCCTTGAGATTAATGCCTTCAGATAATGACATTAATTTTTGGATATTATTATAACCAAAAGCCATGCTTCTGATAGTTCATGTGTATAAAAAATCTTGAAATTTAATTACGTAGAGCCAGCTACATGAACAGTATTGAGTAGTAAATAGTAATACAAAAACAAAAATTCATATTTTGTTTTTTTATTTTTTAATCATTCCATTCTACTTAGGTTCATATTGTCTACTATGTTAGACCATCATAAACTCAACCTGCATTCTCTTTTTGGCATTCCACTTTTGCTGGTACTACTGCGTGCCACTATTTCAACTCTGTCTTATATAAATGCATTCATTGATCTGATCTTCGTCATACACAATGGAATTATTTAACTCAATCCTCAATTTCCGCAACCTTTAGCCCTCCATGCAGTCCTTCTTTTAAAAAAGAAAATATTCTTTTTTATATTTATTGCCACCCATTTATCTTTAACGTCATCATTTTCTCTGAGACGTTACAAATTTAGGATTTGGAGCAAAATAGATTTGTATTTTTGTATTTAGCACACACAAACATGCGCATTTGATTGTTTTAGTTGGGCAAATGTTAACAGGTGCCTTGGGTACATTGTTTATAGTATGAGCATTTGAGTGAAAAGTGTTTTGGAAATAGGTAAAAAGGTTGAACTCTATTTTGAAATTAATGAAAAGTGTCTCGTGTTTTTCTTTTTCTTATGCCCCATGGGAACTTTGTTGGCAGTATCCTTTTTGTT
This sequence comes from Camellia japonica, assembly GCA_030407325.1. Taxonomy (NCBI): domain Eukaryota; kingdom Viridiplantae; phylum Streptophyta; class Magnoliopsida; order Ericales; family Theaceae; genus Camellia; species Camellia japonica. The sequence continues at coordinate 139,412,030 of JAPPVO010000024.1, forward strand.
ATTATATAGAATAATTTCAGTTATTATATTGAACAAAATAAGGGCTCTAGCATAATGCGTTTTATGCTCCATTTACATATTCTAGTAGAATCCTCTTATGCAATATTGTTAGCTAGTTAGTGTTTTTTTTTCGTTCCTTCGAATGGTCCTTGTTGTATCACATATCTCAATATTTTTGTAGGAGCCCTGGAAACATTTTACGCATTACTGTGCCAACTTTTGAAGCCCTCACTCAATTTGGGACTGCTACCATCACTACTAAAAATATTGGTGAAGTGGAAGCATCATACAGCCTTACGGTATCCCCAATGAACCTTTCATACAGCCTAACTGTATCTTTCATGTTTTATCATGCAACAAAAATATATCAGTATCTTCCATGCTGAGCCCTATTGCTTGCATGTTGAGTGAGTTTATTTTTCTATGATGGATTCAATAATAAGATTTTATATTTGGGTAAAATGTCAGGACTTGCTAGATTAATTGTATGCAGTACTCGATTTTGGAATTTCATTTTCAGGAACTATATTATTTCTTGATATTTCATCTGATAAATGGGAATAGTTAGTATAATGGAACAATTTTCAACTACAATGTGGAACAATTTGATATAAAAAAAAAAAATAGATATAGTTTTATAGAGGAGTCAGATTGGCATTATTGAGGTTGTTTAAATGCTTAATTTGTACATGCTGCTTCTATTTGAGAGTGACTGGATTTTTTCTTTTTCTTATTCTTGTAGAATTGTAACATCTGTCAAGGATTGACTTAACTCATTGTTTCTTAACTCACTTTCATTGAAGCCAATGAAACACCTAGTTTGGCTACGACAACATAAAAGTTGATTTGTAACTTACTAGGATTTTATCATTTATTCTACCCAAAGTAGATAATTAGGTATTTATGTACAACTGTAATATTAGTTTTTCAAAGACAGAATGTACTGAAATTTTTAAGATTCTCTTTTGTTTGGCTGCTTAGAAGGAACTACTGAATAGTACAAGAGAAGAGTGACCTTGAAGTTTTACAACTGCCTTGCTGTACCTATTTTAGTATTTTCGGTTTTGTCAACAGCCAAAATTTACTACAAGTTTTGATTTGAGGACAGCAATTTTTTATTTATGTGTTTCCACTAGTGCATAACGTCTGCTTGAGTTATAGTTGTTTTTCTGAACTCAATTGTAATGACAATTTTCATCTTGCAGTTTGATTGCTCAACAAGTGTTGGCCAAATGGAGGTATCAATTTGAAAACTTAAGTTCAAACTAGTGTCATGGATATAATTTCACAAGGGATAATGTTTTTGAAAATTTTAAAACATTGCAGGAACAGTATTACATAATGAAGCCAAAAGAAATTACAACTCGATCTTTCAAATTGTACCCTACAACTGATCAAGCTGCAAAATATGTGTGCGCAGGGATGATTGAGTACTAGGTTTACATGGCCCTTTTGGTTGCTTCCTGGAATGGTAAATAAGGTGGTAGTGATTCTAGTGAATGTCAAAGCTAAGTCCATGTAGTTTTGTTTGGTTGGAGCTATACTGAAGGACACTGGTTTTAGTGAAGTTGATAAAGCGGAGTGCCAATTTACTACTACTGCCACTGTTATTAAGAATGGATCACAGGTTTGCCGGTAGATTTATAGTGATAAACTAATACTCTTTAAAAATGAAACTCTTATTGAGGCCATGGTACAGACATTTGTACTTACCTAAAAAGGTACATGCATTGACTCTGACTTCTGATAAGATCCCAACATATAATTATGTTTGGATTGAGTAATTAGCCAATCATTAGAATTATTGGGGCTATAACCAAAGTGTATATGCAGCCTTATAGTTTTGCAGGAGTTTGATTCACATGCAATCTTGTTACAGATTCCTTTTCAACCACCAAAGACCAGTATACATGGTTTCTTTTGAATCTATTGAGATCTTGTGGAAAAACTTCTGGGATGGTTTGGCAGACTTTTTCACTGGCAATACTTGCAGGTATTTGTTTTGGAAGAACAATATCTATACTACATGTAAATGTACTGTCGTGTTTAGTTTTTTTCACTGTTAGTGAACCTAGGACATAATGTGCAAGTTTTGTCTATCAGATTGCATAGCCGTTTTGATTCCTTAATAATTATGTGTAGTTGATGTTATTATCCTGGCATGCATTTAATGATATTTCCATTGAGTTGAGCAGAAGGAAATGCTCTGGGTTTTTCGACTTCAGCTGCCACATACAGTATATTTGTATGAGTTGGATAGTGATGTTTGGTCTACTTTTGGCAATTTTCTCGACAGGTGGTAATCTAACTAGTTACTTGAAATTACTGATAAATATGGTTGATCTATGCATCTTAGAGCAAGCAATAATTCAATGTATTTCAATGTTGAGTTGCAGTGGTTGTGCTACTCTGGCTTCTACATCAAAAAGGGTTCTTTGATCCTCTTTGTGACTGGTGGGAAGATTATTTTTAGGCTGATGAACAAAGAATTGGTAATATGCGGAAGCATAGATATAATGCTGATGTTTCGAGAATACATCAAAAGAAACATCACAAGCTGCAAAGAAGGCATCATAAGTATGATACCAAAAGAAGAAGCGAAGAAGTTTCATACCGAGCAGAGGCATGACCATTCAGAACTGGACACTGATTATTATTACTATCTTCACCATGTCCATAAAGACAAGCACAAACATGGCAAAACCAAGGGCACCCGTATCATGCGACAGATGTACTTAGATAAATGGGAGGTTGACCATGTTGGCCACCATAGACGCAGAAAAGAAAATGAAGCAATAGAAGGCTTGTCCAAAATTACTAGATATAGTGATGAAAATCAGACGGATCATTACAAGCACAAAGATGGGCCTTTTGGTGAAATACATTCTAAGCTGCATGTTTAATACAGAAATAGTTGGATTTGGATAGATATCAATGCTTGTTACAGTTTATTTACACTTCACCAATTTAAAGCAAAGCTTTTTGTCATTCTTTCTTCTCTTTTTCCTTTAATTATTTATTTAGTAATGCTAAGCTTTCGACAGATGTAATATTCTAATACTAAGATTTAGAATGCATAAAGAGTGATGCAGAAGGCGGCAGCCCTCTAAGTGCAATGGAGATCACCAACCTAAGCCATGGACCTTCTTAATCACCTATTGACCCCATCCAAGTGACAGATGTAATATTCTAATACTAAGAGAAGATAATATGCGCAAAAAGGTAATGCAAAAACATTTATGCTCATTATTACAGGTACTTTCTTATATTGATGATTGTGTTCTGTATGAGACTTGTACAAACTTTTTTTCATGCCTTTCACATATTAGTGTTTAAATATAATAAACAAAAAAGCTTAAAAGCTTTGTTTTTTTTTAATGTGATCCTCATGAACTGTATTTCTTTAGCGCATTCTTAGTTTGTGGAGAGACCACTTTAATTGCTTCCCCCATTTATCCACTGTTTGAATGTTTTCTTGATAATAATCTCTTCCATAGCTGATGTTATGCCTGTAGCCGTAGAAATGAATTCTTTGTGCACTAACTGTTTTTCATTAAATAGCATTATTTGTTGGCTCTTGTTTCAATTCATTTTTCTCAGTGAACTGAACATGAAAACCCTTTGGAAATTGTAGACCAGGAGTTTGAACAATCTCTCCTCCTTTGATCGCTTGCCACCTGACAATTTCAAATGTAAAAGATTTACTCTCTCTTTCTCTCTTTGTCTCTCTCATGCATAGTTGCTTAGACATTAATATATGAATCTTTTACTTGTACTTCGTAACCAAGTAGTGGAGAAAGACAACCATTTGCACTTTGGTGAAGTACATTCCAACACAAAATCTCATGCCACCCCAAAAGCCATGAAATGTTTGGATCCACCATTTGCACAAAATGTTTGGAGAAAGACAACCATTTGCACTTTTGCTCTGTCTTGTCGAGATGAATCTGCAAAAGTATATTTGTTTTGATTTTTTTTTCTTTTTAAAAAATCACTAAAGACGAAAAAAATACTTATTTTAACTTATTTTTGTCGAGTTGAATCTAAAAATCAAAGGTAGCATTTGGTAGATTTTTATACTTATTTTAACCAAAACTTTATAAACTCAAATAAAAATTTTAAAAATTTTGAAAATATTTTTTATTTGCAATATAAAAATAACAGGTGCAAAAAAAAAAAAAAAAAAAAAGAATACTGTTCCGATCAACCAGCCAGATGTCCGGGAGGACGACCGGGTTAGCCAAATTTTCCGATCTGGAAAGGAGTTTTTAAAAGTATGAGTGAAATTTTAATTTAAAAGTTCAAAATAAGCACCACACTTAAATCAGTAGGTGAAAATGTGTTTGGAATACATAGCCAACACAGCTTTAATTTTTTTTAAAAAAATCATTAAAGACGAAAATAGACCCAAAAAAAAAAAAAAACCCCAAAAATGCCATTCCAAAACACCCAAAAATCCAATCGTTGGAAGCAGTTACACGCCCCGCCAAAACTGCACATCTCTCATACATACATATATATATATATATATATTCCCCAAACATGTTCCTCTCTTGACAGACAGTTCCACCATCAACAAATCACCCACTTGGACACTCTTGAAACGAAATGAAACCTTCTCCCTCTCTCATTCTTTTCATCTTCTCTCACCTTTTCTCTCATCATCTCATTCTCTATTCCCTCTCTAGCCCCCAAATTCTCTTCAAATCAAAGCTCGAAAGGTGCAACAAGGTTTCCGGCTCCGGCAGCCTCAATTGCACCACCAAAATGCTCATTAATATGGCCGTTCCCAGTGAATCGGTATCTCTTTCCCCTCACATTCTCTCTCTAAAAAGTTTCAGATCCATACATGTATATATATACACGGTAGTCCCTACATTTTGCCACTTGTCTCATGTTTCAATTGGCTCAATTTTGATTATTAATTTTAGATTTTGCTCAATTTAGTGCAATTGACAACGTCGATAGGTTTTTGACATAAAATTTTGATTGAGTTAGTTGAGATTAAATTACTGAATTGATCAAGTTTATAATTTTGCTCATAAAAGTATGACACATGCCGCTCGTATGCACATTTTGCCATAAAAAAATGTTAACCATTGAAAGCAATTGGACCAATTGGAGACAAAATTAAAAATTCAGGGTCAATTGATCCAGTTGAAATTATTGGACCAAAATGACACAAGGACCAAAATTATGAGTGTGTATATCTATGTAATAATGTATATTCATTAAAACCCTTTACTTTGTTATTATTTACTGGGCTCCAGCTCACTGTATTACTTATGTATGTAGGTGATCAGGCGCGTGACCAAGCTTAGAGGCATCTGCCTGGAATTTGTTTTTGTCAGCCAACCTATGTGCCTCCCATAAAGGTTCCGAATATGTCAAGTGGTTATGGCTACGTGATTTAAAGTTTAAGTTTTGTTTTCTTGTTTGGTTAAACAAGTCTTTGTGTATTTTGTAAATAGGGTTAAGTCCCTTTTTGTCTAATCTGCATATACATGATGATGTAAAAATGATGTGTATATATGTATATAAAAGTTTAAAAACTTTCTGTCCCAAACAAGTCTGCACAGCTCAATGGACATTGTATATTTATTATTTGCTTCCGCTAGCCCCTAATATTATGTTAATCTGTTTCAGAGGCCTTCGGTAATTCCAGGATTATTGGCCGGTTACGATGCTAAACCTATAGGGACGGGTTTGGGTCGTGACACGAACCATCGTCGGATTCTCATATTCTTGTGTAGGTTGTTGGGCTTAATCTATTCTGTCGGTGCTCTCCAACTGAGTTCCTTTTTTTGGTTGTGTGGTCGGAAATCAACACCCACAATTATGTTTTGAAATGAAAAGTCTAAATTAACCTATATAATTATGTATGAAAAATTTATATATCATTACTTTTCTTTAAAACACATTCATATATATACATATATATAAATATAATAAAATAAAAATATTTCAATTATCTAATCATATATATATATATATTTTTAAAATACGCATTCGTGCATATCAAATCGAAATTCAAGGTGGACTTTACAGCTCACATACCTTTAGTCCATGTTATGGAGTGAAGCCCAATTCAATTCAACATGTATCAATTCTAGGGAGCCCAAGGTTGCAAGGCCTATTTTGGCCCCAAAAAAAGGAGGGTAAATTACATTAACCTTCTTATCATTGTAATTATTTAGACAGAATGAAAACATTAAACTTATGCACTCTCTTTTTTTACTTTACTTTACTTCTTCTGTTTTTTTTCTCCTTTCATTTGTTTTACCTTTTTTTCCCCTATGTAATTTCTTATGTGTTTTTTTACTAGGAGTTCTTGCTTTTTATATAAGCATGAGGAGTTTGTGAAATGAGATTATTAATCATAGGGGTGAGAATGTAATTCTAAAATATCAGGAATTGGGATGTAATTGGACCAAATCTCAAGGGGTGTCAGTGTAATTTATCCCCAAAAAAATCACATATTTTTTAAATTTTTTTGGTAAATTACACTTACACCCCCTGTGGCTTGGGTTCAATACTTATCATCTCTTGACGTTTGAGAAATTACACTAACCCCCCAGTCATTGTAATTATTTAGACGGAATGAAAATATTAAACTCATGCACTCTCTTTTTATGCTTTGCTTTACTTCCACTGCTTTTTTTTCTTTGCTTTGCTTTTTTTTTTTCCAATATAATTTATTATGTTTTTCTATTAGTAGTTGTTACCTTTTATATAAGTAGGGAGTTTGTGGAATGAGACTATTAACCACAAGAGTGAGAATGTAATTTCCAGAACGTCAGGAGGTGAGATGTAATTGGACTACACTTCACGAGGTGTCAGTGTAATTTACCCTAAATTTTTTTATCTTTAGTAATTTTTTTTCAAAATTATGTCGAAATATTTTATTTTTTTTGCTCTGTCTTGTCGAGATGAATCTAAAAAGTATATTTGTTTTGATATTTTTTTTAAAACTAAAAAATCACTAAAGACGAAAAAAATACTTATTTTAACTTATTTTTGTCGAGCTGAATCTAAAAATCTAAGGTAGCATTTGGTAGAGTTTTATAAATATGATTTGAGAATAGAGTTGTATTTTGAATTTGTGAGTTTTGGAATTATGATTTAAGTGTAGAAAATTTATTTGGTTATGAGTTTTGAAAAGAGTTTTGGAGGGAATTTTGAATTTTTGAAATTAGAAAAGTTATTTGATTAAAAAATTTACAACATATAACCAAACACACATGCCAAAATTTTATTCAAAACTCATAGAAAAATTTTATAAATTTTGAAAATATTTTTTATTTGCAACATAAAAATAACAGGTGCAAAAAAAAAAAAAAAGAATATTTTCGGTCAACCAGCCGAATGTCCGGGAGGACGACCGGGTTAGCCAAATTTTTTGATCTTGAAAGGAGTTTTTAAAAGTACGTGTGAAATTTTAATTTAAAAGTTCAAAATAAACACCACACTTAAATCAGTAAGTGGAAATGTGTTTGGAATACATAACCAACACAGCTTGAATTTTTTTAAAAAAAACTTAAAAAAACCATTAAAGAAGAAAATAGACCCAAAAAAAAAAAAAAAAACCCCAAAAATGCCATTCCAAAACACCCAAAAACCTAACCGTTGGAAGCAGTTACACGCCCCGCCAAAACCGCACATCTCTGATACATACATATATATATATTCCCCCAAACATGTCCCTCTCTTGACAGACAGTTCCACCATCAACAAATCACCCACTTGGTCACTCTTCAAACGAAATGAAACCTTCTCCCTCTCTCATTCTCTATTCCCTCTCCAGCCCCCAAATTCTATAGCGACCCTGGTTTTGACCCGTCCCTTGTAGTGTTCCGGACTCGGGTTTGTATGGGTTGAATGGTGGTTCATGTCTTGTCTCCCTTGTCTTCCCCTCATTGTTGGTTTTGGGTTGTAGTTGTGTGTTTGGAAAAGGTGGGTTGCTTGTTTTTCCAAACTCTTGGTTGCCCAGAATTTTGGCTCTCTGCTCGAGCGGGCTTCTGGAAATTTGCTTTACGCTCGAGCGGGCATTTGGACGCTCGAGTGGGGACTGTGTCTTCAAAAATACTAGGAGAGCGTATTTCACACTCGAGCGAGAGTTTGTGTCTGACGCTCGAGCGGGGCTTCCCACGCTCGAGCGGACCACGTATTATCAGCTCGCGAAAGTGACATTTCAGATCACTTTTTGCAATCCTCTCTCTCCCTAAAAGTCTCCAAGATCTAGATCTAGAGCCTCTCTCTATAGAAATCATCTTCTCTATTTGATTCCTCCAAATCCATTGGGATTTTGGCCATAGTTCCTTCATCAAAGTTTTGTAACTTCTCGAGGGTTTCGTTGTGTGCGGTGCAGATCGAGTTTCATCGTCGTTAATTTTAGGGTTTCATCTCAAATTCTCTTCAAACTTGAGGTAGGGATTTTCTTAGAGTTATCTATATATTTTTGCAAGATCTAGATGATTTTGAAATCATCCTTTGATTTGTTTTGAAAATGGGTAGTTGATTCAAGAAGATGAGTAATTTTTGAAAGTGTGTTTACTTTCTTGTTTTCCTTAAAAATAGAAGTGGAGGGTTTTTGAACTATGTTGATTGTAGAAAGAGGATTTTGGTAAGATTTTTCTCAAATGTTTGAAGATGGATGGTTTTGGTGAGAAAATCTAGAAATTGGGGATTTTTAAAAGAAGTTGAAAATCCATGTGTAGACACCCCATTTTTGACCGTCCTCAAGACTTGGACGTCACCGTTTGAACACCCGGTGATTATCCATGTGTGTGTTCGTTTGGAGTTCCCGGAGGTCTCGGCTACGCGCCTTGTCTCAGGATCTCCGAACTCGACCGTTTAGTGTCTGGTTTTGCACCAAACACTTGTGTTTTGCCTTGAAGGGGCAGGGGATGCCTTGTGAGGTCTCCCCACACTCCACCGGCCGTGGCTTGAGGCCACCGGCTGTTGTTTGTGTCCATCGGCCATATATTTGGCCGACCGGCACTCTTGTTGGCCGACCGGCCATCAATTTTGTCAAAATGACATCTTTGGCCAGCCGACTACTGTGCATCTGCTTTTGCAGATATTTTAGCACAGCTGTCTTGCATTTGCTTCCCCTCCATACACGTGTATGGAGGGATGGCCCTTTTGTTAGCTTACTTGGTAAGCTTTACAAGATTGGCTCCTCTATAAGAGGAGGCCTTCTCTCCCTTGTTCTAGGGTTGGAAAAGTTGGAGAAGAGAGTGAGAAGACTCTGGTTTTAGGGTTTAAGTTAGTATATCTAACCTATATCTATATCTTTCCCTCTCTTGCCATTGTGTGTGTTTTAAGCTTAGTTTTGTGCACAAACACCTACCATCACACCATCCTCCTGAAACTGAGGTTCTTGAGGGTTGTTTTTGGAGCTTTGAAGCTGGTTTGGAGCTCAAGGGACTGCTGGTCCCCCATTTTTGGAGGTGGTCTACAAGGGTAAGACACTAGTCCCTTTTTACCCCACTTTTGCATTGTATTTTTTCCTATCTTAGAACTGTTTTTGAGCTTAGTGTATAATACAAAAAAGTTCTGTTTTTGGGTCCTCTAAATTGTTTGTTTAGAGTGTTTTGTGGTTTGGAGGTGTTTGACCCCTCTTAAGCCTTGAGAGGCCCCTTTTTGTGCTATTTTGAGTGAGCTTCGGGACTGTGGTGTTTGGGCCTCCTCACCACTGAAATCTTGAGGGATTTCAGTGGTAAGGATGGTGCCTTGAAGTCCTAAGAAGGAGAGGGCCACCCCCTCTCCTTGTTGTCCTTGAAAAGGGCACTTTTTGGCCTCTTGAGGGAGCATCATGTTTGAGTGTTTGTTGATCATCCCATAGCTGCTTTTTATGCTTATTATGCCATGATATAACATTGTTGTGTGTTGGTTTTGGTACACCATGTTAGTTTAACATACATGCCATGTAATGCCTTGTTGATGCCTTAATATGCCTTAGGTTGTACGTCCTTATTCTAGCATGTTTTAGGCTTGGTCTTGTGAAGCTTTTGTGCTTATTTCACCATGTTTAAGGTCTGTCCATAGTTGTTTGGGTCAATCTTGGCATGCTTTGTGTGGCCCCTTTGCATTTTTGGTTTGTTGGCCTTAGGTGTGCAAGTGTGTAGCTTACATTATTTGCTTCGGTTGTGGTTTGGCACCATTTGTAACATCATTTCAGTCCCTAAGATATGCTTGTATGCTTGCTTTGGACACCTCTTTAATGCTTTGAAAGCTTGTGTTGAATGCTCCATGTTTTGGCCATTGTGCATGCTTCGGACTTGAGTCACTTAGATGTCATCTAGGTGCACCCTTGGCTTTGTTTAAGTCTGCCTTTGACTTGTTTTAAGTCCCCTTAGCCTTGTGAGACTTGATGGACTTGACCTCGGATTAAGCCTCCATGGCTTGTCTTAAGTACTTAGGCCATTGTGGCATGTTTTGCTATCTTGTTTAAATTGACTTGGCATCATTTTATAACATGATTTCAGAGCTTAGTTTGCATTCCATAAATCCATGTTTGTCCCTTTTAAATGTGTTTAAAAGTTGCTTCATTATGCTTAAGTCTTGAACCATGTATCTATGCATGTTTGCATGAATATTTGCCTTCATGTACTTAGCATTTTTGGCCACTGTTTTAGGCCTATTTAGAGCTACCTAAATCATGTTTAAGTCCACCCCTTCGTTGGTTGCATATGCTCCTTTTGTGTTGTAGCATATTGGTAAGTTGTTGCATGTTGGAACTTGCATGATTGAATGAAGTCACATGCTTGTTTGCATGCTTGGACATCCACATTGCATCTTACATGCTTGTTGGTTAACATTGATGTTTCATGTCTTGTATGCTTGTTAGCTTGTATGCTTATTTGCATTGCCATGACTGCATACTAGTCAACATGCCTAGGATTGCATTGCATTAGCATGCGTGCTAGACCTCTTGAGATGAGTATGATTGAGGTTGGGCCTCCTTGTGTGCTTATTTGGTTTGCATTCATTTGAAATTGAAGTTGCACACTTGATTCTTTGGGCCATCATGCATGGAAATGCGTGATTGGTGGTCCGAGAATCGAGGCACATCCTCCTTTGAGTCCTTAACATGATAAGGAGTGTGATTAGTGCATACATTGCTTGAAATGCATTACCATGCTATGCCTTGTCCTCTGCTGCTGTAAGTTGCAGGTTCTGCAAGCATTTTTGGCCGACCGGCAACACATAGTGCCGACCGGCCGTCCATCAGTGGCCGATAATCAAATCAGCAGCCGATGATAATATTTGGCGGCCGGTGGAAATCCTCTTCAGCCGGTGGTGATCCCCAGTGTTCAGAGAAGCATCTCTGAGACTTTGGCAGTCTTCAGAGGGGCAGAGCAGGGAAAACAGAGGCAGTCTATGCATGACAGTGCACTTCCGAGTAAGACCGAGCATGCATTGCATTGGACCCGTTTCCCGAGGACTTTACTGCTTTCCTTAACTTAGTTAAGTTGTAAATTAATTAAGTGGTCTGTAATAATTAATTAGCTCGTAGTTAGTTAATTTGTATTATTCTTTTGGTCCCTCCGGGCGAGGGCAAATCTGTAATAAGTGTGGGTGCGTGTGCATTGGTGCGCCTGTTTTGACTTCATTTATGTGTCTCTTTGCATTGCATGTGCATTGGTGCGCCTAAGACACCGTGTTGGCCATCTTCTATTCCTGAGCGGTTTGCCGGAGGCTTGACTTTGTCAAAGCATGCCATAAGGCTGACCGGTTGCGGGCTCTGCCAGTATGGGAACACAAACCCCGGTTTTACCGGGGCACCCTTTTCGACTATTCGACCTAGTGCATATTCGGAATCCATAGTGACCATTCCAAATCAGGACAGGTTGCTTACTCGATGGTAGGTTGTTTGAAACCGCTGCGTGCGTAGTGAAACCCTAGCTCCTGACAAAATAGGACAGGGAAACCCTACCCCAACATAGGGGTGTATTGGCTCTCATTTACTTGCTATGTGCTTTTAGAGTGTATCTCTACAGGAACCACATATCAGTTTGCAAGTTTGAGCATCAGGCCTGAGGGCATCAGTATCAGTTTGAGAGAATCAGTTATGTCTGCGGATATCCGATTCAGTGTTTTGTGAGACAGTGATTTCTGGGGAACAGTGATCAATAGTAGAGTACAGTTGTTCGGTTGCACCTGTGTTTGATCCGCTTTGGGCTGAAATGCTGCTTGTTTTTTCCTTTCAGTTCAGAAAGTTCCAGAATAGTCAGTGTCCCCCCTTGCCGAGGCAAGACCTATGATGACGCAAAATTCAGAAGAGATCGTGGTTATGACAGCCGCGTTGGATCAAGGAATAACTCTGCAAAGTGAAACCACTGTTGACATGCCGCATCCACCCAGATCGCCGGTTGCACACCCAGTCTGGACCCCCCCAGCTATATCAAGCTCGCGAGCCTACTACATTAACTGATGGGGATGATAGGTGATCTCCAGCGATCCGTGGCAGATCTCGCCTACGGAATGTCAGCTTCACCGCCAGCCGTACCGTATGCCGGGAGTTTTGTACCCCAGGAGCCCCCACTGTTAGGGCGGATCGTGATCGAACTCAGCCAACCGGAGATGGCCTCCAACTATAACAATGACATGTCAACGTCAACCCAAACCCTTGATCAGGCCGAGGCCAGAGGTAAAGATAAAATGAAGGCGGATGCCGACCCTATCGAACAACTGCTATGGGCAGTCGAGGCTTTGAAAGCCGGGGCAGTGAACAAGCAACAGATATCTGCAGTTACGACAAAAGCTGTGGAGGATGCTTTCCCCACTCCACCTGCGGGTAGTTCAAGCCAATCAGAGGACCGGGACAGGCCCCGTCATGCCAGAACAGTTCCTTCTGCTCCCAACCCTGCACCCGGGAAAGACCAGAAAGTTAAGGCAGTACCTGCCGATCCGTTCGCTAGTGCGTCTAGCAAAAATGCTCAGACTTCAAAGTACCTGCCCCGAGGGTGCAGGGTCTTTCATGCTCTTTATATACATTGACTGGCATGAATACACACTGGCATGAATACACTGACTGGTATGAAGACACACTGATATACACTGACTGGTATGAATACACACTTATACACTAACGAGTTGACTCGAGTAGTGGAGGAGACAGAATCTCTAACTCGACTATGCCCCTAATTCATTACCTTGAATTTTTTTCTTGATTTTGTTTTAAAATGTTTTGATCAACATGAGAGTTAGATTAGCCTACTCATTCCATTTTCTGTTTCAAATCATGTAAGCTAAAGTGTGAGAACTGAAAATTTTCCCTTTTCAAATCCAAAGAATGGTCCAAGTTTTGCAAAAAAATGGAACACTTTTCGAGAAAAATTAGTCAACTTCATTCAAATTAATCAAAACTTATTTTTACAAATGGCCACTACTCAAATAACATGGAATCAATCATTGGGGTGCATAGTCCCAAATTAGGTGCATAGTCCCAAACCAGATAATTAAAGGTGATATTCGAACCAAGCCAACCGCACCAAGCCAATCCGAACCGAATGAAGCCGAGCGGAACTGGACCGAACCAAACCGCCGAACTAAACCGAACCGAACTACACCAAGTTGAATTGAACCAATTGAACTGAGCAGAATGAAGATACACCAATAAAATACGGATAGGACAACCAAATCGACTAAAGATACACCAATCAAACATGGACAAAATGAATAAATTGAAAAATTATTGGGGCCGAACTTCAAGATGAAGCTACCTACGTATCCTCAAGATAGGAATCAGGCCATCGTAGTTCCGGCCAAGGTTCACTCGGGTATTAACACTCTCTTTTTGTTTTATCATCAGTTTATTTTTTTCTTTTTTTCTTTTTTTTCTATATATATATATTTTTTTTCTTTTATATTTTTTTTTAAAAATTTTTTTGTTTTTTTTTTCTGCTCTAACTTTTGCCTGGGTCGCCCTTCCGGGTTTTCGGCCCAGCGAGCCTCTCAAGGGTTACTTTCATTTTACTTTGTCCATGTTGATTGGGTGTGAAATCTCTAGGCCATCTATCAAAACAACTACTACACTTGACCAGTAGATATGATGATGTAGGGACTAGGCTAATTGGGTCCGCATTTGCCCCTAGTGTTGCCCCTAGTGTAGTGGATAGGAACTCGACTGTCCTTCAATAATACAATTCATTCTCTCAAATTATGGGTTTTGCTTTTCTAGGCGGTCTTCATTGGGAAACGATTCAGTTTTAACTCTTTGACCACATCCAACCTTTTGCCCCTAGTTCAAGGGCTGTTTCAAATCACATCCCACCTTCTTGCCCCTAGTTCAAGGGTTGTTTCCAATCTGAATCACAGGCCCTACATAGTTCTGGCTAAGGTTCACTCGGGTATTGACACTCTCCTTTTACGCTCTAACTTTTGCCAAAGCCGCCTTTTCGGGTTTTCAACCTTGCGAGCTTTTCATTTTTCTTTTTATTTTTCCTTCTTTTTTTTATTATTTTTTTTTTGTGCTCTAACTTTTGCCTGGGTCGCCCTTCCGGGTTTTCGGCCCAGCGAGCCTCTCAAGGGTGGTACCTTATTGCCCCTAGTTCAAGGGTTGCCTCCATTTCAACTATGCAAGCCTCACACTTTTGCCCCTCGTTCAAGGGCTGTTTCAAATCTGAATCACATTCGACCTTATTGCCCCTAGTGGAAGGGCTGCCTCCATTTGAATCACATCATTGCCCCTAGTTCAAGGGCTGTTTCCATTTGAATCATATTCGACCTTATTGCCCCTAGTTGAAGGGCTGTCTTCATTTGAATCACATCATTGCCCCTAGTTCAAGGGCTGTTTCCAATTCGGCTATGTAAGCCTTACACTTTGGTTGATCATTGAATACTTTGAATCATGGTTTGAAAGCTAAGGAGCTAAGGAGGTCGGAAAATGGAATAAGGTTGGTCTTAGTGGTATATGGATACGCAGGTCTTGTGGATATTTCAGGATCGGTATTGTTTATGTACGTGGTATTTATACCTTTGCTAAACCTCATAAATTGTCTTAGATTATTTCTACTAGGCTGTTGGCTCACCCTATATGGGAATACCATTTTCAGGTACAGGTGAGATGCTTCCTTCAAGGCAATAGCGTGGATGGAGTTTTGAGAAGCAAGAGCTTCTTAATTATGCCTTATGTGTTTATGTTTGTTATTTGTAAAGCCAAAGGCTTAAGATATAATGAGCGAGACTCAATTTGTGTAACCAAGCAATGACTTGGAAACATGTAAGCCTACATGGCATTTAACTGGTTGTTAAACAGTGAACTCTGATATATGAAAGTATGTTGTTTCTCATATTTATTCCGCATATGAGTTATCTTTATTATATTATTTTGGGGGCGTTACATTGAAAGTTGATTTGAAAACTTGCATTGAGAAAGGAATGTTGAAAAACAAGTTTCATGAAATGGTTTTGGGGTAAATACATTGGTAAGTCTTGAAAGGTAGTATAGAGAATAGGTGTCGAGCCTTCCAGTTCACACTGGTGAAAATGACAGATTATGGGTGTCGAGCCCTCCAGTTGATACTGGTAAAAATGACAAATTGGTAGTACTTGTATAGTCTACTTGCAGACACTGACCTAGGGATTACCAGAGTTGTATTTACCGCCCTCGAATAAAATTTTATAAATGTTGAGTAGTTGAAATAGCATGACATCATTGAGCATGTTGGTTTTCAAAAGATGAAGGTGTGTTTTACTTTCAAAAGGCATGGCATGGCATAAGCATTCCATCTCTTGAGATTTATATAAAATGTATATACTTTGTGAAGAATTCTCTACTGGGCTTTATGCTCACGCTACGGGAATTTTGTGCAGGAAAGGATGTGGTGATTCCGCCTAACTGTAGGTGTGGAAGTGTGTGTAGAGAGCATAATATGCTCATTTGCTGTGACTCTGATTGTAAGCCGAAGGCTTTGTATGTGTGGGTTCGAATAACCATTTTGTGTAACCAGGCTTAGGCCTTGGAACTTGTAAACCCTTGGGGGTATTTGTTGCTTAATTAATTGTATTATCGCATAAGGACTATTTACATCATGTAATGCTAGTATAAGGATTTATTATCAGTTTTACTTTAAAGGGCCATGATTATTGTATTATGATTTGGGCATGAAATTTGGGGCTTACAAATTCCTCCAAATCAAAGCTCGAAAGGTGCGACAAGGTTTCTGACTCCGGCAGCCTCAATTGCACCACCAAAATGCTCATTAACATGGTCGTTCCTAGTGAATCGGCATCTCTTTCCCCTCACATTCTCTCTCTAAAAAGTTTCAGATCCATACAAGTATATATAAACACGGTAGTCCCTACATTTTGCCGCTTGTCTCATGTTTCAATTGGCTCAATTATGATTATTAATTTTAGATTTTGCTCAATTTAGTGCAATTGACAACGTCGGTAGGGTTTTTGACATAAAATTTTGATTGAGTTAGTTGAGATTAAATTACTGAATTGATCAAGTTTATAATTTTGACTCATAAAAGTATGACACATGCCGCTTGTATGCACATTTGCCATAAAAAAATGTTAACCATTGAAAGCAAATTGACCAATTGGAGACAAAATTAAAAAATCAGGGTCAATTGATCTAGTTGAAATTATTGGACCAAAATGACACAAGGACCAAAATTATGAGTGTGTATATCTATGTAATAATGTATATTCATTAAAACCCTTTACTTTGTTATTATTCATTGGGTTCCAGCTCACTGTATTACTTATGTATGTAGGTGATCAGACGCGTGACCAAGCTTAGAGGCATTTGCCTGGAATATGTTTTTGTCAGCCAACCTATGTGCCTCCCGTGAAGGTTCCGAATATGTCAAGTGGTTATGGCTACGTGATTTAAAGTTTAAGTTTTGTTTTCTTGTTTGGTTAAACAAGTCTTTGTGTATTTTGTAAATAGGGTTAAGTCCCTTTTTGTCTAATCTGCATATATATGATGACGTAAGAATGATGTGTATATATGTATATAAAAGTTTAAAAACTTTCTGTCCCAAACAAGTCTGCAAGCTCAATGGACATTGTATATTTATTATTTGCTTCCGCTAGCCTAATATTATGTTAATCTGTTTCAGAGGCCTTCGGTAATTCAGGATTATTGGCCGGTTACGATGCTAAACCTATAGGGACGGGTTTGGGTCGTGACACGAACCATCGTCGGATTCTCATATTCTTGTGTAGGTTGTTGGGCTTAATCTATTCTGTCGGTGCTCTCCAACTGAGTTCCTTTTTTGGTTGTGTGGTCGGAAATCAACACCCACAATTATGTTTTGAAATGAAAAGTCTAGATTAACCTATATTATTCTGTATGAAAAATTTATATATCATTACTTTTCTTTAAAACATTCATATATATATATATATATATTAAATAAATATAATAAAATAAAAATATTACAATTATCTAATCATATATATATTTTTTTAAAATACGCATATCGTGCATATCAAATCGAAATTCAAGGTGGACTTTACAGCTCACATACCTTTAGTCCATGTTATGGACTGAAGCCCAATTCAATTCACATATGTATCAATTCTAGGGAGCCCAAGGTTGCAAGGCCATTTTGGCCCAAAAAAAGGAGGGTAAATTACACTTAACTGCTTTTCTTATGTACATTATTAGTAATTATTTAGACAGAATGAAAACATTAAACTTATGCACTCTCTTTTTTTACTTTGCTTTACTTCTTCTGTTTTTTTTCTCCTTTCATTTGTTTTACCTTTTTTTTCCCTATGTAATTTCTTATGTGTTTTTTTACTAGGAGTTCTTGCTTTTTATATAAGCATGAGGAGTTTGAAAATGAGATTATTAATCATAGGGGTGAGAATGTAATTCTAAAATATCAGGAATGGGATGTAATTGGACCAAATCTCAAGGGGTGTCAGTGTAATTTATCCCCAAAAAAATCACATATTTTTTAATTTTTTTTGGTAAATTACACTTACACCCCCTGTGGCTTGGGTTCAATACTTATCATCTCTTGACGTTTGAGAAATTACACTAACCCCCCAGTCATTGTAATTATTTAGACGGAATGAAAATATTAAACTCATGCACTCTCTTTTTATGCTTTGCTTTACTTCCACTGCTTTTTTTTCTTTGCTTTGCTTTTTTTTTTTTCCAATATAATTTATTTGTTTTTCTATTAGTAGTTGTTACCTTTTATATAAGTAGGGAGTTTGTGGAATGAGACTATTAACACAAGAGTAAGAATGTAATTTCCAAACGTCAGGAGGTGAGATGTAATTGGACTACACTTCACGAGGTGTCAGTGTAATTTACCCTAAATTTTTTTATCTTTAGTAATTTTTTTTCAAAATTATGTCGAAATATTTTATTTTTTTTGCTCTGCTTGTCGAGATGAATTTAAAAAGTATATTTGTTTTGATTTTTTTTTTTTTAAAAAAAATCATTAAAGACGAAAAAAATACTTATTTTAACTTATTTTTGTCGAGCTGAATCTAAAAATCTAAGGTAGCTTTGGTAGATTTTATAAATATGATTTGAGAATAGAGTTGTATTTGAATTTGTGAGTTTTGGAATTATGATTTAGTGTAGAAAATTTATTTGGTTATGAGTTTTGAAAAGAGTTTTGGAGGAAATTTTGAATTTTTGAAATTAGAAAAGTTATTTGATTAAAAAATTTACAACATATAACCAAACACACATGCCAAAATTTTATTCAAAACTCATATAAAAATTTTAAAAATTTGAAAATATTTTTTATTTGCAAATAAAAATAACAGGTGCAAAAAAAAAAAAAAAGAATATGTTCGGTCAACCAGCCGATGTCCGGGAGGACGACCGGGTTAGCCAAATTTTTGATCTGGAAAGGTTTTTAAAAGTAGGTGTGAAATTTAATTTAAAAGTTCAAAATAAACACCAACTTAAATCAGTAGGTGGAAATGTGTTTGGAATACATAACCAACAAAGCTTGAATTTTTTTTTAAAAATCATTAAAGAGGAAAATGACCCAAAAAAAAAACCCCAAAAATGCCATTCCAAAACACCAAAACCCAACCGTTGGAAGCAGTTACACGCCCCGCCAAAACCGCACATCTCTGATACATACATATATATATATTCCCCCAAACATGTCCCTCTCTTGACAGACAGTTCCACCATCAACAAATCACCCACTTGGTCACTCTTCAAACGAAATGAAACCTTCTCCTCTCTCATTCTCTTCATCTTCTCTCACTTCTCTCTCTCTCATTTTCTCCAGCCCCAAATTCTCTCCAAATCAAAGCTCGAAAGGTGCGACAAGGTTTCCGACTCCAGCAGCCTCAATTGCACCACCAAAATGCTCATTAACATGGTCGTTCCCAGTGAATCTGTATCTCTTTCCCCTCACATTCTCTCTCTAAAAAGTTTCAGATCCATACATTATATATATACACGGTAGTACCTACATTTTGCGGCTTGTCTAATGTTTCAATTGGCTCAATTTTGATTATTAATTTTAGATTTTGCTCAATTTAGTGCAATGACAACGTCGGTAGGGTTTTTGACATAAAATTTTGATTGAGTTAGTTGAGATTAAATTATTGAATTGATCAAGTTTATAATTTTCTCATAAAAGTATGACACATGCCGCTCGTATGTACATTTGCCATAAAAAAATGTTAACATTGAAAGCAAATTGGGCGAATTGGAGACAAAATTAAAAATTCAGGGTCAATTATCCAGTTGAAATTATTGGACCAAAATACACAGGACCAAAATTATGAGTGTGTATATCTATTAATAATTTATATTCATTAAAACCCTTTACTTTGTTATTATTCATTGGGTTCCAACTCACTGTATTACTTATGTATGTAGGTGATCAGGCGCGTGGCCAAGCTTAGAGGCATCTGCCTGGAATTTGTTTTTGTCAGCCAACCTATGTGCCTCCCGTGAAGGTTCCGAATATGTCAAGTGGTTATGGCTATGTGATTTAAAGTTTAAGTTTTGTTTTCTTGTTTGGTTAAACAAGTCTTTGTGTATTTTGTAAATAGGGTTAAGTCCTTTTTGTCTAATCTGCATATATATGATGACGTAAGAATGATGTGTATATATGTATATAAAAGTTTAAAAACTTTCTGTCCCAAACAAGTCTGCACAGCTCAATGGACATTGTATATTTATTATTTGCTTCCGCTAGCCTCTAATATTATGTTAATCTGTTTCAGAGGCCTTCGGTAATTCAGGATTATTGGCCGGTTACGATGCTAAACCTATAGGGACGGGTTTGGGTCGTGACACGAACCATCGCCGGATTCTCATATTCTTGTGTAGGTTGTTGGGCTTAATCTATTCTGTCGGTGCTCTCCAACTGAGTTCCCTTTTTTGGTTGTGTGGTCGGAAATCAACACCCACAATTATGTTTTGAAATGAAAAGTCTAGATTAACCTATATTATTCTGTATGAAAAATTTATATATCATTACTTTTCTTTAAAACACATTCATATATATATATATATATTTAAATAAATATAATAAAATAAAAATATTACAATTATCTAATCATATATATATATTTTTAAAATACGCATACGTGCATATCAAATCGAAATTCAAGGTGGACTTTACAGCTCACATACCTTTAGTCCATGTTATGGACTGAAACCCAATTCATTCAATTCAATATGTATCAATTCTAGGGAGCCCAAGTTGCAAGGCCCATTTTGGCCCCAAAAAAAGGAAGGTAAATTACACTTACACTGCTTTGAGATTTGGGTTTAATATATATCATTTCCTAATTTTGGGAAATTACATTAACCTTCTTATCATTGTAATTATTTAGACAGAATGAAAACATTAAACTTATGCACTCTCTTTTTTTACTTTGTTTACTTCTTTTTTTTTTCTCCTTTCATTTGTTTTATTTTTTTTTTCCCTATGTAATTTCTTATGTGTTTTTTTACTAGGAGTTCTTGCTTTTTATATAAGCATGAGGAGTTTGTGAAATGAGATTATTAATCATAGGGGTGAGAATGTAATTTCTAAAATATCAGGAAGTGGGATGTAATTGGACCAAATCTCAAGGGGTGTCAGTGTAATTTATCCAAAAAATCACATATTTTTTAAATTTTTTTGGTAAATTACACTTACACCCCCTGTGGCTTGGGTTCAATACTTATCATCTCTTGACGTTTGAGAAATTACACTAACCCCCGTCATTGTAATTATTTAGACGGAATGAAAATATTAAACTCATGCACTCTCTTTTTATGCTTTGCTTTACTTCCACTGCTTTTTTTTCTTTGCTTTACTTTTTTTTTTTCCAATATAATTTATTCTTTTTTCTATTAGTAGTTGTTACCTTTTATATAAGTAGGGAGTTTGTGGAATGAGACTATTAACCACCAGAGTGAGAATGTAATTTCCAGAACGTCAGGAGGTGAGATGTAATTGGACTACACTTCACGAGGTGTCAGTGTAATTTACGCAACCGTTGAAAGCAGTTACACGCCCCGCCAAAACCGCACATCTCTGATATATGGTGGCTCCTCTGGAGTCGGACATGGTGAGTTTGAAGGATTACGAGGAGTATAGGAAGGCTTGTATGGTGGAATCACTCACAAGGCTCTCTTAGTTGATGCTGTTGGCACTCTTGTATATATATATATTCCCCCAAACATGTTTCTCACTTGACAGACAGTTCCACCATCAACAAATCACCCACTTGCTCACTCTTCAAACGAAATGAAATCTCCTCCCTCCCTCCCTCCCTCACTCTTTTCATCTTCTCTCACCATGTTTCAATTGTCCCTCGTCGGCGGAGCACCAACCTCGTCGGCACACACAAAAATCGGCGAGGCGAGAGTGAATGAGAGGGATGAGACGAGAGAGGCGAGAGGGATGAGGTGAGATGCGAGCATCGGAGAGGGATGAGACGAGAGTAGAGAGAGGCTCGAGTGAGAGTGCTGATTTTGTTTGGAGGGGAAGAGAGTGAGAGGAGAGAGAAATTTTTAGTTTCGAACATTCGAGCCCGGTATAATTCGAGCTACGATGATTTTCCCCCCCAAAAATGCCATTCAAAACACCCAAAAACCAACCGTTGGAAGCAGTTACATGCCCCGCCAAAACGCACATCTCTGATACATAACACACATATATCTGTACATGTATATATATATATAGCATTTTTGGGTGGTCTCATGATACATCCATTGAAATCCTACGGTGGTCACTTTTCCTTCGTTTTCTTCATCTTTTGACAGACAGTTCCACCATCAACAATCACCCACTTGCTCACTCTTCAAACGAAATGAAACTCCTCCCTCTCTCATTCTCTTCATCTTCTCTCACCTTCTCTCTCATCATCTCATTCTCCCACCTTCTCTCTCTCTCATTCATCTTCTCTCACCTTCTTTCTTCATCTCTCTCACCCATGTTTCAATTGTCCCTTCGTCGGCACACACAGAAATCGGCGAGGCGAGAGTGAATGAGAGGGATGAGGCGAGAGGGATGAGGCGAGAGTGAGAGCATCGGGGAGAGGGATGAGACGAGAGTAGAGAGAGGCTCGATGAGAGTGCTGATTTTGTTTGGAGAGGGAAGAGAGTGAGAGGAGAGAGAAATTTTTAGTTTCGAGCCATTCGAGCCCTATAATTCGAGCTACGGATGATTTTCCCCCCAAAAATGCATTCCAAAACACCCAAAAACCCAACCGTGGAAGCAGTTACAACGCCCGCCAAAACCGCACATCTCTGATACATACACACACATATATCTGTACATGTATATATATATATAGCTTTTTGGGTGGTCTCATGATACATCCATTGAAATCCTAGGTGGTCACTTTTCCTTCGTTTTCTTTATCTCTTGACAGACAGTTCCACCATCAACAAATCACCCACTTGCTCACTCTTCAAACGAAATGAAACCTCTCCCTTTCTCATTCTCTTCATCTTTTCTCACTTTTTCTCTCATCATCTCATTCTCTCACATTCTCTCACCTTCTCTCTCTTCATCTTCTCTCACCCATGTTTCAATTGTCCCTCGTCGGCGGCAGCACCAACCTCGTCGGCACACACAGAAATTGGCGAGGCGAGAGTGAATGAGAGGGATGAGGCGAGAGGGATGAGGCGAGAGTGAGGCATCGGGAGAGGGATGAGACGAGAGTGAGAGAGAGGCTCGAGTGAGAGTACTGATTTTGTTTGGAGAGGGAAGAGAGTGAGAGGAGAAAGAAATTTTTAGTTTCGAGCCATTCGAGCCTGGTATAATTCGAGCTACGGATGATTTT
Source organism: Camellia japonica (assembly GCA_030407325.1). Lineage (NCBI taxonomy): Eukaryota > Viridiplantae > Streptophyta > Magnoliopsida > Ericales > Theaceae > Camellia > Camellia japonica. The sequence continues at coordinate 139,435,274 of JAPPVO010000024.1, forward strand.
TCCCCCAAAATGCCATTCCAAAACACCCAAAAACCCAACCGTTTGAAGCAGTTACACGCCCCCCAAAACCGCACATCTCTGATACATACACTGTAGACCGCCCGAATGTCCCGGGAGGAAATCCCGTTTTGTTCATTGGGTTCACTACAGTTCGGACTCAATGTCAAGGTCCTGTATCTAATCTCACAGAGTGCAATGCAAGACCGATGAGTCATCAAAGAGTCCAAATCCGGCAAATCGTTTTGAAAAACTGATTTTAGAAAGGAGTGCCAAACATGGACTGCTTTGCCAGATACAGAGTCGCCACCTAAATATTTTATTTTGGGGCAATTTAGGAAACCTTGACTCGTGCCTAAGGCCACGTGTCCGTCATTACCAAAATTGCCTCGGCTCGAGAACTTGGGTATGATTAGGGAAGGTCACTTCGTCAGCATCCCCGCTCGCCCGATCAAAGATCGGCCTCTACTAACCATGATATCGAGTTTTGAAAACATTATGTGCTCTTATTCCGGTTATTAGCCTAGAATTACTATGTGATGCACACAACATACAAGTATAGACTGGATCGTTTGAGTTGGAACAAAACATTTCATGTTTGTTTTTGAAAGCGGTTTGCTATTCACAAGTAGGCTAAAATGCGGATTTTGCCACCCTCAAGTAGGCTTTAGAAAACATGGTGATTTGCCACTATCTAGTGGGCTTAAAACTCGCAATCAATGAATTGTTCCAATTCAGATAATCCAACCTCCACCCACAGGCATTCAGGCAGTTATATCACATAAGCACTTAGCCTCATGGCAAGCATGCTATCATGGCAGTCACTCACACACATGCAAGGATGCTAAAGCATAAACACTTACCAAGTACTCCGAGCCAAAGAAAGAAGCTAATTAGAAATCATGCATGAATCCTAACTAGGCTGAGATGCCTAATGCAACACATACAGGTATGCAACTAAGATAGGCTCGGCTATTCTAAGATGGCATATGAAATGGAACAAATGATACACGTATTGAACTCAGAATTGAAATACAATGCAATTAGTATGATGCACCGAGCCCGGTGTATGCAATACAGATGAATGAATGCAAACATGTGAACATATAGATGCTAATTGAAACATGCCCTAAAACTAACCATCATAAGCTGGTAAATAAAAGGGAGAAAGACGTGGGGTTTGAAGACATGCATCACACACGCGCACACTTATTACAACATTGCCCTCCTTGGAGGGTCCGAATAAATATTACACAACCAAAATGAATAACTAATTATTACACAACACTAGCTAATTAGCAAATTAACTAAGAAAGCGAATAAACTAGCATGCAATGCTACATGAAGTAGACTGCCTCAGCTCTGTTCGGAATGATGAAAGATGCATGCATGCTCGAGTCGCCTTGCCGGAAAATCTATCGCGATGCCCCGATTTGTCTCTGTTTGCAACTAGTCCCAGAATACTGTACACAACTCCATGGGAACTTGTAGGGTTACTGCTAACTAGTTTTTGCTGTTGGCTTCCGGTTTGCTGCAATAGAGAGTAAGAAAGGGGCATGGCAAAGTATTTTCAACATATGTATGCACAACCACTCTCCCCGTCATTACATGAGCTCTAGGGAGTGTAGTTCTCGATCCTCGTGCCACCAATCACGCATCTCGATGCATGATGGCCGAGGAGTCGAATTGCACGACTCAATGTGAAATGAATGCACAAATGGACACCTAAAGCCAAAACTCTATCATGGATAGTCAAGAGTGTCGGCGACCGGGAATTGAAGCACGTTTCGTCACTTTGAGTACGAAACGTCCCTCGTTTCCCGTGTTTGGACTAAACCCTACTCCAAACACTATGCAACAACTAGAATGGCATGACATGCAAACACAATGCAACAACTAGCATGCAATCCTAAACGAAATGCAACTAAGACAAGCAAACATGCAAGGAGTGATATGCAAAGGTGCAACTAGCATGCGCAATGCTATGAACTATCAATGGCATACTCAATGCACATGACATAATATGGCATACACAATGCAAGATGGACTTAAACCAATATGATTGGACCTCAGCCACACTCAAATCAGTGGCCAAACATGATGAAATTAGGCAACAAAAACACATGCAAACATGCACAAATGCAAGGGACCAAACCTAAGGCACCAAATGCAACTCCACCAAAGCATGGCAAGGGATGAAATATGGCATACAATCACACATTTTCCAGCTCTGAAATGACATGCAAGATGGTCTCGAATCATGTAAACACCTCACACAATGCATGCTAGATGGCTCGGATACCGAAACTAGTGAAGTGCATTACACTAGAGGTACACAAAGCAATGCTCAAATGACCAAACCAAACCCAAACAGTCCCTATGCAGGTCCAAGACAGTGGGAAAATGGTCTAAAATGATGGCTCAAACTGCATGGAAATGAAGCTCATGCAATAGCTCAAAAATGCGGCATACAAGCACAACTCTCAAACGCATTTAAAGAGTGATAAACATGAGAATATGGCAACCTTATATGCTCTGAAATATCATGTTTAATGATGCCAAAACATGTCAAGGGCCCAAACAACGCATGCTAGTGGACCCGATATGCAAAGCTAGTGACCTTAAATGAACTATGACCATATACAACAATGCATGCATGACCCAAAACACTTCAAACAGAGCTAAGGAAGCCCAAAATGTAAATAAAATTAGTTTGGATCATGGCCAAAATATGCTAGGAAAGGGGGTCAAAACATCATGCAATACAAGCTAGTGAACCATGATTTACACTACAACCATATGAAGCACATGAGAGGCCACCAAACCAATAAAAAACAAAATCATGGCATGTCAAATGAAGCCCAAAAACCCACTGAAACCTGACCAATACATGCAAGAATGAAGTGCTACTTTGATAGGCCATGCGAGGGGTTGTTCTACACATGCAAGAAGCACATCCAATATGGAAAAATAGGCTCTGGAAAGAGCCTATGCAGGTCCTAAAACCCACAAAAAATGGCCTGAAACATACTCAAGAAGTGTGCAAATATAGGCCCCTTTGTAAGGCCAAAAATGCTAGAAAATAAAACAAGGGGAGAGAGGGTCACCCCTCTTTGATTTTGGCTCTCAAAATAGTATGCTAGCCTCTGAAAATCCACTGGATTTTAGTGGCTAGAAGGCGAAACAAAGCTCAATACAAAGGCCTAAGTGCATGGCTCAAAACAAGGTGAAAACAAGCATGCAAGGGGGTAGATGACCCCCGACAGAAAAATAACCTTAAACAAACATGTAAAGGACCTCAAAATAAGACTTTTTTCAGTTTATGACAAAGCTAAAAAATGCTTGCAAGTAAGGCTAAAAGATGAAGTAAAATAAAGCCTTAAAAGGGAGAAATGGTGTTACCCTTGTAGCCAAGAACTCCAGTAGCTTCTGGACCAAAAATGCAACCCCTTAGCCTCTGAAAACAAGCTCCAAGAACCTTAGAGTGATGGTGGAGGAGTTAGGTTAGGAGATAGTATGCAACGGGGCAAGAACTTCACACTTTTGAAGTTTGGATGTAGAGATATAGAGGGAGAAGTGGTGTATCCCTTAGAAAGTTTTTCTTCAACCCTCTACAAGGAAGGGAAGGCCTTCCTTTATAGAGAAAAGGGGCCAAAGCTTCTCTTAGAAGCTTCAAACCAAGGCCAAAGATCCTCCATACGCATGTATGGAGGATCCAGTCTGTGCCCTCCAGCTGGCACAGCTGGAACCAACTCCCAGAGACAGACAAAGAGAGAGCAGGCAGACCAGTTCAGGTGGTCGGCCGACCACTTGTCCTGGTCGGCCGACCAGGTCAAAAGGTTCAAGGTGGTCGGCCAAGTGCATAAATGAAGCCCCAGAAGTTAGCTTTCCAATGGCACCAGCCTTGCATAAAAATTCCAACTGTGCAAAAAGTTATGCCTATTTTGGTGAAGCCGCGCAGATTCGGTCCAACCGGATTGATGCCCTACTTCAACCAACCATATCTCCCCCGTCCGGATTTGGCTTTAGGAGATTCTTGAGTGCAAAATGAAGCCCTGGAAGTAAGCTTTCCAACGGTGGTGGCCTCATAGCTGAAATCTAAGTATGAAAATGAATAGGCCCGATTCAACGAGGGCTGCTCGACTCTCTCTTAACGGTTCATGCCCATTTTCTCCCCCAACTGGATTTCTTCCCTCTTCTCCTCTTTTCTTCAACTTCAAACCCCTAAGCAAGGTGTTTTGAAAGATTTTTCAAAGATTTCATCTCTCTTTCATTCATTTCCACTTTGTCCTGGCTTGGTTTACCAAAAAGCACGACATTTAACAAAATGTGAGCCTCGGAACATTGTAGGAACTTTATTTTCAAAACATTTTGAAAGAGAGGGTTTCAAGGTCTAAAATCTTTCGATCAAGATTGTTTTGGTCCAAAAGGGGTATAAGGTTGAGATTTGACTCTCTCCTTGTTGAAGAAACTGAACCTTTGCCCTGCACACCTTCATCACCGAGTAAACCATCAGTAGCGCCCAAGTCTTAAGGGCGGTCAAAAATGGGGTGTCTACAGTTTCCCCTCTTTGATAGAACTCAAAAGTCAAGAAGTGACGGGAGTGAATGTCAAAGCCCAGAGACGACCCATTTTTGACAAGGCCGAAGACTTGGACAAACAAACAAAATACAGATAAATAAATGGTTGCGCCCGCAGGCTGCTGTAGACACCCCATTTTTGACCGACCTTAAGACTCAGACGTCACCAACTGAGCGCTCGGTGATGTTGCATATTGTGCTCGTTCTGAGGTTGCAAAGTCTCGGCTGAGAGCCTTGTCTCCGGGCTTCGGGACTCTTTTGTGCTTTGCCTCGGTTTGCGAACCAGGTCCTGTTTTCCCTGTTTTCTCTTCCTAAAGGGAGGGAGAGGTCTCGTAGACCATCTCTCAGTGGCTGTAGGCTACATTTCGTGGTCATAGGCCATTTTTCCCGTTTGGAGACCAGTTTCCGATTTTCGGAGCCGTCGGCCGTGTGCCTCGGTTCGGGACCGCTTAACTACCTCTGTTTGCTCCGATTTCTGGCACACACCTTGTTTCCTCTCCTTAGAGAGACATTGTGGCCTGGGAGACCACCTTCATGGTCGTACGCCACCTCTAGTGCTTAATAGTCAGTTTTCGGGGCCCCCGGCTGCGCGTTTTGGCCCCTGAACCTTCGTTTCGCATCGGTGTGGGTTCATTTTTTGCATGGACCCTAGTTTCATTGTTAGGAAGCTGGTACGGGGGTGGAAGACCAGCAATTCTCTTGGAGACCACCTCTTCTCCCGCCGGCCGGTTTTCTTGTCAGGAAGCTGGTCTTCCTCACTTTTGGGCCACATTTTCGGGTCTCCCATACCACCACTGAGTTACATTCACCTGGGAGACCACCAATCTTGGCAGGCCGACCACCTTTGGTGCTTGACCCTTTTGACCCCTTGGTCTCCCTCACTTTTGAGCCACAATTTCTGGTCTCCCATACCACCACTGAGTTGCATTCACCTGGGAGACCACCAACATCGGTAAGCCGACCACCTTTTCTTCTTGAACCTTTTGACCCCTGGTCGGCCGACCAGGGGGAGTGGTCGGCCGACCACTTGAACTGGTCGGCCAGCTTTCTGCTTTTTTGTCTCAATGAGTTGAAGCCAGCTGTGCCAGCTGGAAGCCTCAGAATGCATCCTCTATACACGTGTATGGAGGATGTTTAAGCTAGCTTTGAAGCTTCTTTGAGAAGCTTTAGATCTTCTCCTCTATAAAGGGAAGGGCCCTCTTCCATTGCTAGGGTTGAACATTTTGGCTAAGGCATACATACACTTCCCTCCCTATTTCTCTCCATTTTAGCTCCAAAGGTCCCTTATTCTTGCACCATTGCACTACACCTCTTAGCCTAACCTCTCTATCATCCATCCAAGCACCTTGGAGCTCATTTTCAGAGGTTGAAGACTTGCTATCTTGGTCCATAAGTTGCTGGTTCCTTTGGCTACAAGGGTAACACTCCATTTCCCTCTTTTTGACATTGTTTTGCTTCATAGTTTAGCTCTATTTGCATGCATATTTAGGCTTTGTCATAAACTGAAAAAAGTCTTGTTTTGAGCTTCTAAACATGTTTGTTTAAAGCTATTTTTCTGTTGGGGGTCATCTACCCCCTTGCATGCTTCATTTCCTATTGTTTTGAGCTATGCTTTAGAGCATTTGTGTTGGCCTTGGTTTGGCGTTTTAACCACTGAAATCCAGTGGATTTTCAGTGGCTAACATGTGTCTTTGAGCTTCAAAATCAGAGAGGGGTGACCCTCTCACCCCTTGTTCTCTTTACTAGCTTTGTTGGCCTTACAAAGGAGCCCCTATTTTCATGTTTCAAAGGCATGTTTCAGGCCACTTTTTGTGAGTTTTGTGACCTGCATAGGCTCTGTCCAGAGCCCTTTTTGCCATGTTGAATGTCTATGGTGCATGTGTAGAGTAATCTTCTTCAAGGCCTTTCAAAGGGGCCTTCACTTGCATGCTTCCTACACTAATTTTAGGCCCTTTTTAGTGAGTTTTAGGGCCCTCATAACCTCTGTCCAGAGGTGGTTTTGTCATTTTGTATGTCTATCTTACATGTGTAGAACAACCCTCTTATTGGCCTTTCAAAGGGACACATCATTCTTGCATCTGTTGACTGAGTTTCAGTGGGTTTTTGGTCATATTTTGGCATTCCATGTTTCTATTTTTGGATGGTTTGGTGGCCCCTCATGTGCTTCATCTACATGTAGTGTAAACCATACTTACTAGCCTATGTTGCATGTTGTTTTGGCCCTTCATGTTGGCACTTTTTGGCCATGCCTTAAACTGATTTTGTACATGTTTTGGACTGCCCTAGCTCTGTTTTTGGGTCTCATGGTCGAATGATGCTTGTTTTGCATGCTTGTAGTTCAATACACTTGCCTAGCTTTAAGATTTGAGGTCTATTGCATGCATATACTGAGGTGTTTTCATGCTTTGGGGTCATTTTGCATCATATTTCAGAGCTTATATGAATGCCATATTTCCCATGATTTCCACTCTTTAAACGTGTTTGAGAGTTGTGCATAAATGCCTTGTTTTCGGACCATTGCATGAGCTTCTTTCTTTGCATGTTGAACCATCATTTTGGGCCATTTTCCCACTGTTTCAGACCTGCCTAGGGTCTGTTTGGGGTTGGTTTTGCCATTCGTGCATTGCTTTGTGTACCTCTAGTGTAACGCACTTCACTAGTTTCGGTATCGGGCCATCTAGCATGCATTGGGTAACATATTTGCATGATTCGGGACCATTGTACATCATGTTTCAGAGCTGGAAAATGTATGCTTGTATGCCATATTTCATCCTTTGCCATGCTTAGTTAGAGTTGCATGTTGTGCCTTAGGATCGGTCCATTGCATTCGTGCATGTTTGCATGTATTTCGGTTGTCTCATTTTCATCATATGGCCACTGATGTGAGTGTGGCTGAGGTCCACTCATATTGGTGTAAGTCCATCGTGCATTGTGTATGCCATTTTAGTCCATAGCATTGTGTATGCTAGGTTGCATGTTAGTGCATTGTGCATGCAATGTTGTGTCATGTGCATTGTGTATGCCATTTTAGTCCATAGCATTGTGTATGCTAGTTGCATGTTAGTCGCATTGTGTATGCCATCTCATTGCATTGTGTTTGGGATAGGAGTTAGCCCAAATACGGGAAACGAGGGACGTTTCGTACCCGAAGTGACGGCCTCAATTCCCGGTCGCCGACACTCCGGATTACCCATGATGGAGTTCAGGCCTTGTTGTGTTATCATGTGCATTCATTTCACATCAAGTCGTGCAATTCGACTCCTCGGCCATCATGCATCGAGGTGCGTGATTGGTGGCACGAGGATCGAGGTGTGCACACATATGTGAAAATACTTTGCCATGCCCCTTTCTTGCTCTCTGTTGCAGCAAATCGGAATTCAGCAGCAAAAACTAGTCAGCAGCCTTCGGAAGTTTGTATAGTGTTCTAGGACCAATTGCAAAACAGAGGCAAATCGGGGCATCGCAAGGAATTTCCCGACAAAGCGACCCGAGCACGCATGCATCTTTCATCATTCGGATAGAGCTGAGGCGGTCCATTTAGCTTGCATGCTAATTTATTTGCTTTCCTAGTTAATTTGTTAATTAATTAGGGTTTTGTAATATTTAATTAGCTAGAGTAGTTAATTATTTATTTGATTTGTATTATTTATTCGGACCCTCCGAAAGAGAGCAATTGTGTAATAAGTGTGCGTATGTGTGATATATGTCTTCCAATCCCACGTCTTTCTCCCTTTTATTTACCAGCTTATGATGGTTAGTTTAGGGCATGTTTCAATTAGCATACTTATGCTCGCATGTTTGCATCCATTCATCTGTCTTGCATGCATCGGGCTCGGCGCATCATACTAACTGCATTGCATTTCAATTTCAAGTTGAATACGTGTTAGTTGTAGCATCATCATATGCCATCTTACAATAGCCGACCTATCTTAGTTGCATTCTGGTATGTGCTGCATTAGCCATCTTAACATGAACTAGGATCATGCATTGATTACTAACTAGTTTCTGTTTTGGCTCGGAGTACTCGGTAAGTGTTTATGCTTTAGCATCCTTGCATGCGTGTGAGTGACTGCCATGATAGCATGTTTACCATGACGCTAACCGCTTTTATGATATACCTGCTTGAATGCCTGTGGGTGAAGGTTGGATTATCTGAATTGGAATAATGCATTGACTGTGAGTTTTAAGCCCATTAGATAGTGGCAAAACCGTCTTTTCTAAGCCCACCAGAGGGTGGCAAAACCTGCATTTTAGCCTACTTGCGAGTAGCAAACCGTTTTTCAAAACAAACATGAGATGTTTTGTTCCAATTCAGGCGACCCAGTCTATACTTGTATGCTGCGCGCATCACATAGTAATTCTAGGCTAATAACCGGGATAAGAGCACATAATGTTTTCAAAACTCGATATCATGGTTAGTACAGGCCGATCTTTGATCGGGTGAGCGGGGGTGCTCACGAAGTGACCTTCCCCGATCGTACCCAAGTTTCCGAGCCGAGGCAACTTTGGTGATGACGGACACGTGGCCTTAGGCAAACGAGTCAGGGTTTCCTAAATTCCCCAAAATAACATATTTAGGTGGCGACTCTGTATCTGGCAAAGCAGTCCATGTTTGGCACTTCTTTCTAAAAATCTATTTTTCAAAAACGATTTGCCGGATTTGGACTCTTTGATGATTCATCAGTCTTGCATTGCACTCTGCGAGATTAGATACAGGACCGTGACATTGAGTCCTGAACTGTAGTGAGCCCAATGAACAAAACGGGATCTCCTCCCGGGACGTTCGGGGATAGCTACAGTTTCTGGCGACTCTGCTGGGGACTTAGAGAACTTGACTCGAACTCATGATATCTGGTTTTGACTACACTTATGTGTTTCTTTGCATTGCATTTGCATTGGTGCGCCTAGGACACCGTGTTTGCCGTATGCTATTCCTGAACGGTTTGCTGGAGGCTCACTTCGAGAAGCGTGCCATAAGGCTGACTGGTTGCGGGCTCTGCCACGACGGGAACACAAACCCTGGTTTTATCGGGGTGCCCTTTTTGACCATTCGACCTAGTGTATATTCGGAATCCATAGTGACCATTCCAAGCTAGGATAGGTTGCTTACTCGATTGTAGGTTGTTTGAAACCGCTGCGTGCGTAGTGAAACCCTAGCTCCTGACAAAATAGGACAGGGAAACCTTACCCCAACATAGGGGTGTTTTGGCTCTCACTTGCTTGCTATGTGCTTTTAGAGTGCGTCTCTACAGGAATGCATATATCAGTTCGCAAGTTTGGGCATCAGGCCTGCGGGCACCAGTTCAGTATTTTGGGAATCAGTTATCTGCGGGTATCAAGTTCAGTTTTGGGGGCAGTGATTTGGGAACAAAGATTAGTATTTGAGAACAGTCTATTCAGCTTATCAACTGTGTGTTGTGATGCCCAACTGTGTGTTGTGTGTTTATTTACGCTGTTATGCTGTCCGTTTGTCTGGTTGTTTATTTCCTTATTATTGCTTTATTTATCTTTTTGCTAGGGTAGTTTAGCACAATTGCTTTAGACCAAGCAGATATTCCCCAAGCACTCTGGGCAAGAGGTCGCCGACTCAATCGATCTGAGGATCTGGTCGACGGACAACCAGTGTTTTATTCCTTACCCCCGGTTATCAGACGGAGGTCGAGAAACACAGTGTATCCGAGTAGAGATTGCCATATCAGTGGAGTTTGAACAGTCAGGTTGAGCTTCCCGAGGCTACTCCAGAGATAGACCTACCGGTAGTTCAAATAGATAGGGCAGTATGGTAGGAACGACAGGAGTTCAGGAAATGATGCGTCAGATGCAGGAGACCATGAGAGCCATGCAATAGGATGCTGTTCGTCGAGATGAATTTGCCAAACAACAGGCCGAGATCATGGCCCAGCAGGCAGAGTTAATTGCCAGGCTGCAACAACAAACCGGGGGATCTGCGTCACACCAAGCTCCTCCCCTACCAGGAGTTCCAGCGCCCGGGGAGGCACCAAATGTCCAGGGAGATACGGATATTCCGACAGGGCCGGCTCCGCCCCCGATTCTACCTCAACTATCTAAGGCGCCTACGCCTGTCAATCAACCGGACTCTCCCTTTGAGTTCGAAGTGGACCATACAGCGTTAAAGTTGAGCAAGCTTGAGAAGTTGTTCAAGAAATCCCAAGGGGTAAAGTCCATCCCAGACATTGAGGACGGGTACACTGACGTGGCTGTGACGTTGCCAGATAGGTTCAAAATGCCACAAATCGACCGCTTTGACGGATCTGGGGATCCCATGGTGCATCTACGGTTGTTCTCAGATATACTACGACCGATGGGCCTCACCAGACCGCAGAAGCTTTCATTATTCGGCCGGACCCTGTCGGGTGTGGCCGCTATCTGGTACGCAAAATTAGAAGACGATGTTAAGCGGAACTGGGATGAGATGGTCGAGGCTTTTGTAACAAGTCCGCGGGGGGACCTCGCTAACAGTTCGGACTCGATTTGATGTCACGGTTCTTAATCTGAACCAAAGAGTCCAAATCTGGCAAATCATTTTGAGAAAACAGATTTTTTGAAAGAAGTGCCAAACATGGACTGCTTTGCCAGATATAGAGTCGCCACCTAAATATTTTATTTTGGGAAATTTAGGAAACCCTGACTCGTGCCTAAGGCCATGTGTCCGTCATCACCAAAGTTGCCTCGGCTCGGGAACTTGGTACGATTGGGGAAGGTCACTTCGTGAGCACCCCCGCTCGCCCGATCAAAGATCGGCCTCTACTAACCATGATATCTAGTTTTGAAAACATTATGTGTTCTTATTCCGGTTATTAGCCTAGATTTACTATGTGATGCGCACAGCATACAAGTATAGACTGGGTCGCCTGAATTGGAACAAAACATTTCGTGTTTGTTTTTGAAAGATGGTTTGCTACTCGCAAGTAGGCTTAAAATGCAGCTTTGCCACCCTCGGGTGGACTTAGAAAACATGGTTTTGCCACTATCTAGTGGGCTTAAAATTCACGGTTAATGATTTGTTCCAATCTAAGTAACCCAAGGCATTCAGGCAGATATATCACATAAGCACATAGCCTCATGGTAAGCATGCTATCATGGCAGTCACTCACACGCATGCAAGGATGCTAAAGCATAAAACTTACCGTGTACTCCAAGCCAAAATAGAAGCTAATTAGAAATCCATGCATGATCCTAATTATACAGAAATGCCTAATGCAACACATGCAAAAATGCAACTATAGCAGGCTTAACTATTATAAACATGGCATATGAGATGCAACAGTTAACAAGTATTCAATTTGGAATTGAAATACAGATGCAGTTAGTATGATGCGCTGAGCCCGATGCATGCAAGACAGATGAATGAATGCAAACATGCTATCATACTGTATGCTAATTGAAACATGCCCTAATCTAACCATCATAAGCTGGTAAATAAAAGCGAGAAAGACGTGGGGTTGGAAGACATACATCACACGCACGCACACTTATTACAACATTGCCCTCGCTCGGAGGGTCCGAATAAATAATATACAGTCCCAAATGAATAGTACAGTCTGAATAAATACAAAACTCTAATTAATTAACAAATTAAGCTAGGAAAGCGGTAAACTAGCATGCAAGCTAGGGACTGCCTCAACTCTGCTCCGGATGATGAATGATGCATGTTCGGGTTGCTTGGCGCGGAAATCCATCGCTATGCCCCAATTAGCCTCTGTTTGCAATTGTTCTTGGAAAGCGTGCCAAGCTCCGGAAGGCTGCTGATTCTTGATTTGCTGCAACAGAGAGCAAGAAAGGGGCATGACAATGTATTTTCACATATGTATGTATGCCTCGATCCTCGTGCCACCAATCACGCATATCGATGCATGATGGCCGAGGGGTCGATTTGCACGACTCAATATGAAATGAATGCCCATGAAAACACAACAAGACCAAGGCTCCATCATGGATAATTCGGAGTGTCGGTGACTGGGAATTGAGACACGTTCCGTCACTCGAAGTACGAAACGTCCCTCGTTTCCCGTGCTCGGGCTAACTCCTATCCCAAACACAATGCAATATGCATGACATGCATGAATGCAACTAAGATACAACCTAACATGCACAATGCTATGGAATGGCCTACACGATGCACGAGGTAACATGGCATACACAATGCGCTAATATACAACCTAGCATACACAATGCTATGAAATGAAACGGCATACACAATGCATAATGGACTTACACCAACACAAGTGGACCTTAGCCACGCTCACATAGGAGGCCATTAGATGAAAATGAGACACTCGAGATGCGTGCACACATGCACGCAAACTGAGGACCGATCCTAAGGCACGAATGCCACTCTAACAAGACATGGCAAGGCATGGGATATGGCATACAAACATGCAAATTCCAGCGCTAAAATATGATACTAAATAGCCCCAAAACATGGAATGATGGCACCCGATGCATGGAATGGTCCCGAAACACAAAACTAGGCACATGGAATGGCTTATAGCTATACAAAGCATGCATTATTTGATCATGAGACCTAAAGACAGAACCAAGGCAGTCCCAAAACATGCACATTTCCAGTTTAAGACATGGCCAAAAGATGCTAGCAAGATGGCTTAAATTAGCATGCAATTTTAACTAGTAAACATGGTTTACATGGCAAGTATATGATGCAAGTGAGAACTCATCAAACCAGCAAAAATCAGTGAATAAAACATGCCAAAATATGCCCAAATAACCATGGAAATACAGCCAACACATGCACAAATGAGGGGCTCCTTTAGAGGGCAAACAAGAGGGTTATTAAGCACATGCAAGATAGACATGAGGCATGACCAAAAAAGCTCTGTAAATCAAATATGGTAGTCCCAAAACTTATCAAATTGGCCCTAAAATCAGTCAACAAGACATGCAAGATAGGGCCTCTTTGGAAGGCCAAAATGACCATCAAACAAACAAGGTGAGAGGGGGTCACCCCCCTTTGATTTTGAGGCTCAAGATAGTGTGCTAGCCACTGAAAATCCATTGGATTTCAGTGGCTAGAAGGCCAAAAAAAGCATGCAACAAGGGCTTAGGTGTAAAGCTCAAAATAGGAGACAATCAAGCATGCAAGGAAGCATATGACCTCAAACAAAAATGGAACCTTAAACAAACTTGAAGATGAGATTAAAACAAGATATTTTTCAGTTTATGAAAACTCTCAAAAATGAACACAAGTAGGGCTAATCTATCATGCAAAAATGGCCCTAAAAGAGAGATTAGAGGCAAGGGACAGCAGCTGGCCCCAAATGGTAAAGAGCCCTTCAACAAAGTTGAAGAGGGGCTCAAAAAAAGGCACTTTACAGTTTATATAAAGTCTCGAAACAGCTCAAAAATAAGGCTACAATATGATGCAAAAATAGGCCTAAAAGAGAGTTAAAGAGGCAAGTGATAGTAGGAGACCTCAAACAGAAAAATGTCCTTAATCAAACATGAAAAGAAGCTCAAAATATGACTATTTACAGTTTGGGTCGGAGCCCAAAAATGCTTGCAAGAAAGGCTTAGATATAGAGCAAGATAGGAACAAAAAAAAGGGAAAAGAAGCTTACCCTTGAAGACCAATGGACCAGCAGCTCTTGGTCTGAGAAGTGGTGCTCCTAAGCTCTGAAAAACAGCTCCAAGTTGTTGGAATGGATGGTGGTGGGGTGTATACCAAAAACCGGGGCAAACGGAGATGGTTAAGCGGTCCCGAACCGAGGCACACGGCCGTTGGCTCCGAAAACCGGAAACCGGGCTCCAAACGGGAAAAATGGCCTACGACCACGAAACGTAGCCTACGGCCATTGAGAGATGATCTACGAGACCTCTCCCTCCCTTCGGGAAGAGAAAACAGAGAAAACGGAGCCTGGTTCGCAAACCGAGGCAAGACACGAAAGAGCCCGGAAGTCCAGAGGCAAGGCTCGCTGCCGAGACTCTGAAACTTCTGAACGAGCACAATATGCAACATCACCGAGCGCTCAATCGGTGACGTCTGAGTCTTAAGGTTGGTCAAAAATGGGGTGTCTACAGCTTTCATTGCACAGTACTCCTATAACACGCAAATCGAGATTACAACCCGTGATCTTGAGACAACAAGGCAGGAGCCTAAAGAGAGCTTTTCGGAGTTCGTAGCAAGGTGGAGGGCCAAGGCCTCAATGATGACCCTAAGGCCCACTGATAAAGATCAAATTGGGATGATTGTGCGCAATCTCCAGCCTAAGCTGATGCAGAAAATGATCGTGCTCCCTTTCCCTACCTTTTCAGATTTGCATGAGATGGGAGTACAGATTGAGGATGCCTTGAAGCAGGGCCTGATTGATAATGAAAGAGAGCAACCCAGAAGAACCTTCAACCGCAACACCAATACAGGCACCAGCAATGCCGCAAATGCTAGCGCTTCAGAAGTATGCATGGCCACCACCACTCTCCCTCCAAAAACCCCGGCAGCTACACCTTTCTCCGGTGCGTCCGAAAGCAACACGCAAACACCCAAATTCCAACCTTGAGGCCAAAGAACCTTCACTCCATTATATATGCCCCTGTCCAAAGCTCTGGGGGTATTAATCAGGAAAGGGCACTTGAAGCCCCTGGAGCCGAGGCCATTGCCAAATCCACTACCTCCCTCCCATAACCCGGCGAAGTATTGCACCTTTCACCAATAACATGGTCATGATACCGACCACTGTTTTAGATTGCGTCACGAGATTTAGGATCTCGTCGACAATAGGGTGATTGTGCCACCAGAGAAACCCAATGTCACAACCAACCCTCTTCCTCCACACAACCAAGCTCCACCTCTCAAACGCGTCAACTTTATCCAGACTGGGGTCGTGTCTTACGATCCTAGCATCTATATTACTCCTTCTCACCTACCCAAGCCGGAGGTGTTTCTTCCTGACTGCACTGACTTGTGCATGTTGGACATCTCCAGAACCCAACCCGAACCAGAGGTGGTACTGTTGAAGACAGAACGGGGGAGATTTCAGGGGAGAATGGGATTGTTGAGTCAGAATCTGAGGAATCTGGGAGTTTTGCTGAGGAGGTATACAGTCCGAGTGACTACATTCTATCAGTAGGCCAGGTTGGGCCAAATGTGGACTTGCCGGCAGAGGCAGAGCTTTGTTTGATACAGGGGGATGAATCTGGTCAGAGGATAGATGACTTGGCAGCTGTGGAAGGGGACTTTACTAACCTCCAATTTTTCAATGAACAAGATCCAGAGGGCACGATAGTCAACTGGTCAGATTTTGAGGAGTCAGCAGAGGTCACCGGGTGGCTTGATGACCTACCAGATGTTGTCGACAAAACTCAGTTGGAGCAGGGCCCAGCAGGTGCAAGAACATTAGTTGTGGCCGGAAGGGCCAGAAATCAGAATGCATCACCGGAGAGCGCCGGTGCTAAGAATTTCGCTCAGGACTTGGTCATTGTGAATGCGGGAAGTGTTTAACAGCCAGCTATACTGACGTAGTTGGAACAAGAAAGGTTTGGGGATTCTAAGAGAATCAGGAAAGCAAAAGCCCCTGAGGGGACTAAAAGTGCTGTGTGCACGATGATAGAGAATGCTGCGAGCATGTGGACGGAAAGTACTGCGAGTACAATTGTACCGGAGCCGGACAGGTGTCTGTCGGCTGCCGATGGAATGTGGTGGGAAGACGATGATCTATGTCTTGCCCACACGGATGAAGATTGAGGGAGTGTAACAACGCCCGCGGGGGACCTCGCTACAGTTCGGACTCGATTTGTGTCACGGTTCTTAATCTTGAACCAAAGAGTCCAAATCCGGCAAATCGTTTTGAGAAAAACAGATTTTTGAAAGAAGTGCCAAACATGGACTGCTTTG
Source organism: Camellia japonica (assembly GCA_030407325.1). Lineage (NCBI taxonomy): Eukaryota > Viridiplantae > Streptophyta > Magnoliopsida > Ericales > Theaceae > Camellia > Camellia japonica. Next base: position 139,451,717 of record JAPPVO010000024.1, read on the forward strand.
CCAGATACAGAGTCGCCACCTAAATATTTTTATTTTGGGAAATTTAGGAAATCCTGACTCGGTGCCAAAGGCCACGTGTCCGTCATCACCAAAGTTGCCTCGGCTCGGGAGCTTGGGTACGATTGGGGAAGGTCAGCTATGAGCACCCCCTCTCGCCCGGTCCGAAGACCGGCCTCTACTAACCGTGATATCCGTTTTTGAAAACGTTATGTGTTCTTATTCCAGTTATTAGCCTAGAATTACTATGTTATGCGCGCAGCAAACAAGTATAGACTAGATTGCCTAATTTGGAAACAAGCATTGCATATCCGTTTGTTTTGAAAATGCTTTAGAATTTGCTACTCTCAAGTAGGCTAAAACACGGATTTCAATGAGTTTTTCCAACTCAAACAATCCAACCTTCACCCACAGGCAATCAAACAGTTTATCACATAAGCATCTAGCCACATGGTAAGCATGCTGTCACGGTAGCACTCACACGCATGCGGTATGCTAAAGCATGAAAATACTTACATCGTACTCCGCACCAAAACAATAAACTAGTTAGCAAACATGCATGGTCCTAGTTCATGTCAAATTGACTAATGCAACACATGCAGGATGTAATTAGGGTAGGCTCGGCTAACCTAAACATGGCATGTGAAATGCAATCAATTGATGCACGTATTCAATTTGGAATTGAAAATACAATGCAGTTAGCATGATGCGCCGAGCCCGGTGCATGCAAGACAAATGTATGGATGCACACATGCATAGCATAGGGTATGCTAATTTAAATATGCCCTAGTCTACCATCATAAGCAGGTAAATAAAAGGGAAGAAAGACGTGGGGTTGGAAGACATACACACACCCACGCACGCTTATTACAAATACGCCCTCACTCAGAGGGTCCAAATAAATATACAGGCCAAATAATAAATCAACTATCCTAGCTAATTAATTATTACAGACCCTCAATTTAATTAATCAAAATTAAATATGAAATAAATAGAAAGAAAGGGGCCGCAGCCCTGCCTCGGAATGCGCGAATGATGCATGCTTCAGTCTGTCTTGCCTGGAAAACCCGTGCCATGCTACTGCTGCCCCTATTTTACACTGTCCTGCATCTCCCAAGACTGCAAAAATCCTGGGACATGTTCCTTGCACACTGTAGAATACCATCGGCTGGAGGAAATGCCCACCGGCCATAGAGAATTTCCATCGGCTGCTGGTGAAGTTATCGGCCATTCACCAATGGCCGGTCGGCACTTAATGTTGCCGGTCGGCAGAAACTTCCTGCAGAAGACAGTTTTGACAGCAGCAGAGGGCAAGCAGTGTATGGCATGGAATTTCAAAGCAATGTATGCATGGACACACTCCCTATCATGCAATGGACTCAAGGGAGCATGGCCCTCGACCCTCGGGCCACCAATCACGCATTTCGATGCATGATGGCCAAAGAGTCAAGTATGCATTTCAATGTCAAATGCAATGCACACAAAACATACAAGGGACCCAACCTCAATCATGGTTGATCAAGAGGTGAGGCAATGCACAAAAATGCACATGCAACCAAAGCATGCAAGCTAACATACAAACATGCAATGCAACTACATGGCACGCACAATGCTAACAACATAACATGCACAACGCATTGAAACATGGCATACACAATGCAAGATGGACTTACACCAATGTGAGTGGACCTCAGCCACACTCGCATCAGTGGCCATTAGATGAAAATGAGACCGTCGAGATGCGTGCACGCATGCACGCAAACCGAGGACCGAGGACCGATCCTAAGGCATAAAATGCCACTCTACCCACGCATGGCAAGAGATGGAACAAGGTATGCAAACATGCAAATTTCAGCACTAAAACATGCTGCTAAACAGCCCTGAAACATGGCGATATGGCACCCGATGCATGAGATGAGACCCGAAACACAAAAGTAGGTACATGGAATGGCTTATAGCTATACAAAGCATGCATTATTTGATCATGAAGCATGAAGACAAAAGCAAGGCAGTCCCAAAACATGCATATTTCCAGTTTAAAGCATTGCCAAAAAGTGCTAGCAAGATGGACTAAATTAGCATGCAATTTTGACTAGCTAACATGGTTTACATGGCAAGTGTATGAAGCATGTGGAATCTCATCAAACCATAAAAAATCAATGAATAAAATATGTGAAAATAGGCCCAAATAACCACTGATATGCAGCCAATGCATGCAAAAAAGATGAGCTCCTTTAGAGGGCCATGCAAGAGGTTATTAAGTACATGCATCATGGACATTAAGCATGGTGAAACCAACTCTGGAAATGAGTTATGGAGGTCCAAAAACCCACTGAAAAATGCCTGAACCGAGCTCAAGGAGTGTGCAAATATAGGCCCCTTTGTAAGGCCAAAAAATGCAAGCAAACAAGACAACAAGGAGAGGGGATGACCCTCTCCTTCTTAGGACATCAAAACACCACCCCCACCACTGAAATCCCTCTGGATTTCAGTGGTGAGAGGGCCAATACAAGGTGGTCCCGAAACTCACAAAAAATGCACAAAAATGAGGCCAAACAAGGCCTAAGAGGGGTCAAACAACCCCAAACACCAAAGTGGTCTTAATGAAGTATCTTAAACACAAAAAAACAGAACTTTTTTATGTTATACACCAAGCTCAAATCAGTATGCAAGACAGGCTAAAAGTGTATGCAAAAATGGGGAATAAAGAGGGAAAAGTGTTACCTTTGAAGAACACCTCAAGAACAGCAAGTGCAGACCTCTTCTTCTGATCAAAACCACCTCAAAACCTCAAGAACAAACCTTCAAGACCTCCCAAGTCGGAGTATGGTGTAATGGTGTGTGTGTGTTGGTGCAAAACTAAGGTAAAAGTGCACTTTTAGGGTCCCAAACACACACCAAGGATGAGAGAGAGGGAGATATAGAGAGAGAGGGTGATATATATGTTATATGTATGTATTAGGTCTGATTTTGCTGAACCAAAACAATGGAGGAGGAGGCTTCCTTATATAGAGCAAGGAAATGGCATAAAGCTTCTCAAAGAAGCTATACAAAAGGGTCAAAGGGACCAAGCTTCTAAGAGAAGCTAATGCAAAGGTGCAAGCTTCTTGAGGAAGCTAAGACAAGGGGTCAAAGCTTCCTCAAGAAGCTTTGAGCAAAGGGTGCAAAAAGAGGGTCAAAAAGGGTGCAAAGGGTGCAAAACAGCCACACACGTGCATGGGGAGCAGAGTCTGTGCATTCCAGATGGCACAGCTGGCATCCATTCAATCTATAGAATACTCCGGAAGGTCGTCGGCTAGCAAAATTGGCCGGTCGGCTACTTTTACTGGCCGGTCGGCCATTTATTTGGCCGGTCGGCTAAATGGATGGCCGATTGGTGGCCGGTAAGGTCAAAAAGTGCCGGTGGGTGTCCAGATTGAAGGCCCGGAAGTTAGCTTTCCAATGGCGCAAACCTTGCATTAAAATGCCTCCTGTGGAAAAAGTTATGCCCATTTTGGTGAAGCCGCGCAGATTCGATCCAACCGGGATGATGCCCAACTTTAACTGATCATATCTCCCCCACCCGGACTTGGCTTTGAGAGATTCTTGAGTGCAAAATGAAGCCCCAGAAGTAAGCTTTCCGACGGTGGTGGCCCCATAGCAAAAATCCAAGTATGCAGATGAATAAGCCCGATTCAGTGAGGGCTGCTCGACCCACTTCTACCCGGATTCATGCCGAACTTCTTCTCCAACTTGGTTTCCTCCCTCTTCTCCTCTTTTCTTCAACTTCAAACCCCTAAGTAAGGTGTTTTGAAAGATTTTTCAAAGATTTCATCTCTCTTTCATTTATCTCCACTTTGTCCTTGCTCGGTTTACCGAAAAGCGCAACATTTACCGAAATGCGAGCGTCAGAACATCGTAGGAACTTTATTTCAAAAAAGTTTTGAAAGAGAGGGTTTTAAGGTCTAAAAACCATTCAAAATAGTTTTGGTTCAAAAAGGGGTTGGGAAGTTGGGATTTGGCCCTCTCCTTGCCGAAGAAACTGAACTTTTGCCCTGCACACCTTTTAACACCAAATAAACCATCAGTCGCGCCCAAGTCTTAAGGGCGGTCAAAAATGGGGTGTCTACAGGGAGCAACTAGCAAGACGATACCTGGTACATCGACGAAGTCGATCATATGACTAGAAGCGGGCAGTATTTCAAGCCCCCACATCTAGATCAGCCAGAGGCGTCTGGGAAAGATAAGGAGGTGGAGAAACAGAAAGAGAAGCAACTCGAAGAAGAAGCTGTACTGAAGCAGTTGAAAAAGATGCAGGCAGACATCTCCATCAGAGGACTGCTTCTGGCATCGCGAGTGCATCGACAAGCTGTCTTATCGACCATGGACAAGGCCAAGCTCTCAATAGGCACCACGCCCGAACAGCTGGTGGGCTTAGTTTTTCCGGGGGGGGGGGGGAGGGCTACCCCGATATTGACTTATCCGACAAAGAATTGCCACCTGAGGGTGCGAACCATAACAAGCCACTCTACATCTCTGTGGAGTGCAGAAACAAATGGATACCCGTGGTGCTTGTCGACATAGGGTCCGCCATCAATGTGTGCTCGGCAAGGACTGCATATACAATCGGTTTAAAGACCGCAGACTTTGTGCCGACAGCCTAGGTGATTCGGGCATATGATAACACAAGCAGAGAAGTAATGGGGACAGTGAAAATTCAGACCAAGGTTGGACCGGGACAGCATGAGGTAGACTTTCATGTCTTAGAAGTTCTTGCGACCTTCAATCTACTTTTCGGGCGGTCGTGGTTACACCAAGTAAAGGCAGTTTCGTCCACCTTGCATCAGATGGTGAAATACCCCCATGGGAAAGGAGTAGCCATCGTTTTTGGAAATTCGTCGATCTATCCACCGCCAGAAGTATCAACGCCAGTTTTGGAAATTGAGCACGGTATGGAGGATGTGTTCATGTCGGGTTTTACCCTGGCTGAGGCCCGGGTCGTGCAGAACATCTTAGCTGTTAATGAGGGGGTGTATGTTAGCACACAATCAGTGTACCTCATGAACAAGCTTCAACACATCCCCGGGATGGGATTGGGAAAGAGCGGCCGGAAGGGCGTTGCAGCGTTGGCCGAAGTGCCACACAACCCACACACCTTTGGCTTGGGTTATCTGCCCACCAAAGAGGATTGGATAAGGAAAGGTAAGGAGATGGCTGGGAGAGCCAGAGCGAAGCAGGTGGGGAAGCCTTTTGAGCTAATGCACCGACCCATCCAGGGTACCCTAAACGGACGCTTTGTCCGGGAGGGGGAGGACTTTCCATTTTGTGGCTTCCCAGAGCCGTGGATGAACGAAGAGAGGCGCCGTGTGCTAGGGTTTGAGATTTTCTTTGACCTACAGTTATCTAGGGATGACGTTGCCGAAGAGCAGACGGACCCATTAGCTGAGGCTGAGCAGAGCAAGAAAGTGGAGTCTGAGGACGCCAAAAGTGAAATGGGGGTAGCGCTGGCATGTCTACTTTCAGATACTCTGATCGAACAGAAGTGCTTGGGGGATAACTTCTCGGTATGCGTGATCGAGAATGAAACGGCTGCGGGCCTACCAGCAAACATTTTGGATGCATCTATCGCACCCTCTCTCATTTGGCAGTACGAAGAGGGATTCCTGTCAAGCAGCACCGGGTTAGATAGTGAGCCGGAATCTGATTCCACCGAGTCTGTTGAGTCGGAATCAGGTTCCAGCTCGACTGAGTCTGAGTCCGGTATTCCAGGGGGTGATAACCCGGATACCACAGTCCTGTCCATGTCGTCTTTTTCTTTCTCTTTTGAGTCTGTTGTAACTGAAGAATCAGACGATTTGGATGTGCTTAATGAGAATGATGTGGTTATGGTTTCTGAGTACTTTTCTGTGCCCTTGATTTATTGCATTAACTTAGACTTTCAGAATTTTGATGAAAACGACGAGGAAGAAATTCCTCCGGTTTTGCAACGCTTAATTGAACAAGAGCAAGAAAGATTTGTTAAACCCTAAATGGATGAAATCACTACTGTGAATATTGGTACTGAGGAGGACCCGCAGCTGGTCCAGATTGGGTCCACGTTGTCTTCGGAGGAACACGAGCGCTTAGTCACTTTATTAAAAGATTTCAAAGATGTTTTCGCGTGGTCCTACGAAGACATGCCTGGAATCGATCCTGAGATTGTACAGCACCGGATCCCTCTTGACCCCTTAAACAAAAACTCAGGAGGATCCACTCGGACTGGGCCCTCAAGATTAAAGAAGAGGTCACCAAGCAAATTGATGCAGGGTTCCTGCTGGTATCCGAATAGCCGACTTGGATGGCCAACATTGTTCCGGTGCCGAAGAAGGATGGCAGGATCGGGGTATGTGTGGATTTCAGGGATTTGAACAGAGCCAGTCCGAAGGACGACTTTCCCTTGCTGCATATTGATGAGTTAGTAGACTTCATAGCGGGGCATGCTTTGCTTTCGTTCATGGATCGATTCTCGGGCTACAATCAGATAGTTATGGCACCTGAAGACTGGGAGAAAACTGCTTTCACCACCCCGTGGGGGACTTACTATTACAGGGTGATGCCATTTGGGTTGAAGAATGCTGGAGCTACATATCAACGGGCCGCGACCACAATATTGCAAGACATGATCCACAAAGAGGTTGAGGTGTACGTGGACGACATGATTGTCAAGTCCAAAGAAAGAGAGGGCCACTGCACCGCCTTGCAAAAGTTCTTCCAAAGGATCAGAGAATTTCGGTTGCGGCTTAATCCTCAGAAGTGTACGTTCGGTGTTACAGCAGGGAAAATGTTGGGGTTTCTGATTACACAGAGAGGTATCGAAGTCGACCTTCCAAAATCAAGGCCATCTTAGAAATGCCACCACCAAGGACTGAAAAGGAGGTGCGAGGCTTTCTGGGTAAAGTGCAATTCATAAGACGGTTTATCTCAAAATTAACCTTGACTTGTGAACCACTTTTTGGTCTCCTGAAGAAAGGAAACAAATTCCAGTGGGACGGCCAATGCCAAGCTGCTTTTGAACAGATCAAGGAATACTTACAGAACCCGCTCGAGTTGTCACCGCCAGAGCCGGGGAGACCGTTGATTTGTACCTTTCAGTGACTAAAACCACGATGGGCTGCATGCTTGCGCAGGAATCAGAGATAAGGTAGAGAGGGCTATCTACTATTGAGCAAGAAGATGCTGGAGTATGAAACCCGCTACACACCATTGGAAAAGCTTGCTTAGCCTTGGTATGGGCTACCAGGAAGCTGCGGCACCACCTGTTAGCTCACTCTGTAATGTTGGTTTCAAGATTAGATCCCATCAAATATCTTTTCGAGAAACCAGCACTTACGGGTAGGCTAGCTCGTTGGTTGCTGTTGCTTTCCAAATTCGATCTGAAATATGTGACGTGCAAGTCAGTCAAGGGAAGAGCAGTAGCAGAATTCTTAGCCGATCATCCAGTGGAAGGAGGTGAAGCAGTTAAGTACTTATTCCCAGATGAGGCCATTTTCCATATCGACGACAAGTTTTGGACGATGTACTTTGACGGAGCGTCAAACCAATACGGGTATGGGATAGGGATGTTGCTGATAGCACCTGACAATTCCCGTATCCCTCTAGCCTTCAAACTCCGGTTCAAAGTCTCGAACAACGAAGAAGAATATGAAGCATGCATTGCTGGTTTAGAAGCAGCCCTGGAACTAGGGGCAAAACGGTTGGACGTCATTGGGGACTCGAACCTTGTTGTATCTCAAGAGAAAGGAGATTGGAAAGTCAAAGAAGAAAATGATAATGTATCACCAGACCTTGGACTTGTTAATTCCTCGGTTTGAGAAACTAAACTTTGCTCATCTATTAAGGAGAACAACAGGTTCGCAGATGCACTAGCAACTCTATCTTCCATGATAGACATCCCTTTCGGAGTCCGGATGCGTCCGATCATCATTGACCAGAAGTTTGTGCCGGCTTATGAGTCGATTGCTACCATAGAAGAGGTTCAAGATGAGAACCCCTGGTATTACGATATCTGGAACTTCTTGGAAAAAGAAGCGTATCCACCAGGGGCAAATGCCAAGGATAAAAGGGCAATCGGGAAAATGGCCGCGCAGTTCATCATTTGCGGAGGAAAACTGTATAAGAGAGGTCATCTGGGAATGCATAAGCTGTGTGTCGAGGTTGAAGAATCAAAACGCCTGATGGAGGCCATCCATGGAGGGGAATGCGGTGCGCATATGAGCGGGGTAATGCTAGCGCGGAAGATCCTCAGGCAAGGTTATTATTGGTCCACCATGGAGAAGGATTGTATCGGCTTTGTTCGGCGATGCCACAAATGTCAGATCCATACAAACCGCATGAACATCCCGCCATTGAAGCTATATAATATGACTTCGCCATGGCCATTTTCAGTTTGGGGAATCGATGTGATCGGGGCTGTCACTCCAAAGGGGTCTAATGGGCATGAGTTCATTCTGGTCGCGATAGACTGTTTCACAAAGTGGGTTGAGGCCCAATCCTATACGGTGTTGAAGGCTTCACATGTTGCAAAATTCATCAGAAACAACATCATCTGTCGCTACGGGGTCCCGAACGAAATCATTTCAGATAACGGTTCCCACTTCAAGAAGGAAGTGATTGACTTGTTGGAAAATACAACGTGGCTTTTCATAAGTCATCTACATACCGGCCGCAAACCAATGGAGCGGTTGAGGCCGCCAACAAGAACATCAAGCACATACTGCAGAAGATGGTGGAAACCTACCGGGATTGACCAGATAAGCTACCGTTTGCTCTGTGGGGTTACCGGACTTCAATTCGAACTTCTACTGGGGCGACTACGTATTCATTGGTTTATGGGATGGAGGTCGTTCTACCTATCGAAATTGAGGTTCCGTCTTTGCGAGTACTGGCTGAGTGTCAGATAGCCGAAGCAGATTGGCAGCAGAGCAGATTTGAAGAACTCATGCTCTTCGATGAAAGAAGGCTGAAAGCACTGTACCATGTTCAAGGTTATTAGCGCAGAATTGCCAGGGCTTTTAACAAGAAAGTTAAGTCCAGGAATCTAAAAGAAGGAGATTTGGTGCTCAAGGACAACCGAGCTCCCATCCACGACCCAAGGGGCAAGTTCAGACCCAATTGGACTGGTCCCTACATCATTAAGTCTATCTGGTCAGGTGGAGCTATGGTTCTGATGGACCTAGATGGCCTAGAGTTCTCCCAACCGATCAACATGGACAAGTTGAAGAAATATTACCCCTGAGAGACTCGCTAGGCCGAAAACCCGAAAGGGCGACCTAGGCAAAAGTTGGCAATTTTCACTACCTGACTTGGCAATTTTCAATGCACAATTCCATTCAATCTCATTTTTGTGCAAAATGATGCGATGCGATGTTAAGAACATAAAATACAACACTTTTTGAACAAAAGCTGTTTTATTCCATCATGCTTCCTTTGTTACAACATTTTACAACAAGGGTACAAGTCTTTACAGAAAATAAAATTGCCTAATAATGTACAATGTGCTACAACTACTAGTAAAAGAGGCAAATAAAGCAGGAACATCTACATCAGTGCTCTCAAGTGCAAGAATAAGAGGCCCTCTTCGTCCTCTTCGGCTAAGAAGCCCCTGCACCATCTCCACCAGCACCACCATCTGAATCGGAGCTGCTAACCTCGGAACCCTCCTCGGCATCACCTCCGCCCTCAGAACCGGACTCAGAGTCATCCTCTCTGCCTGCAGATGTCTCTGACTGAGGATGCGCAGACTCCTTCTCCTCGCTGGACTCCTCCTCTATGACAGGTGCTCTGCGCCTGCCTCTTCTGCGAGACGAGTCCCCTCTCCCAGCTCCCCGAGAAGGCCTAGATGGCCCGGCCTGTGGCCCAGTATATAGCGGAGGCATCTGAAAAGAAAGAGCGCAATTTGAATACATCAACCAAAGTATGTATACCAGATGCAGATGCAAGAAAACTTCATAGAGTGGGTGTATGCAGATATAGTACATGAATGTGGTGTGTGTCAGATGTGCTCTACACATACAGTCAATGAATGCAGTGAAATGTTCAAGTTCAGAATGTCATCAGAAGTATGATAAATGCAAGAAAACTAAAGAGTACTAGGACACCGACGATGGACAATTGCGTCTCTCTCCGCAGGACCATGCCCTCGAGTGAGGCCACCAACCCGAGCAACCCTTAATATACTCGGTGGGAGGCTGCAGATGCAAGTGCAAGTTATCAGTGAATGAATAAATGTCCAAATATCTTAGTGATAAATCAAAACTGTAAAGCATACCTGTAGCGAGTCAGGGTCTCTGACGTATGGGTGACCAGGCATTGGAGGCTCTATCTGAATCAGGTAGGAAGTCCCGTATCGCCATGCTGTCAATTCAGTTGGAATATCTGGCCATCCGGCGTGATGATAAGTCAGGGGAATCGGGGGGACCAGTCCAGCCCCACCTCTCGATGTGCCGGCCTTGCTGGTCGAAGGAATATTTGCAGCCCGAGCCCGGCTCGATGATGGCATGCCAGCAGACCTCCTCGTGGGAGTATGGACACCTGTCAATGGAGGCACCAAGTATGTATGACGGTAAGTCGCATACTCCCCCTCCTCCAAATGTAGAAATACGTCGGTACCCAACATGGCGCTGTCGACCTCCTGGGGAGTGAGCCCCTCAGTGGATCGCATTTTGTCTGGAGGCGCTGCGGGGACATTCTGCTCGGGGAAGCCTATAGTCTGGCGCATGAAGCGGTCCCCCAGAAACCAGGCCCTACCAACGGGCCCCTCAAATAGGATCCTGTACCGAGAAGCGGCCCATCCTCCAGCAAACTGAAATCGGGTATCTCCACCCAAGGGCACCCAGGGCTGCCATGTGATCTGCGGGTAACCAATGCATAAGCCGATTAGAAATCGTAAATGTGCAAGATGAATCAAAGATGAAAGCATGAAGAACTGAGAGTTCTGAATTACCTCGGTCGGCCGCACTGTATCGAAGAACTGCCGCAGGTAGGGCATAGTCTCCCGAGCTCTCGGCCAGTACTGGCCCTCAAATACGAGCGAGTAAGGAATCATGAGAGGCGCCTCCACCTCAAGCTCTGGGGCTAGTGTCGAAAAGTACGCAAAAACCCATAGCTGTGGAAAACAGGGCAATAACCATCAGAATACAGAATGCTGAGTGCAGAATGTACAGAGAATGCAGAATGTCGAGAGCAGAATGCAAAGTACAGAATGTAAAGTGTGCTGTGTGTGCAATGTATAGATAATGAAAAGCAGATATGTAAATCAAGAGGGTAGAAAGTACCTCCCAGGCTCTCCAATAGCCGCCAACTATGTTCCCCCGTCCGCGGGAGGTCGCACTCATGTAGTAGTAGAGGGTAGCTAAGCCAGTGCCACCCCAGTCATACTAGCTGACCTGCGAGAGGTCTACCAAAGCACTCAGCAGATAAAGTCCAACGGTGTTCCCCTTATCGGAGAATAGAGTGGTCCCGAGGAGGAATATCAAAAACCCTCGAGTGTACTGCTCTATCTCCTCGGGAGTCTCGGGCACAGTCTCCCTGAAATGTGTGGAAAACCAAGTGTACCGGACTCTGCCCGAAGATCTGTCAGCTGGTGGGCGAGCTCCCAACAGATAGATCCAAGCCGCCTCCCACTCGCCCATGTCCTTGTCGTAGGGGATCAGCCAGCCTCCCATGTCAAGGCCTGTCAGCACGGCAAAATCTAACGGGGTCATAGTCATGTCCCCGGTAGTTGAGAAATGGAAGGAGTTGGTGGTGTCCCACCATCTCTCTACAAGGGCACCCATCAGGGTCCTGCTCGCTGGATAACGTGATATCCCCGTGCAGAAGAGTCTGAACCCTGCCTGGTCAACCAGACCGTGAACGGCCTTGGGGAGCTCCGCGTACCACTCCCTGGCGATGATCGATCCATAGCCTCGGGTAATACGGGAAGATACCTGCATTCAGAATGAACACATGTATTCAATTTCAAAATTCGAGCTGTGTGCAAATCAAATCAGATACAATGTTATGGACTGCGTGTTCAATATGAGCTGCGTGCAAATGAGATATATGAGCTGCGCGTTCAACATGAAGTATATGAGCTGTGTGTTCATCTCAAAGTTCGGGCTGCGTGTTCAACTTTCAAAAACAGTGTGTGCTGCATGTTCACAATCAAATATGGGCTGCGTGTTCAGAAATTCAAAGTTTGGGCTGCTTGTTCAACTCTCAACAAGTGTGTGCTGCGTGTTCACAATCAAATATGGGCTGCGTGTTCAGAAATTCAAAGTTTCAGCTGCGTGTTCAACTCTCAACAAGTGTGTGCTGCGTGTTCACAATCAAATATGGGCTGCGTGTTTAGAAATTCAAAGTTTGGGCTGCGTGTTCAACTCTCAACAAGTGTGTGCTGTGTGTTCACAATCAAATATGGGCTGCGTGTTCAGAAATTCAAAGTTTGGGCTGCGTGTTCAACTCTCAACAAGTGTGTGCTGCGTGTTCACAATCAAATATGGGCTGCGGGTTCAGAAATTCAAGTGATTGGACTGTGTGTTCAAGATGCAAACAGGATATTGTGTTATAGACTAACAAGCTGTGTGCTAGAATGAGCAGAAGTATGGTGTGCAAGTGTGTTCAGAACGAGCAGATAAGCATGCATAGCGAAAGCATGAAATGCACGGAAAATACAGAATACATTGCAGAAAATGTAAAAGTGAAGTACATACCTCTCGTGCCTGATGAGAGAGGTGGAACTCTGGCTCCCGCAGTAATAGATCTACAAGTGCTCGCTCATCAAAGTCGGTAAAGTGGTAGAAAACAGCCCGAGGAAGGACGTGCGCCGGAGGGTCGTACCTCTCGGGAACAAATGGCCGAATCCTCGGAGGCAAAGACATAATGTCTGGCTCACCCCCGGCACCTGGAGGACCTCTGCCTTGAGGAAAATGACCAGCCATTTCAAGAAATCTGCAAAAAGGAGTAAAATAAGCCAAAATTGGAAAAAGTCAACAAAAGTCAACTCTCGGGAAATGAAAAAGTCAACAAAAGTCAACTCCTGAGAAAATGTTCCAAATATTGAGACAAACTTACCTCAAGTGGTGAAAATGCGGAAAGAAGCTCCGAAATCGAATTTTAATCGGTCCAAAGTGAAGAAAACTGAAAGATTTCGCGAAACAACTTTGCGTGGGGCGTTGGAAAACGCGTATAGAGCGCAGATCTGAGAGGGAAAATGGTCTAGGAAGGAGGAGGAGCTAATTTCGGACCTGAAGTTGTGAGGGAAAGTGTTTTGGCCAAGTGCATTTAAAGATCCGAATGTAAAAGTAGCAAACTGCCCCTGTTTTTGGCTGGTGGTTGGCCGACCACCTTTTCTGGTAGGCCGACCACCCCCTCTCACCAAACCAGGTCGGTGGCCCTCTAAGGTGGTTGGTGGCCCTCCTGAGTGGTCTCACATGCCTCTTTGAGCTCCCTGCAAATTTTGGTGGTGATCGGAGTCTCCGGCACTCGAGAAAGTACAAGGAAAGTGCACTTTTCAACACGAAATCCCTCCGCAGGAACTTCAACTCCAACTTTCGATGCGTGTTTCATCGTTACTCGCCGAGAGCGAGGTGTATCCTTTTTGAAAACGTTGTGACCCTTCCGGGAGGCAAACCGGAGGTCGCGATTTGAGTTGTCCTCGTCGAAGCTTGCATTTCTTTGCTCAACGTTTTGTTTTAAACATGCTCGTAAAGTCGCACTTATCCAGCATTGTTATGCATGCCACTCGGATTGTTATGAACATCGCTTACATTGTGGTGCACGCTTCACCGGTATTGTCATACCTCCATGCTTAACTTGCGTTGTCATGCGCGCTTCTCTCGCATTGCGATGCACTTTCCCATCGGCACCATGTTTGTCTGCATTCGATGTAGTGTTGAACATATGTTGCTAACTATGTTGTGCTTGTTAAGTTTCTCTCTTTTGCAGGCACGATATTGTATGTACGGTTCATTTGAAGCTGGTGCGACCAGACGAACCGCTCAGGTATTGTATCTTCTCCGTGTGAGACGTAGCGAGAATTGTGATTCTCTTACATTCTTACTACAAGAAATGCAGTTGTTGCTTTGCATTCTTGCTTAAAACTGTTGCATCTATTGTGAATTTTTGCTTCATTATAGCTTGCTGCTTTGCATGATCATGAGTTACGTTCGACTTGGTGCATATCATTTTTCATTTTGCCCCCGCTTGCGGGCATGCCTGTGGGCACATCTCTTTGTTTATCGGCATGCCTGCGGGCACATCTCTTGACATTCACTCCCGTCAATCACGACTTCCGAGTTCTGTCAAAGAGGGGCAACTGTAGACACCCCATTTTTGACCGACCTTAAGACTCAGACGTCACCAACTGAGCGCTCGGTGATGTTGCATATTGTGCTCGTTCTGAGGTTACAAAGTCTCGGCTGAGAGCCTTGCCTCCGGGCTTCGGGACTCTTTTGTGCTTCGCCTCGATTTGCGAACCAGGTCCTGTTTTCTCTGTTTTCTCTTCCTGAAGGGAGGGAGAGGTCTCATAGACCATCTCTCAGTGGCCGTAGGCTACGTTTCGTGGTCGTAGGCCATTTTTCCCGTTTGGAGACCAGTTTTCGATTTTCGGAGCCGTCGGCCGTGTGCCTCGGTTCGGGACTGCTTAACTACCTCTGTTTGCTCCGGTTGTTGGCACACACCTTGTTTCCTCTCCTTAGAGGGACACTGTGACCCGGGAGACCACCTTCGTGGTCGTACACCACCTCCGGTGCTTAATAGTCAGTTTTTGGGGCCCCCGGCTGCACGTTTTGGCCCCCGAACCTTCGTTTCACATCGGCGTGGGTTCATTTTTGGCATGGACCCTAGTTTCATTGTTAGGAAGGTGGTATGGGGGTGACCAGCAATTCTCTTGGAGACCACCTCTTCTCCCACCGGCCGATTTTCTTGTCAAGAAGCTGGTCTCCCTCACTTTTGGGCCACATTTTCGGGTCTCCCATACCACCACTGGGTTACATTCACCTGGGACACCACCAATCTTGGTAGGCCGACCACCTTTGGTGCTTGACCCTTTTGACCCCTTGGTCTCCCTCACTTTTGAGCAACAATTTCTGGTCTCCCATACCACCACTGAGTTGCATTCACCTGGGAGACCACCAATATGGGTAGGCCGACCACCTTTTCTTCTTGAACCTTTTGACCCCTGGTCGGCTGACTAGGGGGAGTGGTCGGCCGACCACTTGAACTGGTCGGCCAGCCTTCTGCTTTTTTGTCTCAATGAGCTGAAGCCAACTGTGCCAGCTGGAAGCCTCAGAATGCATCCTCCATACACATATGGAGGATGTTTAAGCTAGCTTTGAAGCTTCTTTGAGAAGCTTTAGATCTTCTCCTCTATAAAGGGATGGGCCCTCTTCCATTGCTAGGGTTGAACATTTTGGCTAAGGCATACATACACTTCCCTCTCTATTTCTCTCCATTTTAGCTCCAAAGGTCCCTTGTTCTTGCACCATTGCATGCACCATTGCACTACACCTCTTAGCCTAACCTCTCCATCATCCATCCAAGCACCTTGGAGCTCATTTTCAAAGGTTGAAGACTTGCTATCTTGGTCCAGAAGTTTCTGGTTCCTTTGGCTACAAGGGTAACACTCCATTTCCTTCTTTTTGACATTGTTTTGCTTCATAGTTTAGCTCTATTTGCAAGCATATTTAGGCTTTGTCATAAACAAAAAAAAAAGTCTTGTTTTGAGCTTCTAAACATGTTTGTTTAAAGCCATTTTTCTGTTGGGGGTCATCTACCCCCTTGCATGCTTCATTTCCTCTTGTTTTGAGCTATGCTTTAGAGCATTTGTGTTGGCCTTGGTTTGGCCTTTTAGCCACTGAAATCCAGTGGATTTTTAGTGGCTAACATGTGTCTTTGAGCTTCAAAATCAGAGAGGGGTGATCCTCTCACCCCTTGTTCTCTTTACTAGCTTTGTTGGCCTTACCAAGGAGCGCCTAATTTCATGTTTCAAAGCCATGTTTCAGGCCACTTTTTGTGAGTTTTGTGACCTGCATAGGCTCTGTCCAGAGCCCTTTTTTCCATGTTGAATGTCTATTGTGCATGTGTAGAGTAATCTTCTTCATGGCCTTTCAAAGGGGCCTTCACTTGCATGCTTCCTAGACTAATTTCAGGCCCTTTTCAGTGAGTTTTAGGGCTCTGATAACCTCTGTCCAGAGGTGGTTTTGCCATTTTGTATGTCTATCTTGCATGTGTAGAACAACCCTCTTATTGGCCTTTCAAAGGGACACATCATTCTTGCATGTATTGACTGAGTTTCAGTGGGTTTTTGGTCATATTTTGGCATGCCATGTTTCTGTTTTTGGCTGGTTTGGTGGCCCCTCATGTGCTTCATATACATGTAGTGTAAACCATGCTTACTAGCCTATGTTGCATGTTGTTTTAGCCCTTCATGTTAGCACTTTTTGGCCATGCCTTAAACTGATTTTGTACATGTTTTGGACTGCCCTAGCTCTGTTTTTGGGTCTCATGGTCGAATGATGCTTGTTTTGCATGCTTGTAGTTCAATACACTTGCCTAGCTTTGAGATTTGAGGTCTATTGCATGCATATACTGAGGTGTTTTCATGCTTTGGGGTCATTTTGCATCATATTTCAGAGCTTATATGAATGCCATATTCCCATGATTTCCACTCTTTAAACGTGTTTTAGAGTTGTGCATAAATGCCTCGTTTTCGGACCATTGCATGAGCTTCGTTTCTTTGCATGTTGAGCCATCATTTTGGGCCATTTTCCCACTATTTCAGACCAGCCTAGGGTCTGTTTGGGGTTGGTTTTGCCATTCGTGCATTGCTTTGTGTACCTCTAGTGTAACGCACTTCACTAGTTTCGGTATTCGGGCCATCTAGCATGCATTGGGTAACATATTTGCATGATTCGGGACCATTGTACATCATGTTTCAGAGCTGGAAAATGTATGCTTGTATGCCATATTTCATCCTTTGCCATGCTTAGTTAGAGTTGCATGTTGTGCCTTAGGATCGGTCCATTGCATTCGTGCATGTTTGCATGTATTTCGGTTGTCTCATTTTCATCATATGGCCACTGATGTGAGTGTGGCTGAGGTCCACTCATATTGGTGTAAGTCCATCGTGCATTGCGTATGCTATCATGAGGTCCACTCATGTTTGCCATTTTAGTCCATAGCATTGCGTATGCTATTTTAGTCCATAGTATTGCGTATGCTAGGTTGCATGTTAGTCGCATTGTGTATGCCATCTCATTGCATTGTGTTTGGGATAGGAGTTAGCCCAAACACGGGAAACGAGGTACGTTTCGTACCCGAAGACGGAACGTGCCTCAATTCCCAGTCACCAACACTCCGGATTACCCATGATGGAGTTCAGGCCTTGTTGTGTTGTCATGTGCAGTCATTTCACATCGAGTCGTGCAATTCGACTCCTCGGCCATCATGCATCGAGATGCGTGATTGGTGGCACGAGGATCAAGGTGTGCATACATATGTGAAAATACTTTGCCATGCCCCTTTCTTGCTCTCTGTTGTAGCAAACCAGAAATCAGCAGCCTTTTAAAGCTTTGCACAGCATTCCAGGATTAATTGCAAACAGAGGCAAATTGGGGCATCGCGAGGAATTTTTCGATGAGGCGACTCGAGCATGCATGTATCTTTCATCATTCGGAGCAGAGCTGGGGTGGTCCATGGACTTGAACGCTAATTTATTTGCTTTCCTAGTTAATTTGTTAATTAATTAGGGTTTTGTAATATTTAATTATTTATTCGAACCCTCCAAGTAAGGGCACAATTGTAATAAGTGTGTGTGTGTGTGATGTATGTCTTCCAACCCCACGTCTTTCTCCCTTTTATTTATCAGCTTATGATGGTTAAATTATGGCATGTTTCAATTAGCATACTTATGCTCGCATGTTTGCATCCATTCGTCTGTCTTGCATGCACCGGGCTCGGCGCATCATACTAACTGCATCGTATTTCAATTCCAAGTTGAACACGTGTTAGCCGTAGCATCTCATATGCCATTCTTAGAATAGCCGAGCCTATTATAGTTGCATTTTTGCATGTGTTGCATTAGGCATCTCAGCATAGTTAGGATCCATGCATGTTTTCTAATTAGCTTCTTCTTTGGCCTGGAGTACTCGGTAAGTGGTTATGCTTTAGCATCCTTGCATGCGTGTGAGTGACTGCCATGATATCATGCTTACCATGAGGCTATGTGCTTACGTGATATACCTGCCTGAATGCCTGTGGGTGAAGGTTAGATTATCTGAGTTGGAATAATGCATTGATTGTGAGTTTTAAGCCCACTTGAGAGTGGCAAATCATCTTGTTTTCTAAGCCCACCTGAGGGTGGCAAATTCGCATTTTAGCCTACTTGCGAGTAGCAAACCGTTTCAGAAGCAAACATGAGGTGTTTTGTTCCAATTCAGGTGATCCAATCTATACTTGTATGCTGTGTGCATCACGTAGTAAATCTAGGCTAATAACCGGAATAAGAGCACATAATGTTTTCAAAACTCGATATCATAGTTAGTAGAGGCCGATCTTTGATCGGGCGAGCGGGGGTGCTCACGAAGTGACCTTCCCCAATCGTACCCAAGTTCCCGAGCCGAGGCAACTTTGGTGATGACGGACACGTGGCCTTAGGCAAATGAGTCAGGGTTTCCTAAATTCCCCAAAATAAAATATTTAGGTGGCGACTCTGTATCTGGCAAAGCAGTCCATGTTTGGCACTTCTTTCTAAAAATCTATTTTTCAAAAAACGATTTGCCGGATTTGGACTCTTTGATGATTCATCGGTCTTGCATTGCACTCAGCGAGATTAGATACAGGATCGTGACATTGAGTCCTGAACTGTAGTGAGCCCAAATGAACAAAACCGGATTTCCTCCCGGGACGTTCAGGGACGTCTACAGTTTCTGGCGACTCTGCTGGAGAGTTTAGAGAACTTGACTCGAACTCATGATATCTGGTTTTGACTACACTTATGTGTTTCTTTGCATTGCATTTGCATTAGTGCGCCTAGGACACCGTGCTTGCCATATTCTATTCTTGAACGATTTGCCGGAGGCTCGCTTCGAGAAGCATGCCATAAGGCTGACCGGTTGCGGGCTCTGCCACGACAGGAACACAAACCTCGGTTTTTACCGGGGTACCCTTTTTGACCATTCGACCTAGTGCATATCGGAATCCATAGTGACTATTCCAAACTAGGACAGGTTGCTTACCCAATTGTAGGTTGTTTGAAACCGCTGCGTGCGTAGTGAAACCCTAGCTCCTGACAAAATAGGACAGGGAAACCTTACCCTAACATAGGGGTGTTTTGGCTCTCACTTGTTTGCTATGTGCTTTTAGAGTGCGTCTCTACAGGAATGCATGTAGTAGTTTACAAGTTTGGGTATCAGGCTTGCGGGCACCAGTTCAGTATTTTGGGAATCAGTTATCTGCGGGTATCAGATTCAGTTTTGGGGGCAGTAATTTGGGAACAATAATCAGTATCTGAGAATAGCCTATTCAGCTTATCAACTGTGTGTTGTGATGCCCAACTGTGTGTTGTGTGTTTATTTACGCTGTTACGTTGTTCGTTTGTCCAGTTGTTTATTTCCTTATTATTGCTTTATTTATCTTTTTGCTAGGGTAGTTCAGCACAATTGCTTCAAACCAAGCAGATATTCCCCAAGCACTCTGGACTAGAGGTCGCTGACTCAATCGATCTGAGGATCTGGTCGACGGACAACCAGTGTTTTATTCCTTACCCCCGATTATCAGACGGAGGTCGAGAAAACGCAGTGTATCCGAGCAGAGATTGCCAGATCAGTGGACTTTGAACAGTCAAGTTGAGCTTCCCAAGGCTACTCCAGAGATAGACCTACCGGTAGTTCAGATAGATCAGGGGCAGCATGGCAGGAACGACAGGAGTTGAGGAAATGAATTTACCCTAGCAACAGGACGCTGTTCGTCGAGATGAATTTACCAAACAACAGGCCGAGATCGTGGCCCAGCAGGCAGAGTTAATTGCCAGGCTGCAACAACAAACCGGGGCATCTACTTCACACCAAGCTCCTCCCCCACCAGGAGTTCCAGCGCCCGGGGAGGTACCAAATGTCCAGGGAGATAAGGATATTCCGACAGGGCCGGCTCCGCTCCCGATTCTACCTAAACTATCTAAGGCGCCTACGCCTGTCAATCAACCGGACTCTCCCTTTGAGTTTGAAGTGGACCATACAGCGTTAAAGTTGAGCAAGCTTGAGAAGTTGTTCAAGAAATTCCAAGGGGTAAAGTCCATCCTAGACATTGAGGACGGGTACACTGACGTGGCTGTGATGCTGCCAGATAGGTTCAAAATGCCACAAATCGACCGCTTTGACGGATCTGGGGATCCCATGGTGCATCTCCGGTTGTTCTTAGATATACTACGGCCGATGGGCCTCACCAGACCGCAGAAGCTTTCATTATTCGGCCGGACCCTGTCGGGTGTGGCCACTATCTGGTACGCAAAATTAGAAGACGATGTTAAGTGGAACTGGGATGAGATGGCCGAGGCTTTCATTGCATAGTACTCCTATAACACGCAAATCAAGATTACAACCCGTGATCTTGAGACAACAAGGCAAGAGCCTAAGGAGAGCTTTTCGGAGTTCGTAGCCAGGTGGAGGGCGAAGGCCTCAATGATGACCCTAAGGCCTACTGATAAAGATCAAATTCGGATGATTGTACGTGATCTCCAGCCTAAGCTATGTAGAAAATGATTTTCTCCCTTTCCCTATGTTTTCAGATTTGCATGAGATGGGAGTACAGATTGAGGATGCCTTGAAGGAGGGCTTGATTGATAATGACAGAGAACAAGCCAGAAGAACCTTCAACCGCAACAACAATACAGGCACCAGCAATGCCGCAAATGCTAGAGCTTCAGAAGTAAACATGGTCACCACCATTCCCCTCCACGACCCACGGCAGCTACACCTTTCTCCGGCGTGTCCGGAAGCAACACACAAACCACCAAATACCAACCTTGAGGCCAGAGAACCTTCACCCCATTATATATGCCCCTGTCTAAGGCTCTAGGGGTTTTAATCAGGAAAGGGCACTTAAAGCCCTTGGAGCCGAGGCCATTGCCAAATCCACTCCCTCCCTCTCATAACCCAGCAAAATACTGCGCATATCACCAACAACATGGTCACGACACTGACCAATGTTTTAGATTGCGTCACAAGATTCAGGATCTCGTTGACAAGCAGGTGATTGTGCCTCCAGAAAAATCCAATGTCACAACAAACCCTCTCCCACCGCACAACCATGCTCCACCTCCCAAACGCGTCAAATTTATCCAGACTGGGGTCGTGTCTTACGATCCTAGCATCTATATTACTCCTTCTAACCTACCCAAGCCGGAGGTGTTCCTTCCTGACTGCACTGACTTGTGCATGTTGGACATCTCCAGAACCCAACCCGAACCAATGGTGGTGACTGTTGAAGACAGAACAGGGGAAATTTTAGGGGAGAATGGGATTGTTGAGTCAGAATCTGAGGAATCTGAGAGTTTTGCTGAGGAGGTATACAGTCCGAGTGACTACATTCTATCAGTAGGCCAGGTTGGGCCAAATGTGGAATTGCCGGCAGGGGCAGAGCTTTGTGTGATACAGGGGGATGAATCTGGTCAGAGGATAGATGACTTGGCAGCTGTGGAAGGGGACTTTGCTAACCTCCAATTTTTTAATGAACAAGATCCAGAGGGCATGGTAATCAACTGGTCAGATTTTGAGGAGTCAGCAGAGGTCATCGGGTGGCTTGATGACCTACCAAACGTTGTCGACGAAACTCAGTTGGAACGGTACCCGGCAGGGGCAAGAACATCAGTTGTGGCCGGAAGGGCCGAAAATCAGATGCATCGCCGGAGAGCACCGGTGCGAAGAATTTCGCTCAGGACTTGGGCATTGTGAATGCGGGAAGTGTTGAACAGCCAGCTGTACTGACGCAGTTGGAACAAGAAAGGTTTGGGGATTCTGAGAGAATTAGGAAAGCTAAGGCCCCTGAGGGGACTGAAAGTGTTGTGTGCACGAGGATAGAGAATGCTGCGAGCATGTGGACGGAAAGTACTGCGAGTACAATTGTACTGGAGCCGGACAGGTGTCTGTTGGCTGCCGACGGAATGTGGTGGGAAGGCGATGATCTATGTCTTGCCCACACGGATGAGGATTGGGGGAGCAACCAGCCAGACGATACCTGGTACATCGGCGAAGTCGATCATATGACTAGAAGCGGGCGGTATTTCAAGCCCCCACATCTAGATCAGCCAGAGGCGTCTGGGAAAGATAAGGAGGCGGAGAAACAGAAAGAGAAGCAACTCGAAGAAGAGGCTGTACTGAAGCAGTTGAAAAAGATACAGGCAGACATCTCCATCTGGGGACTGCTTATGGCATCGCGAGTGCATCGACAAGCTGTCTTATCGGCCATGGACAAGTCCAAGCTCTCAATAGACACCACGCCCGAACAGCTGGTGGGCTTAGTTTTTCCGGGAGGGGCTACCCCGATGTTGACTTTCTCCGACAAAGAATTGCCACCTGAGAGTGCGAACCATAACAAGCCACTCTATATCTCTGTGGAGTGCAGAAACAAATGGATACCCGTGGTGCTTGTCGACACAGGGTCCGCCATCAATGTGTGCCCGGCAAGGACTGCATATGCAATCGGTTTAAAGACCGCGGACTTTGTGCCGACAGCCCAAGTGATTCGGGCATATGATAACACAAGCAGAGAAGTAATGGGGACAGTGAAAATTCAGACCAAGGTTGGACCGGGACAGCATGAGGTAGACTTTCAAGTCTTAAAAGTTCCTGCGACCTTCAATCTACTTTTGGGGCGGCCGTGGTTGCACCAAGTAAAGGCAGTTTCGTCCACCTTGCATCAGATGGTGAAATACCCCCATGGGAAGGGAGTAGCCATCATTTTTGGAAATTCGTCGATCCATCCACCGCTAGAAGTATCTACGCCAGTTTTGGAAATTGAGCACGATATGGAGGATGTATTCATGTCGGGTTTTACCCTGGCTGAGGCCCTGGTCGTGCAGAACATCTTAGCTGTTAATGAGGGGGTGTATGTTAGCGCACAATCAGTATACCTCATGAACAAGCTTCAACACATCCCCGGGATGGGATTGGGAAAGAGCGACCGGAAGGGCGTTGCAGCGTTGGCCGAAGTGCCACACAACCCACACACCTTTGGCTTGGGTTATCTGCCCACCAAAGAGGATTGGATAAGGAAAGGTAAGGAGATGGCTGGGAGAGCCAGAGCGAAGCAGGCGGGGAAGCCTTTTGAGCTAATGCACCGACCCATCCAGGGTAGCCTAAACGGACGCTTTGTCTGGGAGGGGGAGGACTTTCCATTTTGTGGCTTCCCAGAGCTGTGGATAAACGAAGAGAAGCACCGTGTGCCAGGGTTTGAGATTTTCTTTCACCTACAGTTATCTGGGGATGACGTTGCCGAAGAGCAGATGGACCCATTAGCTGAGGCTGAGCAGAGCAAGAAAGTGGAGTCTGAGGACGCCGAAAGTGAAATGGGGGTAGCGCTGGCGTGTCTACTTTCAGATCCTCCGATCGAACAGAAGTGCTTGGGAGATAACTTCTCGGTATGCGTGATCGAGAATGAAACGGATGCGGGCCTACCACCAAACATTTTGGATGCATCCATCGCACTCTCTCTCACCTGGCAGTACAAGGAGGGATTTTTGTCAAGCAGCACCAGGTCAGGTAGTGACCCGGAATTTGATTCCTCCGAATCTGTTGAGTCAGAATCAGGTTCCAGCTCGACTAAGTCTGAGTCCGGTATTCCTGGGAGTTATAACCCGGATACCACAGTCCTATCCAGGTCGTCTTTTTCTTTCTCTTTTGAGTCTGTTGTAACCGAAGAATCAGACGATTTGGATGTGCTTAATGAGAATGATGTGGCTGTGGTTTCTGAGTACTATTCTGTGCCCTTGATTTATTGCATTAACTTAGACTTTTAGAATTTTGATGAAAACGACGAGGAAGAAATTCCTCTGGTTTTGCAACACTTAATTGAACAAGAGCAGGAAAGATTTGTTAAACCCTTAATGGATGAAATCATTACTGTGAATATTGGTACTGAGGAGGACCCGCGACTGGTCCAGATCGGGTCCACGTTGTCTTCGGAGGAACGCGAGCGCTTAGTCGCTTTATTAAAAGATTTCAAAGATGTTTTCGCGTGGTCCTACGAGGATTTGTAATATTTAATTATTTATTCGGACTGTATTATTTATTCGGACCCTTCGAGCGAGGGCACAATTGTAATAAGTGTGCGTGTGTGTGATGTATGTCTTCCAACCCCACGTCTTTCTCCCTTTTATTTATCAGCTTATGATGGTTAAATTAGGGCATGTTTCAATTATCATACTTATGCTTGCATGTTTGCATCCATTCATCTGTCTTGCATGCACCGGGCTCGGCGCATCATACTAACTGCATCGTATTTCAATTCCAAGTTGAACACGTGTTAGCTATAGCATCTCATATGCCATTCTTAGAATAGCCGAGCCTATTATAGTTGCATTTTTTCATGTGTTGCATTAGGCATCTCAGCATAGTTAGGATCCATGCATGTTTTCTAATTAGCTTCTTTCTTTGGCTTGGAGTACTCGGTAAGTGGTTATGCTTTAGCATCCTTGCATGCGTGTGAGTGACTGCCATGATAGCATGCTTACCATGAGGCTATGTGCTTATGTGATATACCTGCCTGAATGCCTGTGGGTGAAGGTTGGATTATCTGAATTGGAATAATGCATTGACTGTGAGTTTTAAGCCCACTTGAGTGGCAAATCATCTTGTTTTCTAAGCCCACCTGAGGGTGGCAAATTCGCATTTTAGCCTACTTGCGAGTAGCAAACCGTTTCAAAAGCAAACATGAGGTGTTTTGTTCCAATTCAGGCGATCCAATCTATACTTGTATGCTGTGTGCATCACGTAGTAAATCTAGGCTAATAACCGGAATAAGAGCACATAATGTTTTCAAAACTCGATATCGTGGTTAGTAGATGCCGATCTTTGATCGGGCGAGCGGTGGTGCTCATGAAGTGACCTTCCCCAATCGTACCCAAGTTCCCGAGCCGAGGCAACTTTGGTGATGACGGACACGTGGCCTTAGGCAAACGAGTCAGGGTTTCCTAAATTCCCCAAAATAAAATATTTAGGTGGCGACTCTGTATTTGGCAAAGAGTCCATGTTTGGCACTTCTTTCTAAAAATCTGTTTTTCAAAAAATGATTTGCCGAATTTGGACTCTTCGATGATTCATCGGTCTTGCATTGCACTCTGCGAGATTAGACATAGGACCGTGACATTGAGTCCTGAACTGTAGTGAGCCCAAATGAACAAAACGGGATTTCCTCCCGGGACGTTCGGGGACGTCTACAATGACAAAGCTCAAAAATGCTTGCAAGTAAGGCTAAAAGATGAAGCAAAATAAAGCCTTAAAAGGGAGAAAGGGTGTTACCCTTGTAGCCAAGAACTCCAGCAGCTTCTGGACCAAAAATGCAACCCCTTAGCCTCTGAAAACAAGCTCCAAGAACCTTAGAGTGATGGTTGAGGGGTTAGGTTAGGAGATGGTATGCAAAGGGGCAAGAACTTCACACTTTTGAAGCTTGGATATAGAGATATAGAGGGAGAAGTGGTGTATGCCTTAGAAATTTTTTCTTCAACCCTCTACAAGGAAGGGAAGGCCTTCCTTTATAGAGCAAAGGAGCCAAAGCTTCTCTTAGAAGCTTCAAACCAAGACCAAAGATCCTCCATACACGTGTATGGAGGATCCAGTCTGTGCCCTCTAGCTGGCACAACTGGAACCAACTCACAAAGACAGACAAGGAGAGAGCAGGCCGACCAGTTCAGGTGGTCGGCCGACCACTTGTCCTGGTCGGCCGACCAGGTCAAAAGGTTCAAGGTGGTCCACCAAGTGCATAAATGAATCCCCAGAAGTTAGCTTTCCAATGGCGCCAGCCTTGCATAAAAATTCCAACTGTGCAAAAAGTTATGCCTGTTTTGGTGAAGCCGCGCAGATTCAATCCAACCGGATTGATGCCCTACTTCAACCAACCATATCTCCCCCGTCCGGATTTGGCTTTAGGAGATTCTTGAGTGAAAAATGAAGCCCCGGAAGTAAGCTTTCCAACGGTGGTGGCCTCATAGCTAAAATCCAAGTATGAAAATGAATAGGCCCGATTCAGCGAGGGCTGCTCGACTCTCTCTTAACGGTTCATGCCCATTTTCTCCCCCAACTGGATTTCTTCCCTCTTCTCCTCTTTTCTTCAACTTCAAACCCCTAAGCAAGGTATTTTGAAAGATTTTCAAAGATTTCATCTCTCTTTCATTCATTTCCACTTTGTCCTAGCTCGGTTTACCGAAAAGCGCGACATTTAACAAAATGTGAGCCTCGGAACATTGTAGGAACTTTATTTTCAAAACATTTTGAAAGAGAGAGTTTCAAGGTCTAAAATCTTTCGATCAAGATTGTTTTGGTCCAAAAGGGGTATGAAGCTGAGATTTGACTCTCTCCTTGCCGAAGAAACTGAACCTTTGCCCTGCACACCTTCATCACCGAGTAAACCATCAGTAGCGCCCAAGTCTTAAGGGCGGTCAAAAATGGGGTGTCTACACTACTCAATTCATGAGTTAAATTGGTTATCTTTCAAAAATCAAAATAAGACTACAACTTAATGATTTTCCAATTATGCAAAACTCACATAAACACTTCAAACCTGTCATTTTACAGATATTTCGTCCGAAGGAATCGACACCCATTTATATATAAAATTTCGGGTCTTTCACCCAGGACATTCCGGCCAACTTGCTTTAAATGAAGTCTATCCCCTTTCTCCTCCCAAACAAATATACATATGCAATGTATTTATAAATATAATCATATAGGGAGTACACCCCTTTCTCCTCCCAATAAACATACATATACAATGTATCTATAACATGGTCATATTCAATGATACCAACAATGGATTAGCATTAAATCGCCTAATCCTCATGTAATTTCTACAACAATCATAGCTATCCTCCACCGATAGCCCAATGTAATTATTTCTGAAGAGATGTTCAATATTAAAATAAATAGTTTATTCAAAACTTCCATAGGTGAGATAATAGATATCCAATATCACCATTTCTAATCACAACCTTCTAATCTCACGTTTTCAATGTTAATCCCAATTATTTATGCAAAATAATAATTTAATCAAAATTAGGGCAAAATCCCCCCTTTCACTAAATATCAACCCAAATACCAAAATCAACTATTTTGGCACAACATGATCTTATATTCAAGCCTCATACTCGTTTACCTCATATTCATCAAAACCCCTTTTCATTTCACACCCAAATCCTAGATTTGTCCAAACTACAACCAAATCTCATCATCTATACACAATAGCAAATAGCTAAGCTAAAAGCCATATTAGAGTGTAGAAAATCCCTACCTCAAGTTTGAAGAAGAAACGAGTTGAAACCCCAAAAATCAATGATGCCTAAACTCGATCTCCACCGCACACAACGTAGCCCTCGCCTAGATAATCAACTTTGGTGAAGAACTTAGGTCCAAATCCCACAGGATTTGAAGAAATCAAAGATCTTGTGAGGTTTTTGGTAGGAAATGTAGAGAGAAGGGAGAGGAAATGTTTTTGGAGAGAGAGATATACAAAAGTAACGTGAAATATCAGATTCACGAACTGATATAATACATGGTCCACTCGAGCGTGGAAAGCCCCGCTCGAGCGTCAAATACACTATCCTAGTACTTTTGTAGACAGGTCAAACTTCTGAAATTAAGCATTCTCCGCTCGAGCGGACAAGCAACTTCGAATGCATTTTGCATTTTTGTTTTGAGGGGCGTTGCCCCTCAACCCCGCCAGGGCGCTGCCCCCTCGACCCCCGACCGGCCCAGTCGAAGTGGCGAAACATAAAAGAGGAATCAAAACCGAAATCGCTATATTCAAAGCTCTTCATTTTCAATGAATTGATATGCCAATGTATTAATTAATGCAATGCAACATTTTATCCATTTTCCATTCTTCCATACAATATTTGTATTGTGATCAAAACTTCCATTTCTCATTTCAATACCATTTCACAAGATGAATAAATACACATTTATTTCAATTCATCCGAGGAATAACACATCCTCCATATTTTGAGCATTTTCAACAATTTAGCTATTTCAAGACTAAATCAACATTTTGAATAACAATTTTCAAAATGGACAACAATTCTCATATTTCTCAAAATTTATCATTTATACAATATAAACAAGAAAATTTCCAAACATCATTTATTTTGGGCATTCAAAATAAATATAACAATATCAACCATGGATTTTCAACTTCTTCTAAAAATCCCCAATTTCTAGATTTTCTCACCAAAACCATCCATCTTCAAACATTTGAGAAAAATCTCACCAAAATCCTCTTTCTACAATCAACATAGTTCAAAAACCCTCAACTTCTATTTTTAAGGAAAACAAGAAAGTAAACTCACTTTCAAAAATTACTCATCTTCTTGAATCAACTACCCATTTTCAAAACAAATCAAAGGATGATTTCAAAATCATCTAGATCTTGCAAATATATATATATATATATATATATATATAACTCTAAGAAAATCCCTACATCAAGTTTGAAGAGAATTTGAGATGAAACCCCAAAATTAACGACGATGAAACTCGATCTCCACCGCACACAACGAAACTCTCGAGAAGTTACACAACTTTGATGAGGGAACTATGGCCAAAATCCCAATGGATTTGGAGAAATCAAATAGAGAAGATGATTTCTAGAGAGAGAGAGAGAGAGAGAGGATTGCAAAAAGTGATCAATACAGTTCATGAGGATCACATTAAAAAAAAAAAAAACAAAGCTTTTAAGCTTTTTTGTTTATTATATTTAAACACTAATATGTGAAAGGCATGAAAAAAAGTTTGTACAAGTCTCATGCAGAACACAATCATCAATATAAGAAAGTACCTGTAATAGTGAGCACAAATGTTTTTGCATTACCTTTTTGCGCATACTATCTTCTCTTAGTATTAGAATATTACATCTGTCACTTGGATGGAGTCAATAGGTGATTAAGAAGGTCCATGGCTTAGGTTGGTGATCTCCATTGCACTTAGAGGGCTGCCGCCTTCTGCATCACTCTTTATGCATTCTAAATCTTAGTATTAGAATATTACATCTGTCGAAAGCTCAGCATTACTAAATAAATAATTAAAGGAAAAAGAGACGAAAGAATGACAAAAAGCTTTGCTTTAAATTGGTGAAGTGTAAATAAACTGTAACAAGCATTGATATCTATCCAAATCTAACTATTTTCTGTATTAAACATGCAGCTTAGAATGTATTTCACCAAAAGGCCCATGTTTGTGCTTGTAATGATCCGTCTGATTTTCATCACTATATCTAGTAATTTTGGACAAGCCTTCTATTGCTTCCTTTTCTTTTCTGTGTCTATGGTGGCCAACATGGTCAACCTCCCTTTATCTAAGTACATCTGCCGCATGATACGGGTGCCCTTGGTTTTGCCATGTTTGTGCTTGTCTTTATGGACATGGTGAAGATAGTAATAATAATCAGTGTCCAGTTCTGAATGGTCATGCCTCTGCTCGGTATGAAAACTTCTTTCGCTTTTTGGGTATCATACTTATGATGCCTTCTTTGCAGCTTGTGATGTTTCTTTTGATGTATTCTCGAAACATCAGCGTGAAAATAATCTTCCCACGAGTCACAAAGAGGATGAAAGAACCCTTTTTGATGTAGAAGCCAGAGTAGCACAACCACTGCAACTCAACATTGAAACACATTGAATTATTGCTTGCTCTAAGATGCAGAGATCAACCATATTTATCAGTAATTTCAAGTAACTAGTTAGATTACCACCTGTCGGGAAAATTGCCAAAAGTAGACCAAACATCACTATCCAACTCATACAAATATACATGTGGAGCTGAAGTCGAAAAACCCAGAGCATTTCCTTCTGCTCAACTCAATGGAAATATCATTAAATGCATGCCAGGATAATAACATCAACTACACATAATTATTAAGGAATCAAAACGGCTATGCAATCTGATAGACAAAACTTGCACATTCTGTCCTAGGTTCACTAACAGTGAAAAAAAACTAAACACGACAGTACATTTACATGTAGTATAGATATTGTTCTTCCAAAACAAATACCTGCAAGTATTGCCAGTGAAAAAGTCTGCCAAACCATCCCAGAAGTTTTTCCACAAGATCTCAATAGATTCAAAGAAACCATGTATACTGGTCTTTGGTGGTTGAAAAGGAATCTGTAACAAGATTGCATGTGAATCAAACTCCTGCAAAACTATAAGGCTGTATATACACATTGGTTATAGCCCCAATAATTCTAATGATTGGCTAATTACTCAATCCAAACATAATTATATGTTGGGATCTTATCAGAAGTCAGAGTCAATGCATGTACCTTTTTAGGTAAGTACAAATGTCTGTACCATGGCCTCAATAAGAGTTTCATTTTTAAAGAGTATTAGTTTATCACTATAAATCTACCGGCAAACCTGTGATCCATTCTCAATAACAGTGGCAGTAGTAGTAAATTGGCACTCCGCTCTATCAACTTCACTAAAACCAGAGTCCTTCAGTATAGCTGCAACCAAACAAAACTACATGGACTTAGCTTTGACATTCACTAGAATCACTACCACCTTATTTACCATTCCAGGAAGCAGCCAAAAGGGCCATGTAAACCTAGTACTCAATCATACCTGCACACACATATTTTGCAGCTTGATCAGCTGTAGGGTACAATTTGAAAGATCGACTTGTAATTTCTTTTGGCTTCATTATGTAATATTGTTCCTACAATGTTTTAAAATTTTCAAAAACATTATCCCTTGTGAAATTATATCCATGACACTAGTTTGAACTTAAGTTTTCAAATTGATTTGGCCAACACTTGTTGAGCAATCAAACTGCAAGATGAAAATTGTCATTACAATTGAGTTCAGAAAAAAAACTATAACTCAAGCAGACGTTATGCACTAGTGGAAACACATAAATAAAAAATTGCTGTCCTCAAATCAAAACTTGCAGTAAATTTTGGCTGTTGACAAAACCGAAAATACTAAAATAGGTACAGCAAGGCAGTTGTAAAACTTCAAGGTCACTCTTCTCTTGTACTGTTCAGCAGTTCCTTCTCAGCAGCCAAACAAAAGAGAATCTTAAAAATTTCATTACATTCTGTCTTTGAAAAACTAATATTACAGTTGTACATAAATACCTAATTATCTACTTTGGGTAGAATAAATGAGAAAATCCTAGTAAGTTACAAATCAACTTTTATGTTGTCGTAGCCGAACTAGGTGTTTCATTGGCTTCAATGAAAGTGAGTTAAGAAACAATGAGTTAAGTCAATCCTTGACAGATGTTACAATTCTACAAGAATAAGAAAAAGAAAAAATCCAGTCACTCTCAAATAGAAGCAGCATGTACAAATTAAGCATTTAAACAACCTCAATAATGCCAATCTGACTCCTCTATAAAACTATATCTATTTTTTTTTTAAATCAAATTGTTCCACATTGTAGTTGAAAATTGTTCCATTATACTAACTATTCCCATTTATCAGATGAAATATCAAGAAATAATATAGTTCCTGAAAATGAAATTCCAAAATCTAGTACTGCATACAATTAATCTAGCAAGTCCTGACATTTTACCCAAATATAAAATCTTATTATTGAATCCATCATAGAGAAATAAACTCACTCAACATGCAAGCAATAGGGCTCAGCATGGAAGATACTGATATATTTTTGTTGCATGATAGAACATGAAAGATACAGTTAGGCTGTATGAAAGGTTCATTGGGGATACCGTAAGGCTGTATGATGCTTCCACTTCACCAATATTTTTAGTAGTGATGGTAGCAGTCCCAAATTGAGTGAGGGCTTCAAAAGTTGGCACAGTAATGCTTAAAATTTTTCCAGGGCTCCTACAAAAATATTGAGATATGTGATACAACAAGGACCATTCGAAGGAAGGAAAAAAAAACACTAACTAGCTAACAATATTGCATAAGAGGATTCTACTAGAATATGTAAATGGAGCATAAAACGCATTATGCTAGAGCCCTTATTTTGTTCAATATAATAACTGAAATTATTCTATATAATAACAAAAAGGATACTGCCAACAAAGTGCCCATGGGGCATAAGAAAAAGAAAAACACGAGACACTTTTCACTAATTTCAAAATAGAGTTCAACCTTTTTACCTATTTCCAAAACACTTTTCACTCAAATGCTCATACTATAAACAATGTACCCAGGGCACCTGTTAACATTTGCCCAACTGAAACAATCAAATGCGCATGTTTGTGTGTGCTAAATACAAAAATACAAATCTATTTTGCTCCAAATCCTAAATTTGCAACGTCTCAGAGAAAATGATGATGTTAAAGATAAATGGGTGGCAATAAATATAAAAAAGAATATTTTCTTTTTTAAAAGAAGGACTGCATGGAGGGCTAAAGGTTGCGGAAATTGAGGATTGAGTTAAATAATTCCATTGTGTATGACGAAGATCAGATCAATGAATGCATTTATATAAGAGAGGGTTGAAATAGTTGCACGCAGTAGTACCAGCAAAAGGGAATGCCAAAAAGAGAATGCAGGTTGAGTTTATGATGGTCTACATAGCAGACAATATGAACCTAAGTAGAATGGAATGATTAAAAAATAAAAAAACAGAATATGAATTTTTATTTTTGTATTACTATTTACTACTCAATACTGTTCATGTAGCTGGCTCTACGTAGTTAAATTTTAAGATTTTTTAAACACATGAACTATCAGAAGCATGGCTTTTGGTTATAATAATAATATCCAAAAATTAATGTCATTATCTGAAGGCATTAATCTCAAGGAATTAACTACTAACCTTTGGTTGACATATTCTATGTCATCAGCACTTAGTTCTATCAAGAGGTTTGTATTAAGAACTTCAGTTATTCCTATGGAGAATGAATGACTCCCTGAATTCTGCAGACAACAGTAATAGTAAATGATTAAAAATCCAAATAATAGACATCCTTAAGTATATGACATCTATAGTTGCTAAAACATAACTGGATGCTGGTTTATCCTTTCAAACCTCTCTTGCACAACATAAAGTGGTGACTGTTTCCTACTGATTCGGTTCATATCAGCCTGTCAAAAGGAAGATTCTTATCAAATCAAAGCCACAATATGAGACTTGCAAAATGGCATTCTTAACATTTAAAGACCAAACATTCACAGCCCACAAAAATGATTTACTTGAGATTATTCATCTTAAAAGCTTTTCCAATTTCTTAAAAAAGAATGCCATCGTAGAAGACAAAAATTGCTAATAAAGCATTTAGTTGAACCAGATCAAAAATAATCAACATAAATTACAAAAATCTAACCAAGGAAACACTTAGTTTAACAATGTTTGCATTTGATGTGTTATGTATATTAAAAAATGACGAAACATGCATATTTTGCACCATAAAGGATCAAAATCTATGTCCCATAAAGGATCAAAATCTATGTGAAAGTCCTCCAAACGGAAAAGAAGAAATATATTTCACAGAGGTATAAGGTGCCCTATTGGCATATTAGTTGTGCTATGTAGGAAATGGCTGATCAGCACTGCTATAAATGTCAATAAGACATGCAATTGACAGAGATATTCAAAACAAAACAAAACAAAATTCTTTTAAACATGAATGGCTAGGATGATAGCGGGAATTCTCAGTAATTAATTCCAGTTTTAAGTTACTAACCTCCCAGAAGTTCCACAACTGATTATGCAAGCAACTCCAAAATAGGGATGAGCAGAAATCCGGCTGCCCATTGAAAGCGTCATAACCCACACCAATTTTGTTACATTCAAGACCATCTAAAGTAAATCTAACTCTCTCAATCAGCATCCACATAGAAAAGTTCCTTCCCAGATTTTGTGGTTGACCTGGGCCACCCTTCAACAGGAGAAACAAGAATGCACTCAGCAACATGAAACCATATAAAACATAAAACAGTATAATAAAGATTGACAAGAAAAAAAAATATCAATCCTCACTAATACAAAGCAGAAAATCAGCACACAATACAAGAAATATAACATCTACAAGTAGATAAACTATTATAAAATAAGACTAGAACCAGCAAGAAACAAGAAAAGGTGATACACAATATTGTCAACACAATTATAAATATGCCTTAATTTAGGTATATTGACTGACTGGGTTAGCTACTTGACAGTATGATAGCCATAATTAGACCCATAGACAAATCTTTCTGGTGATAATGATTCAAGTTTATAAAAAGTATTATGGCATAAACAATAGTCGTGCTGTCCAGCCACACTTATTCCTTTTTTTTTTTCAAACTTCATTGAGCAAATGTGGTTCCAGTTCAATATGTGGTCCCCCAATTTCTAGGACTGGTAAATGTCTTTGTGATCAAGGGATGTTGGACATGGGTATGGTTGTAAAACTGATGAACCTGAAAAGAATGCATGCTGAATCAGTTCCATTAATAGTGGACAAACATTGAGATAGTGAACATATCCTGTTGGCTGTCAGTGGACAAACTTGAGTGGCTCCCATAGTGAGAGCATGTCGCCGCATGCCAACAGGGAGACGGACTGGGGAACGGCTCCTCGTGGGGCCTTCCCAGGAGTCGAACAGTGGCAAATTCAGAAATATGGACAACTGAATGTAAGATAAGCTGTCTTCAGTTTTTTGTGTTTTGTAAACTCAACTTTTATTAAGGCCCGTATGGGCAATAGTACAGGCAAGGAATGGCTGTGCAGCTCAATTGGGTAACATTGGGGTGAAGCAGACTTAGGCTTTGCCCAATTGGTGCACCCTCCGAGGAATTGAATGAGTTACTTTTAGCAAATATAGCAAGAATTGCTTTTGTTAGACTTTATTAACTTTTTGTGTTCTATTTCCCCATGTAGCCAAAAAAAAAAAAAATGAAGAATGCAAGTCAAAATTAGATCAGCAAAGCTAGCATACCTGCCTTGGAATAACAAGGTAGTAATCCTCAAATGAAGGAATATTTGTGTATCCAACATAATCTCCAATAAGATTTGCTCGTAAGAAATTATCATTGGATGTTACTGTTCTATTCCCAGGGCCCACAATCACGTCCTGTAAGCAAAAATTTCCAAAAGCATTTTCCTGATTAACTTCTAAAAAATATGCTGAGTTCAATAACTAGAAAGAATATAGTAAACATGAAATATAAAAAAATACTCAGACCAATCATTATTTGGAAGAAAATAAAGATAAATGTTGATGAGATAATCATTGATTTAGATAAATAGGATATCATCCAGAATGTAAGCCATGCCAGGTCATTAAGCATAGTAAAGGTAAAGGTTAACCTGTGCAGTAATTCACATACTTTAACATAAGAAAATGATAAGGAAGAAATTGAATATGGGGAGTGGTCTACAGAGCACAGAAATGTGATGAACTTTCATATCTTCCTTCCATATAGAGAAGAACAAAGCCAATTGGAAATGAACATAATCAAACCTACTTGAGTTTCAGCATTAAGTGAGAGGGCATTCACACCAGAAATGCTGATCTCAATTCAAGACAATAATAATTTTTTTAAAATGTCTAAGGCAGGCCTTTAATTTTCGTAATTCAGACTTCAAGTAGGACGAACTATTGTTTATGTCAAGAAATTGGATGGATAAGCAGAAGATCGGAAAAAAACCCTTCTCCGAAAATTGTGCAGTGTGAAGGAAAAATTATAAAAGCTGACTGCAACAACTTGAATGATAACACGTAGGTTAGTGACAGATGATAGATATAGCACAAGGATGCACAAAAACTACACACCGATATTTTAGATGCTGTCTTCACCTCAATCCGAATGCTAAATCCCACTGAGCGCTGTCCAATACCAAAAACATGGAACCTAAATGGATAAGAAAAAAAAATTGTGGCATCAAAAAAGGATATTTGAAGATTGAGAACAAAAACTAAATAGTAAAGGAAACCTTGAGTCAACAAGCATATAGCTAAATTCAAACACAATGTGTTTCTCATTGTGTCTAACCCAAAATGGAATAGCATTAGTATTAACAAGCTACAGCCTCCACATGGAGTAAGTAATATCAGATGAAATAAATCTTAATAGTCAACAAGCATATACCTAAATTTAAACACAATGTGTTTCTCATTGTGTCTAACCCAAAATGGAATAGTATTAGTATTAACAAGCTACAGCCTCCACATGGAGTAAGTAATGATAAATATCAGATGAAATAAACCTTAATAGTCAGTTAATCCATCAAGTTCCTCACCATTTGATTTTCATAAATAATCATAATCTTGATTTATTTTGTTGAGAACAAAGTATTCAAGTAAAAATATGCTAAACTTGACACTACTGGAAAAACTTCTGTGATACTTCAAGAAGTGCAGCTTTGCCAACAACTTAACATAAAATCAAAAACAGACAATCACATGGACCTACTAAAAATGATGTCCATTAATTGCTTTAAAATTGACAACCTTTTTTATGTATACACCTGACCACAT
The DNA here is from genome assembly GCA_030407325.1 of Camellia japonica. NCBI lineage: Eukaryota > Viridiplantae > Streptophyta > Magnoliopsida > Ericales > Theaceae > Camellia > Camellia japonica. Next base: position 139,488,356 of record JAPPVO010000024.1, read on the forward strand.
TGCATATCTTAATTTATCATTACAAATTTCATAGATTAATGGATCCACCTATCAAAACAAAATTACTGAAAGAAAGAATCCAGGCCATACCAATCACCTGGAAATCGGAGACAGTGTGCAGTGTTGGCCTTCCCCTTCATCATCTTGTCAACTAGTTCAAATAAAATTTAGAAACATTTACCACAAAACTATATGCTGAATCCTGCAAGAATAATTGAGAATGCTAACAATGAATATGATAGCACTTACAGAAGTTTCCACATGATGACGGAACCCTACGCTCGTCCCCACAAGGACAACAGGTTGGCTGTGAAGAAAAAAAGAAAAGAGGAAAACAAAGGAAAATAGTTTAGAAACATTGTGAAACAATTATAAGAAACACATCAAGTAATAAATGAACATTATGTATGAGAAATCCAATAAGTATAGAAGCTCAATTTCTATTACAACTGCTACAATTATTAAGAACATTGAATTCGGTATTTTAGAATTTCAACGGCAGATCAGTCCCCTGATGTTATCTGTAACAAAGGTTAGATTCCAGCTTCTCGTCGCCTAGACTTCAAAGTCAAATTGATGCCTTTGTTGCTTATTATGCATGGGGACTGGATGGTGAGCACTAATTGGAACCCTAAAGGACAATGTCTAATTGTATCTTTTTGAGTCAAATAAAGAAACTGGTGTGAGAAGGGATATTACTTGGCAAAGAGAGGAGAATTGATTCTTGAGTGTTTTAACAGTGATTCTCAGCCCTTGATGGACATATTGTCAAACCAACTAAGAAAAGTCAGAGAGTGAGGGAATGGGAATTATATATCTTATTTGAGTTTTCTTCAATTAGCAATTACATCATTCATTTAAAAATCCTCATTAAGAACGAATTAAGTTTTTTTTTTTTTATAATAAAACATAAAATTGCGTGAGAGACCAAGAAGAGGAATAAAATAAGATTTCAGTCTGTTTAGTAGTACTACATATAGATGATAAAATAAACTAAATTCTCACAAATAAGATTGGAGGTGAAAATAAACTAATGACTACAATGAGAGTAAAGCAATATCCAACACTTAGAAATCTTACCTCAGTGTGCTCAATAATGTGACCATTTTCATCTCGCAGCCTGAAATAGATTTATGAATCCATTCAATCAAATTTACATTTACAACTTACAAAAGAAAGAAAACTATATCTATGGGTTCAAAATGCTAAACCTCAAATGCTGAAAAAAAAAAGAACCCCAATGCTGGTCCTGATTATCAAAGGTGTTGGGAGGGATAAACTAGATACAGACATAACTTTTTTTAACATAATAACACTAAAAGTCCATGCTCTTAGACCAAAACAGAAATGCTACTTTCAAACCCCTCCCCCCCCCCCCCCCCAAAAAAAAAAAAAAAAAAAAAATAAAAAAAAATTTGAAAGAACATTTCAAAGTAACCTCTTAGATAATTGATCTTCTGTACTACTATAATCAGGCAACACCTCATCTCGGTAACAAAAAGGGAATGGGAAAAAAAAATGTTACCTACCTCTCACAGTTCATCACAACATCTGCACCAGCATCTGGCTCACATTTGCGCGTCTGAACATAGAACTCCTCAGGCTTATAAGCAACATCCTAGAAAATATGTTACAGCAATAAACATCAAACTCAATTGGTAACATTAAAAGAGGGGAATAGGGAATTAAAATGAAACGAGAAATGAAAAATCCGAAAAAAAACGTATATTTCAAATGCAGACATGTGCTTACCACATTGCTCGACAAGTTCATCACTCAAAGTACTTCCACGAAAATTTGACTAAAAATCATCATTCTCCGATGGCATTACATTAATAAAAAGTTAATTAATCAACATAACAGCTTCAAAATTTTGGTTAACTAGTCTCAAACATTTCAACACGTTCGTGTCCACAATAACTTAATTATAACAATCAAGCACCATGAGTTTAGGGGGTCAATCTGTACACTACCTTCTGAAGGTCAGGGGGTCAATCAGGTTGTATGATGTTGGTTATTTATTCCTATTATTAGGCATTTATTGCAGTTGATTATTGGGCTTGAGTTGTTATTTTCTTCTCATTACAAACAAGTAATGTAATGCTTCTCATATTTATAATTAAACTCCTATCGATTAACCCAAAAAATTAAATTTTAAAAAACAAAAATCAAGCACGATGGATTCACTGTTCAAAACACTCCCTTACAATTTCCATAGTAAAAAAACACTGGAAATACATTAAAAACATAGTACCAAGTTAGTAATTAGTAAATAAACCTTAAGTTACCAAAATTAGTTCTATAACATACTCGTATATATGTCAACTCATACAGTGCATAGACGGCCGATTTGTTAACTGTGATAATAGGTGGGAATCGCGAGTTCGCATATCCGCAGTAGAATTCTCCTCCACCTCTACAATTTCCGCCACAATCGAGGCCTTTCTCCCACTTTAACAAACAACAATTCTATATCAAATCACATATACATTATTACATAGATATACACACTCATAATTTTGGTCCTTGTGTCATTTTGGTCCAATAATTTCAACTGGATCAATTGACCTGAATTTTTAATTTTGTCTCCAATTGGTCCAATTGCTTTCAAAATTATAGATTAAATTTAATTTATATTTACTGATCAATTTACTGATCAGTAAATATAGATTAAATTCAATTTACTGAATTAAATTGCTCATATAGATTAAATTCAATAAACATCAAACTCAAATTGCTTATATAGATTAATCTACGTTACAGCAATAAACATCAAACTCAATTTATTGATCAATTTATATTTCAAACTTTATCAATCCAGGAATTTAATCTCGACTAACTCAATCAAAATTTTATGTCAAAACCCTACCAACATTGTCAGTTGCACTAAATAGAGCAAAATCTAAAATTAATAATCAAAATTGAGCTAATTGAAACATGAGACAAGCGGCAAAATGTAGAGACTACCATGTATATATATACATGTATGTATGGATCTGAAACTTTTTAAAGAGAGAATGTGAGGGGAAAGAGATACCGATTCACTGGGAACGGCCATGTTAATGAGCATTTTGGTGGTGCAATTGAGCCTGCCGGAGTCGGAAAACTTGTCGCACCTTTCGAGCTTTCATTTGGAGAGAATTTGGGGGCTGGAGAGGGGGTAGAGAATGAGACAATGAGAGAGAAGGTGAGAGAAGATGAAGAGAATGAGAGATGGAGGAGGTTTCATTTCGTTTGAAGAGTGAGCAAGTGAGTGATTTGTTGATGGTGGAACTGTCTGTCAAGAGATGAAGAAAAAGGAAAAGTGACCACCGTAGGATTTCAATGGATCGTATCATGAGACCACCCAAAAATCCTATATATAATATATATACATGTACAGATATATGTGTGTGTACGTATCAGGGATGTGCGGTTTTGGCGGGGCGTGTAATTGCTTCCAACGGTTGGGTTTTTGAGTTTTTTGGAATGGCATTTTTGGGAGGGAAAAATCATCCGTAGCTCGAATTATACCGAGCTCGAATGGCTCGAAACTAAAAATTTCTCTCACCTCTCACTCTCTTCCCTCTCCAAAGAAAATCAGCACTCTCACTCGAGCCTCTCTCTCACACTCGTCTCATCCCCCTCCCCGATGCTCTCACTCTCGCCTCATCCCTCTCGCCTCTCTCGCCTCATCCCTCTCATTCACTCTCGCCTCGCCGATTTCTGTGTGTGTCGACGAGGTTGGTGCTGCCGCCAATGAGGGACAATTGAAACATGGGTGAGAGAAGATGAATGAGAGCGAGAGAAGGAGAGAGAAGGTGAAGAGAATGAGAGAGGGAGGAGGTTTCATTTCGTTTGAAGAGTGAGAAAGTGGGTGATTTGTTGGCAGTGGAACTGTCTGTCAAGAGATGAAGAAAACGAAGGAAAAGTGACCACCATAGGATTTCAATGGATCGTATCATGAGACCACCCAAAAATGCTATATATATACATGTACAGATATATGTGTGTGTATGTATCAGAGATGTGCGGTTTTGGCGGGGCGTGTAGCTGCTTCCAACGGTTGGATTTTGGGTGTCTTGGAATGGTATTTTTAGGGGGAAAAATCGTGCGTAGCTCGAATTATACCGAGCTCGAATGGCTCGAAACTAAAAATTTCTCTCTCCTCTCACTCTCTTCCCTCTCCAAACAAAATCGCCACTCTCACTCGAGCCGCTTTCTCACTCTCATTTCATCCCTCTCCCCGATGCTCTCACTCTCACCTCATCCCTCTCGCCTCATCCCTCTCATTCACTCTCACCTCGCCGATTTATGTGTGTGCCGACAAGGTTGGTGCTGCCACCGACGAGGGACAATTGAAACATGGGTGAGAGAAGATGAAGAGAGAGAAGGTGAGAGAAGATGAAAGAGAGAGAGAGAGAAGGTGAGAGAATGAGATGATGAGAGAGAAGGTGAGAGAAGATAAAGAGAATGAGAGAGGGAGGAGGTTTCATTTCGTTTGAAGAGTGAGCAAGTGGGTGATTTGTTGATGGTGGAACTGTCTGTCAAGAGAGGAAAAAAATGAAGGAAAAGTGACCACCGTAGGATTTCAATGGATCGTATCATGAGACCACCCAGAAATGCTATATATATACATGTATAGATATATGTGTGTGTATGTATCAGAGATGTGCGATTTTAGTAGGGCGTGTAACTGCTTCCAACGGTTGGGTTTTTGGGTGTTTTGGAATGGTATTTTTTGGGGGGAAAATCATCCGTAGCTTGAATTATACCGGGCTCGAATCGCTCGAAACTAAAAATTTCTCTCTCCTCTCACTCTCTTCCGTCTCCAAACAAAATCAGCACTACCTCAAGTTTGAAGAGAATTTGAGATGAAACCCCAAAATTAACGACGATGAAACTCGATCTCCACTGCACACAACAAAACCATCAAGAAGTTACACAACTTTGATGAAGGAACTATGGCCAAAATCCCAATGCATTTGGAGAAATCAAATAGAGAAGATGATTTCTAGAGAGAGAGGCTCTAGATCTGGATCTTGGAGACTTTTAGAGAGAGAGAGGATTGCAAAAGGTGATCTGAAATGTCACTTTCGTGAGTTGATAATACGCGGTCCGCTCGAGCGTGGGAAGCCCTGCTCGAGCGTCAGACACAGACTCCCGCTTGAGTGTGAAATACGCTCTCCCTGTATTTTTGAAGACACAGTCCCCGCTCGAGCGTCCAAATGCCCGCTCGAGCATAGAGCAAATTTCCAGAAGCCCGCTTGAGCAGAGAGCCAAAATTCTGGGCAACCAAGAGTTTGGAAAAACAAGTAGCCCACCTTTTCCAAACACACAACTACAACCCAAAACCAACAAAGAGGGGAAGACAAGGGAGACAAGACATGAACCACCATTCAACCCATACAAACCCGAGTCCGGAACACTACAAGGGACGGGTCAAAACCAGGGTCGCTATAGAATTTGGGGGCTGGAGAGGGAATAGAGAATGAGAGAGGGAGAAGGTTTCATTTCGTTTGAAGAGTGACCAAGTGGGTGATTTGTTGATGGTGGAACTGTCTGTCAAGAGAGGGAGATGTTTGGGGGAATATATATATATATATATATATGTATGTATCAGAGATGTGCGGTTTTGGCGGGGCGTGTAACTGCTTCCAACGGTTAGGTTTTTGGGTGTTTTGGAATGGCATTTTTGGGGGCTGTTTTTTTTTTATTGTTTTTTTTTGGTCTATTTTCTTCTTTAATGATTTTTTAAAAAAAATTCAAGCTACGCTGGTTATGTATTCCAAACACATTTCCACTTACTGATTTAAGTGTGGTGTTTATTTTGAACTTTTAAATTAAAATTTCACACCTACTTTTAAAAACTCCTTTCCAAATTGGAAAATTTGGTTAATCCGCTCGTTCTCCTGGACATCCGGTTGGTTGACCGGAACAATATTCTTTTTTTTTTTTTTGCACCTGTTATTTTTATATTGCAAATAAAAATATTTTCAAAATTTTTAAAATTTTTCTATGAGTTTTGAATAAAATTTTTGGCATGTGTGTTTGGTTATATGTTGTAAATTTTTTAATCAAATAACTTTTCTAATTTCAAAAATTCAAAATTCCCTCCAAAATCTTTTCAAAACTCATAACCAAATAAATTTTCTACACTTAAATCATAATTCCAAAACTCACAAATTCAAAATACAACTATATTCTCAAATCATATTTAAAAACTCCACCAAACTCTACCATAGATTTTTAGATTCACCTCGACAAAAATAAGTTAAAATAAGTATTTTTTTCGTCTTTAGTGATTTTTTTTTTTTTTTAAAAATATCAAAACAAATATACTTTTTAGATTCATCTCGACAAGACATGGCAAAAAAAAGAAATATTTCGACATAATTTTGAAAAAAAATTACTAAAGATAAAAAAATTTAGGGTAAATTACACTGACACCTCGTGAAGTGTAGTCCAATTACATCTCACCTCCTGACGTTCTGGAAATTACATTCTCACTCTTGTAGTTAATAGTCTCATTCCACAAACTCCCTACTTATATAAAAGGTAACAACTACTAATAGAAAAATAGAAGAAATTGTATTGGAAAAAAAAAAAGCAAAGCAAAGAAAAAATGCAGTGGAAGTAAAGCAAAGCATAAAAAGAGAGTGCATGAGTTTAATATTTTCATTTCGTCTAAATAATTACAATGACTGGGGGGTTAGTGTAATTTCTCAAACGTCAAGAGATGATAAGTATTGAACCCAAGCCACAGGGGGTGTAAGTGTAATTTACCAAAAAAAATTAAAAAATATGTGATTTTTTTGGAGATAAATTACACTGACACCCTTTGAGATTTAGTCCAATTACATACCAATTCCTGATATTTTAGAAATTACATTCTCACCCTATGATTAATAATCTCATTTCACAAACTCCTCATGCTTATATAAAAAGCAAGAACTCCTAGTAAAAAAACACATAAGAAATTACATAGGGAAAAAAAAGGTAAAAGATGAAAGAGAAAAAAAACAGAAGAAGTAAAGCAAAGTAAAAAAAGAGAGTGCATAAGTTTAATATTTTCATTATGTCTAAATAATTACAATGATAAGAAGGTTAATGTAATTTCCCAAAATTAGGAAATGATATATATTAAACTCTGTAGCACTTGAGTTCTTTTAAGGCTTTTGATAAATGTATTTGGACCCTTCATTCTATTTTGGGAACCTTTGGTGTATTTGATGGAAGTCCCACATCGGTTGCAAGATACATTTTTAGGTGGACAAACTTCTATATGTTTGTTGGAAGTCCCACATCGGTTACAAGACACATTTTAAGGTGGACAAACTTCTATATATAGGTGCAAGTGCATAGGGTTAGCTTATCAACTTCTATGGTTTTTCTTGGTTTAATGAGCCATTACGAACCGAGCTTGAGTTATAAATTTTAGTTGCGCCGAGCTGGATTTTGGCCATAGTTCCATTGGGATTTTGGCCATAGTTCATTCGCCAAAGTTGTGTTTTTCTCGAGGGCTTTGTGGTGTGTGGTGGAGATCGAGTTTCAACTCTTTTCATCTTCTCCGTTTGAGCTTCGAATTTGAGGAGGGATAACCTACTCCTCTTTATGAGCTTTGTCTTTAAATTTTAGCATTTTGATATGTTGGGGGTTGTTGTGTAATTTTGGAAAAGTTTGGGGCTTTTGTGCAATTTTACAAAAGTTGGGGTTTTATTTATAATAAACCTATATGCATGTTTAGCATAGAGAAATGTTGGAATTGGGAATGTATGGGGTTAAAGGATGTAGTGGGGCAATTTACTGCTTACCTAGTTGAAATGTTGATTTTATATTCATTTTGTGCATTTATTTTCTGTTTAGAAATAACTGTTTTGGGCTATCGGTGGAGGATAGTCTTGATTGTTGTAGACAATGCATGATGATTAGGCAAACTAAAACTAATCACTAGAATGTGTCATTGAGTATGACGATTGAAAGAATACATTAACTTTATGTATTGATTGATGATGTGTATAATAATTGTTTATATGCATTGTGTGTGTGTTGGAGGAGATAGGGGATGTACTCCACGGTTTAGGGGAAGATAGGGGATGGACCTCTAAATCGGGTGTTGTGTGGGAGGAGATAGGGGATGGACTCCGTAGATACAGCTCATATGCTTGTCTATTGATGTGATGATACAGCTCATATGCTTATCTTTAGAAGTGTTGATATAGCTCATATGCTTATCTGTTGTTGTGTTGATATAGCTAGTATGCTTATCTATTGTGAAATGAGGAAATGTTTAATATGAGTTACTGTCTCATATCGTTATTTGGTCAGGTTCTGAACCATGGTTATGAATTGAGAATTGTAAAGGAATGGAAAATGAAACTGTAATGTGTTATGAAAGAATGTAAAAATGTTAACCATCTATCAAACTGTTAATCTTTTAGTCATTGTTCATAGCTGGTTTAGTGTATTTCTACTAGGCTGTTAGCTCACCCTATACGGGAATATCATTTTCAGGTACAGGTAGCATGCCACCTCCAAGGATATAGCTTGGGAGGCTTAAGGCGGGCAGACTTTATTGTCTTTCTTTCTTTTGATGTATTACATGTGGATTCAAGCCAAGGGCTTAATGTGTAATTGAGTTAGTACTCTTTTTTTTGTAACCAAGTGTTAACTTGGAAAGTTGTAAGCCCGTAGGGCATTTGTTTGTTGTTAACATGTAATACATTTTGTAATGGAATACTCTGATGAATAGAAGAATGAGGGTCTTTTATATATCAATGCATGTTAAAAGTGATGGGTTTTATGTATTATTTTGAGGGCGTGGCAAACTCAAATCTCAAAGCAGTGTAAGTGTAATTTGCCCTCCTTTTTTTAGGGCCAAAATGGGCCTTGCAACCTTGGGCTCCCTAGAATTGATACATATTGAATTGAATTGGGCTTCAGTCCATACATGGACTAAAGGTATGTGAGCTGTAAAGTCTACCTTGAATTTTGATTTGATATGCACGAATGCCTATTTTAAATATATATATATATATATATGATTAGATAATTGAAATATTTTTATTTTATTATATATATATATATATATAATGAATGTGTTTTAAAGAAAAGTAATTATATATAAATTTTTCATACAGATTATATAGGTTAATCTAGACTTTTCATTTCAAAACATAATTGTGGGTGTTGATTTCCGACCACACAACCAAAAAAGAACTCAGTTGGAGAGCACCGACAGAATAGATTAAGCCCAACAACCTACACAAGAATATGAGAATCCGACGATGGTTC
>JAPPVO010000024.1:139497728-139692847 GCA_030407325.1 Camellia japonica
GGGGAGAGGGATGAGACGAGAGTGAGAGAGAGGCTCGAGTGAGAGTGTTGATTTTGTTTGGAGAGGGAAGAGGGTGATAGGAGAAAAATTTTTAGTTTCGACCCATTCAAGCCCGGTATAATTCCAGCTACAGATGATTTATCCCCCCCAAAAATGCCATTCCAAAACACCAAAAAACCCAACAGTGGGAAGCCATTACACGCCCCGCCAAAACCACGCATCTCTGATATATACACATACATATATCTGTACATGTATATATATAGCATTTTTGGGTGGTCTCATGATACGATCCATTGAAATCTTACGGTGGTCACTTTTCTTTCGTTTTCTTCATCTCTTGACAGATAGTTCCACCATCAACAAATCACCCACTTGCTCACTCTTCAAACGAAATGAAAGCTCCTCCCTCTCTCATTCTCTTCATCTTCTCTCACCTTCTCTCTCATCATCTCATTCTCTCACCTTCTCTCTCTCTCATTCGTCTTCTCTCACCTTCTCTCTCTTCATCTTCTCTCACCTATGTTTCAATTGTCCCTCGTCGGCGGCAACACCAACGACGTCGGCACACACAGAAATGGGCGAGGCGAGAGTGAATGAGAGGGATGAGGCAAGAGAGGCGAGAGGGATGATGCGGGAGTGAGGGGATTAGGGAGAAGGATAAGACGAGAGTGACAGAGAGGCTTGAGTGAGAATGCTGATTTTGTTTGGAGGAGGAAGAGAGTGAGAGGAGAGAGAAATTTTTGGTTTCGAGCTATTCGAGCCCGGTATAATTCAAGCTACGGATGATTTTTCCCCCCAAAAAATACCATTCCAAAACACCCAAAAATCCAACCGTTGGAAGCAGTTACACGCCCGCCAAAACCGCACATCTCTGATACAGACACATACATATATCTGTACATGTATATATATATAGCATTTTTGGGTGGTCTCCTGATACGATCCATTGAAATCCTACGGTGGTCACTTTTCTTTCGTTTTCTTCATCTCTTGACAGACAGTTCCACCATCAACAAATCATCCACTTGCTCACTCTTCAAACGAAATGAAAGCTCCTCCCTCTCTCATTCTCTTCATCTTCTCTCACCTTCTCTCTCATCATCTCATTCTCTCACCTTCTCTCTCTCTCTCATTCGTCTTCTCTCACCTTCTCTCTCTTCATTTTCTCTCACCTATGTTTCAATTGTCCCTCGTCGGCGGCAGCACCAACGACGTCGGCACACACAGAAATGGGCGAGGCGAGAGTGAATGAGAGGGATGAGGCAAGAGAGGTGAGAGGGATGATACGGGAGTGAGGGCATTAGGGAGAAGGATAAGACGAGAGTGATAGAGAGGCTTGAGTGAGAATGCTGATTTTGTTGGAGGAGGAAGAGAGTGAGAGGAGAGAGAAATTTTTGGTTTCGAGCTATTCGAGCCCGGTATAATTCAAGCTACGGATGATTTTTCCCCCCCAAAATTACCATTCCAAAACACCCAAAAATCCAACCGTTGGAAGCAGTTACACGCCCCGTCAAAACCACACATCTCTGATACATACACATACATATATCTGTACATGTATATATATAGCATTTTTGGGTGGTCTCCTGATACAATCCATTGAAATCCTACGGTGATCACTTTTCTTTCGTTTTCTTCATCTCTTGACAGACAGTTCCACCATCAACAAATCACCCACTTGCTCACTCTTCAAACGAAATGAAAGCTCCTCTCTCTCTCATTCTCTTCATCTTCTCTCACCTTCTGTCTCATCATCTCATTCTCTCACATTCTCTCTCTCTCATTCGTCTTGTCCCACCTTCTCTCTCTTCATCTTCTCTCACCCATGTTTCAATTGTCCCTCGTCGGTGTAACAAGCCCGCGGGGGACCTCGGCTACAGCTCGGACTCAATTTTTGTTTGTTGCGGTTCTTAATCTGAACCTAAGAGTCCAACTCTGGCAAATCGTTTTGAAGAAAAACAGATTTTGAAAAGAAGTGCCAAACATGGACTGCTTTGCCAGATACAGAGTCGCCACCTAAATTATTTTTAATGGGGAAATTTAGGAAACCCTGACTCGGTGCCAAAGGCCACGTGTCCGTCATCACCAAAGTTGCCTCGGCTCGGGAACTTGGGTACGATCGGGGAAGGTCAGCTATGAGCACCCCCTTTCGCCCGGTCCGAAGACCGGCCTCTACTAACCGTGATATCCGATTTTGAAAACGTTATGTGTTCTTGTTCCGGTTATTAGCCTAGAATTACTATGTTATGCGCACAGCAAACAAGTATAGACTAGATTGCCTAATTTGGAAACAAGCATTGCATATCCGTTTGTTTTGAAAATGCTTTGGAGTTTGCTACTCTCAAGTAGGCTAAAACACGGATTTCAATGAGTCTTTCCAACTCAAACAATCCAACCTTCACCCACAGGCATTCAAATAGTTTATCTCATATAAGCACTTAGCCACATGGTAATAATGTTGTCATGTTAACATTCACACGCATGCGAGATGCTAAAGCATAAATACTTACATTGTACTCCATGCCAAAACAATAAACTAGTTAGCGAACATGCATGCCCTAGTTCATGTTAGAGTGACTAATGCATCGCATACAGAATGTGATTAGGATAGGCTCGGCTAACCCTAAAATGGCATGTGAAATGCAATCATTCGGTGCACGTATTCAAGTTAGATTTGGAGTACAAATGCAATTAGCATGATGTACCGAGCCCGGTGCATGCCAACAAATGCATGGATGCACGCATGCATAGCATAAGGTATGCTAAAATAAATGTGCCCTAATCTACCATCATAAGCAGGTAAATAAAAGGGAAGAAAGAAGTGGGGGGGGGGGTTGGAAGACATGCACACACTCACCCGCACTTATTACAGACTTGCCCTCGCTCAGAGGGACCAAAAGAATAATACAAATTAATTAACTACGCAAGCTAATTAAATATTACAAATCAATTAAATTAATTAAACAAATTAATTAATCTAATTAAAACAGTAAGGCCCTCGGGAAGCGGGTCAGATGCAGCGCATGCTCGGGATTTGCTCGGAATCGCACTGCCAAGCATAGTCTACCTCTGTTTTCCCTGCTTTGGTCCTCTGAAAACTGCCAAAGTCTATGGAATGCCTCTCTGGACATTGGAGATCACCACCGGCTGAACAGAATAGCCACCGGCTGCTATCTGTGGCCATCGGCACAAAATTCATCCATCGGCTGCTGATTTACTGCCGGTCGGCACTAAACACTGCCGGCCGGAGAGAATGCCTGCAACCTGCAACTCACAGCAGCAGAGGGCAAAACTTGCATGGCAATACAATTTAAGCAATGTATGCACCAAACACATTCCTTATCATGCTTGTGACTCAAAGGAGGATGTGCTCGATTCTCGGACCACCAATCACGCATTTCCATGCATGATGGCCCAAAGAATCAAGTGCGCACTTTCAATTTCAAATGCATGCAAACCATATAATCACACAAGGAAGCCTAACCTCTATCACACTCACTTCAAGAGGCCAAACATGCACAATGCAATGCAATCCTAGACATGTTGGCTAGCATGCAATATGGACAATGCAAGGCACTTATACAAGCATACAAGCAAGCATGCAAGGCAAGCATGCAAACCAAATAAAAGAGGGACTTAAACATGAATTAGGCAATTCTAAATAGGCCTAAAACAGTGGCCAAAATGCCCAAAAATGAAGGCTAAGCACACACACACGCATGCACATGTTAAGGCACAAACCTAAGCATTAAACAAGCAACTCTCAAACACACTTGAAAGAGGCTAAACATGGACAATTGGCATGCAATGAAAAGCTTTAAAATCATGTTAAAATGTGGTGCCAAACCAACCCAAATGAGACAAGCATAAGCATGCAAGCATGGTCCAAGTACTTGAGGCAAGTCATGAAGCTTTAAAGCACATTTAGCATAACAAACATGGCATGCATTAAACAACTAAAAACAGATTTTTAGCATGTTAAAACAAGGCCAAAGGACTACTTAGATGGCATCTAAGTGGCTCAAATTCAAAGGCATGCACAATGGTCAAAACATAGGGCATACAACACATGCTCTCAAAGCAACAAAGAGGCGACTAAGGCAAGCATATGAGCATGCCAAAGGGACTGAAATTACATGTTGGATGGTTCCAAACCACCAAAATGATGCAAGCAACACATGCTACACATTCACATACTTGAGGCATACAAGCCCAACAAGCCACAAATGCAAAGGAGCTATGCTAAGCATGCCAAAATCGATCCAAACAACTATGGACAGACCTAAAGCATGGCAAAATAAGCACAAAACATTCACAAGGCTAAGCCTAAAACATGCTCGAACAAAGGCTAACAACCTAAGGCATATTAAGGCAATTACAAGGCATTACATGGTAGGTATGCTAAGCATGCATGGTGTACCAAAACCAACACACAACATGATTATATTATGGCATGATAAGCATGAAATGCAGCCTAGACATGTTCAACACACACTCTAACATAGGCTCCCTCAAGAGGTCAAAAATGGTCCCTTTCAAGGACAACAAGGAGAGGGGGTGGCCCTCCCCTTTTGGAGACTTCAAGGCACCATCTCCACCACTGAAATCCCTCAAGATTTCAGTGGTGAAGAGGCCCAAACACCAAAGTCTCAAAACTTGCACAAAATAGCACAAAAGTGGGGCCTTTCAAGGCCTAAGGGTGGTCAAACACACCCAAACCACAAAACACTCTTAACAAACAATCAAGAGGACCTAAAAACAGAACTTTTTTATGTTATACACTAAACACAAAAACAGCTCCAAGATAGGTAGAAATAGGATGCAAAAATGGGGAATAAAAGGAAAGTTTCTTACCCTTGAAGACCACCTTCACCAATGATGCTCCAACAACCCTTCTTGGCTTGAATCCACCTCCAAAACACTCAAACTAGCCTCCAAGGGTCTCAAGTCCAAGAGATGGTGTGTTAGTGTGTGTGTGTGAGCAAAAATGGCACAAAACACACACTTATAGAGATAGAAAATATATCTAACCCTAACCCTAGAACTTAAGCTTTTCCAAAGTTGTCTAAAATGTCTACCAAGTGTCTACCCTTATGCGAAGAGAAGACTCTCTCGTATATAGGCAATTCCCTCTTGTAAAGCTTACAAAACAAGCCATCCAAGAGGGAAATCCCTCCATACACGTGTATGGAGGGGAATGGGGTGGGTGCCAGCTATCACAGTTGGCAAGAAATATCTACAAAAAGTAGATGAACAGTGGTCGGCCACTCAAAATTGTCATTTTGACAAAATGGAGTGCCGACCGGCAACAAAGAGTGCCGACCGGCAAAATATATTGCCGGTGGCAACAAAAACCAGCCGGTGGCCTCTAGCCACTGCCGGTGGTGTGTGGGAATGCCTCACAAGGCATTCCCTGCCCCTCCAAGGCAAAACACAAGTGTTTGGTGCAAAACCAGACACAAAACAGTCGAGTTCGGAGATCCTGAGGCAAGGCGCGTAGCCGAGAACTCCGAGAACTCCAAACAAACACAAACATGGATAATCACCGAGTGTTCGATCGGTGACGTCCAAGTGTTCGGAGATCCTGAGGCAAGGCGTGTAGCGAGAACTCCGGGAACTCCAAACAAACACAAACATGGATAATCACCGAGTGTTCGATCGGTGACGTCCAAGTCTTGAGGACCGTCAAAAATTGGGGTGTCTACAGTTGCCCCTCTTTGACAGAACTCGAAAGTCATCACAATGACAGGAGTGAATGTCAAAGCCCAAAGACGACCCATTTTTGACAAGGCCGAAGACTTGGACAAACATGCAAGGCAAACAAGGTATGCGCCCGAAGGCAGGGGCAAAATGCAAGACATTGCAAGAAGCCGAGCATAACTTATGATCATGCAAAGAAAACTGTAATGAAGCACGCATGCGACAATTTTAAGCTAGCATACACCAAACTACACTACAATGCAGAAAGGATGTAAGAGAATTATGCAATTCTCGATACGTCTCACGCGGAGGATACAATACCTGTCCGGTTCGTCCGGTTGCACCGGCCTCAAATGAGCCGTACATACAATATCGTGCCTGTAAAGAAAACAAACTTAACAGGTATGATATTGTTAGCAACATGCATGACAATGCAAGAATGAATGCAAAATGATATGCAATATATACAAAACAATGTATAAACAATGCAAATGAAAATGCAATGCAATTGAAACAATGCAAACTAAATGCAGAGCAATTGAATCATGATTCAATCATGAGCGGTTCAAAACCACACAAATGTCAAATAGATTGATGGAAGTAACAAGTCCGCCTACCATAGAAAAGGTGCCGCAACCCTCAAAGCGCGTACACATGCAGAACTATGAGTGATGTAGACAGACACAAGAACAAGTATTAGGTGGAATGACATAAGTGGGGTAACGACCCGCTGGGGAAAGAATAATGATCCTAATGCCGGATGCAACACTTACACCACAATGTAATATCTACAATGGATATGGCGTGCAGCCAAAACCGTATCTTGCCTAGGAAAGGCATGTACGCATACGAGCCATGTCTAACACAGAAAAGGTGCCACAACCCTCAAACCAACATACCAACGTGGAATAGGCGCGCACACATGCAGAACTGTGTTTTGACGTGAAAAGTAAGGGCACATACC
The DNA here is from genome assembly GCA_030407325.1 of Camellia japonica. NCBI lineage: Eukaryota > Viridiplantae > Streptophyta > Magnoliopsida > Ericales > Theaceae > Camellia > Camellia japonica. The sequence continues at coordinate 139,504,396 of JAPPVO010000024.1, forward strand.
AGACCAAGCTCAACAAGGAAAGGCGCAAGCCATAGATGGAGGGTGATGCAGTGAATGCATGCAAGCTACGATGCAATGGAGATGGATACAATGGATATGGCATGCGGGCCAAACCAAATCTTGCCTAGGAAAGGCATGTACACGTACAAGCCAAGTCTAACACAGAAAAGGTGCCGCAACCCTCAAACCAACATACCAGCGTGGAATAGGCGCGCACACATGCAGAACTGTGTTTTGACGTGAAAAGTAAGGGCACATACCAGACCAAGCTCAATAAGGAAAGGCGCAAGCCATAGATGGAGGGTGATGCAGTGAATGCATGCAAGCTACGATGCAATATGCACTGGAACGGATGTTTACAGAAAATGCATGACATATGCACTATATTACAATGAAATGCATGACATATGCATGTGTTTTTTTGGTTTTTGGTTTTTTGAAATGCATGACATATGCAGTATTTAAAATGATGCATGACATATGCAGTATTTACAATGATGCATGACATATGCAGTATTTACAATGATGCATGACATATGCATGATTATTTTTGATTTTTTGAAATGCATGACATATGCAGTATTTACAAATGATGCATGACATATGCATGTGTTTTTTTGTTTTGATTTTTTGAAATGCATGACATATGCAGTATTTACAAATGATGCATGACATATGCATGTTTTACAATGAGATGCATGACATATGCATGATTTACAACGATGCATGACATATGCATGATTTACGATAAGATGCATGACATATGCATGATTTACAACGATGCATGACATATGCATGATTTACAATGCGTGGTATCGCGCGGCTTTTGAAATGCATGACAATGCAACTGAACCGTGCACACCAATGCACCGAAGGTCTTGCACCTTCCGAGGATTTAAGGTCTCCTAGACCGTTGATGGACAGGATGGTGTGATGCGCAAAATGGCGCGATTGAATGCATGCAAAATGCAATGAGATGCGCAAAACAGCGCGATGCATTAAACAACGCGAGTGCACAAGATAGTGCGATGCGCTAGACAACGCGATTGAATGCATGCAAAATGCAATGAGATGCGCAAAACAGCGCGATGCGTTAAACAACGTGAGTGCACAAGATAGTGCGATGCACGCAAAATAGCGCGAATGAGATGTTATGCACAAGACAGTGCGATGCGCAAAATAGCGCGAATGCAATGCACAAGACAGTGCGATGCGCAAAATAGCGCGAATGCAATGCACAAGACAGTGCGATGCGCAAAATAGCGCGAATGCAATGCACAAGACAGTGCGAGTGGGATACAATGCACAAGAAAGTGCGATAAAATGCATATTCTATGCAAGTGAGGTACGCGTGCCTCAAGGGGATATGAAATGATGCAAGTGAGGTACGCGTGCCTCAAGGGGATATGAAATGATGCAAGTGAGGTACGCATGCCTCACGAGGATATGAAATGATGCCAATGAGGTACGCGTGCCTCAAGGATGCAAAATGATGCAAGTGCAAAACAATGCAAGTGTGACACGCATGCCACACGAAAAGCGCATGACGGCGCGACGCAATGCACCGGTCGGCATGATGAATGCATGCAACGCACACGGGGCAACTTTTGAATCTTGTACAAGGCAAAAGGATACAACATTGCATGACTTCGAGTGCCACGCACAGAAGACACGGTCCGAGGTCAAAACGGAGGCCGGTTGAGCGCCGGAGATGCACTTCTCTTGCACTTTCTTGAGCTATGAAGACCAAAAACCACTCACATGGCCTAAACAAGGCTGTGGCAACACCACCGGCTGGGAGGGGAAGCCACCGGCTGTCCACCGGCTACAAAACAATTCCATTGGCAGAATATTCTGCCGGCCGGCACAAAATGTTGCCGACCGGCAAAAAGTTCCTGAGTCGGGGCAGATTCGACTTCTCACCTCGGGTGTTTTAAAATAGGGTTCCAAACCCTATTCTTTCACTTTCCCTCTAGCCAAAAATCACACACTCTCTCTCTAGAGCTCTTTTCCTTCCTTGATCCCTCATTTTCTTCGCGTTCTACGCCCGTTTCGTCGTTGGATTCGCGAAGTTTATCGCGTTTTGGACATTTTCAACCGAACAAATCTTTGTTTCGGTGCCTCTTTTGACATTTCCACCTTTTTGGGACTTGTTCCCCTCGAGTTTCTCTTGAGTTTTACGTCTTTTCACATCCCGACCTTTCCGGCCATTTTTCACCCTCCCGGGGGTTGACTTTTTGGTTGACTCTTCGTATTCCAACCCGATTTTCATTCTTCCGGCCATTTTCTCATCATTCTTGACATGGCGGACGACATTCCACGCGATGGGACTCCCTCGGATCACGAGATGGATCCCGAGGTCGAGCTCCTCCCTTTGAGCGAGCGCCCGTTCGACCCGGCAATCTACCGGCTGGCGATCCATGTTCTGCCACCCGACGGACTGCGCCAGTTCAGGAGTTTCGACATGGCGTTGGATCCTGAGCTCCTGCTACGCGAGCCTACCTCTCACCTATCCTTCAGCGTTTCCGAGGTAACATTTTTTCTCTGTTTCAATTTTTGCAATGTAGAACGCTTTAAACTGTCAACTGCCATAGCTGATTCTGTTCTTTAACTGCTTAGTTCCAATATTCTGATACACTGTATATTTTAGTTGATTGCAAATGCACTTGCACCTGATTATCTGTTTAAGACTCACATATGTACACACCCTGCACTAGCCTTGAACCACTCAACACACGGCACACACCGTATTTCACTGTAAACACCGACACCCAATACCTGTTTGAATCTGAAAAACTTGCACGCATGCTAGAATTGCATCGAACCACACAAACACGCTGACACATCATACGTTGTAGTTCACTATAAGCACACAGGCACCCGGTATCTGTTTGAATCTGAAAACCTTGCACGCATGCCAAATTTGCACTGAACCACTCAAACACGCTGACGCATCACACGTTGTAGTTCACTATAAGCACACCGGCACCCGGTATCTGTTTGAATCTGATAAACTTGCACGCATGCTAGATTTGCACTGATTTTGACTGTTTCTTCAAAAAAAACTGTACATTTTATATTGCTTCGCAACTGTTTGTTTGAAAACAGGGAGACTCCCATACCATCCGCGGGTATGGGAATACCGTTGCTCGTGAGTGGTACGTCGATCTTCCCGACGCAGTTCGCCATATCGTAGACCAGGCTGGCTTTGGCGCCTTCTGCAGGGGACTCTCCAGGCTCACGACATGCAGACCTCTCCTCGCCGCTCTGGTGGAGAGGTGGTGGGACACCACCGATTCATTTCACTTCTCCGCGGCAGGGGACATGACGATGACCCCTTATGATTTCTCGGTGCTCACCGGCATCGGGGTAGGGGGTGATCCGATCCCCTTCGATACTGATATGGATGAGTGGACCGCGGCTCAGGTCTACTTGCTCGGCGCGGCACCGCCTCTTCCGCGTCCTGGCTTCGTCCGGTACTCCTGGTTTGAGGTGCAGTTCAGGGTCCAGCCCCTCCTTGTCGACGCAGCTCCGATGACTCAGGAGGCCGCGGAGAGATATGCACGCGGCTTCCTCATGTTCCTATTTGGGACGACCATCTTCGCCGACTGGGCGAACACAGTGCCTCTCTGCCTTCTCAGCGCACTGGTGGATGTCAGGGACATCTTACATTTCGACTGGGGTGGCGCCGCTCTAGCCACCCTTTATGGATATATGAGCTCAGCCTCCCGCGGCAGTGGACAGTTGCTCGGGGGTTACTGGCGTGCTTGGGAGGTACATTTCTTTTTCTGCCTTTCATTTCTGTTCTATATTTTTTGTACTCTGCACACTGCACACACTGTAGTCTGCTTCATACTTGCTGTATACTGTACACACGGCACACACATACTTTGCTTTACACTGACTGTACACTGCTCACACTGTACACTCTGCACAATACACTGCACAACACACGGCTCTGCTATTTCTGCTTTTTATTCTGTATTCTGCTTTATCTGATGAATGAACTGGTATTTACCTTGCAGTTGTGGGTTTATGCCTACTTTCCTAGGCTCGCTCCCGTACCCGATGCAGAGACCCCTCTGGTTGTCCCCTTTTCGCGTCGCTTTGACGGGAGATGCACCCAGAGGCCGCGGGAGACATTCAGCTTTTTTCGCCGCTACTTCGACACCATCACCCCCGCAGAGGTATGTTTTACTTGTAGTTTATTTAAGTTTCGTCTTTCCACTGCATGTTTCGATAACAGTAGATAACAGACTGTATTTCATTTTCAGATTACCTAGCGGCCGTGGGCTCCATTGCCAGCTGTGGTGAGGGATCGGTTTGCCGGTGCCGAGGAGACCTCGCGTTTCCGGATTCTGCTGGAGGGCCCGGTCTGTCGGGCTTGGTACCTGGGCGAGCGTTTCTTGCGTCAGACCCTGGGTTTACCGGAGCAGATAGTCCCGGTGCACCCTCCTAAGCATATGAGGGATACCGAGAGATTCTCAGCCGAGCAGATGACCGATTACACGATCGGCTGGGAGGCAGACGGCTACAGAGGCGAGGGCGATTACTCAGAGTATGTCCGGACCTTCATCATGCAACCTCTGAGCGGTGGCCGCCGAGCTGAGCGAGAGAGGCCTGCGACGCCGGTGGCTAGGGCAGGGGCAGGAGGAGGAGCACGGGAGAGAGTCCGAGTCCGTGGCAGAGGCGGGGTTCAGAGAGGACGGGGGCCGGTTGGCCTGCTCTGCCCACTATGCTGACATACAGAGGGCAGGGTGGGGAGACCTACCAGATCCCCTTTGCTCCTCCCCCGGCTGATCATGAGTTGGCCGGTATTCCCGACTTGCCTCCGGTATGTATCACTTCATTTTGCATCTTGCATTGTCATTTCATTTCAGTTTATTTGATATTCCGCAGAATACTGATGCATCTGATACTTTTGCAGGCGTCCTCCGAGCACACCCGGCAGTCCGTGGAGTTGAATGCCTCCATGATGGGGATGCTGCAGCGGACCTTCGACATCCTGGCTCTCTACAGCATTCCGGTATTTTTTCTCTGACAACGGTCTCAAACCATACACTGTTTCATACAATCTGATGTACTGCACAAAACCTGATAAACTGCTCACGGCATTCATACACTGTACTCATACACTGCATTCTATGTTGGTTTACTGCTCACGGCATCCATACACTGTACTCATACACTGCATTCTGCACTGATAAACTGCTCACAGCTTTCATACACTGTACTCATACACCGCATTCTGCACTGATAAACTGCTCACAGCTTTCTGATGTATTTGGCTTTTGTACTTTTCAGCCTCCCTTCCAGATTCCTCCAGTGGGTGGCGCTCCGGCTGGACCTCCCATTTCTACCCGGGACGGCAGAGCATATCCTCGCACCAGAGGGGGGTGCACTCATGTCGGGAGCAGCTCACGGGCTCCAGTTCCAGACGACGAGTCTGAGGCAGAGACAGAGGCGGAGGCGGAGTCGTCGGAGGAGGAGACCGGGGACAGCTCGGACTCAGGCTCAGGCGGTGATGCTCCTAGTGATGATGCTCCTGGACCTTCGTCCAGGAAGAGGACTAGGACCGACTGACAGCCCCGGAGTCTTTTTGACATTTGATACAGATTTTCGCTGTTTTTCTTCTTTTTGTACTTTTCTCTTTTTGGTAGTTAGATTACCTTGTACTGCCGCAGGCAGATTTTGTTTCCAAAACTTATGTACTTGAAAAGATTATGAAATGAAACAAACTTTTTATCTAAAAAGTGACATATTTGCGCATTTCATACTTTGCACTGTATTGCATCATATTACACCTCAAATGTAAATGATATTGATCTGTTGTTTGAAAACTGAACACTTGTACTGTAATAATCAGATGACCAACCAACTAACCAGCAAACAACTCATGCAAATCACTGCTCAAACTGAATACACAGCCCATACTCTACTGGGGATTGATCTGCATACAGCCCATAACACAGCACTCGGTTCATTCTGCACACAGCAAACCTTGAACAAACAGCCCCAATCTGACAAGACGGACCACAAAACTTGAAACGGTTGCAGTTGAAACACACTCGGATGTCCCAAATTTTCCTTTTCCTTCTCTTGCTTCGCACGAATGTAGAGAATGGCACAGCATTCTGAGCACAAACGATTTTTTAAAATAAAGAAGGGTTTTCAACCGGGGTATCGAGCCTACCACAGAACACAGCGGGGGGGACTCAAACAAAGAAAAAAAAGGCACACGACCTGAACACAACGAGACACACTCAGAAGAGACTCAAAGCCAAAATCAAGACCGACAAATCAAAAGACACGACACACGGACGTGTTTACAAAAAGACCTCAGATCTGGAGGAGCCAGTTCCTCCGGGTATACTGCCCACCCTTTCTGATTTGTGATACTCACATCACTCGGCCCTCAGGCTCGGTTTTTCTCTCAAAACCCTCTTGCTCACTTTTCTCTCAACTTACTCCTCTCTATTCTTTATTCTCTCATTTTTCATCCCTCCCCAGAGTGGTTGACGGGTAAATGAGAGGTTGTGGGCTCGTGCCCGATACAGCTAGCTTGCAGCCGCTTCTTCTGGTAGATAGGGTGCCTCTCGGGCAAGTGTGTTGACGGGGGAAAGACAGAAGACCTGACGCAATTGTGCCCCTAGTTCGTCACTTTGACCATTTTTAGTTTTCTCCTTAAAACAGTTTTGATCAAGTTGAGAGTTGGATTAACATACTCGTTCGATTTTTGATTTGAAAATCATACAAGTCAGGCTGTGAGCACTGAAAATTCTCCTTTTTGGGTCCAAGAAAAATGGTCCGGTTTTGTAAAATGAAATAGTTTTCGAGAAAATAGTCAACTTCAGTAAAAATTTTCAAAAACTATTTTTGCAAACAATCAACGCTCGACGAGCGCGGAACTTACCCTCGAGATGCGCAACCTCGGATCGGAGGCAATGGGAAATTGCCCCTTGCTTAAAGGGGGTGCATGGCAACGGAAAGTTGCCCCTGGTTTGGATGGTAACTCGTGGCAACGGAAAGTTGCCCCTTGTTTGGATGTGCCGCAGCATGCTGTCAATGTTGACTGAACTCCGAAGACGATGGTCTGAACCAATATATGGACACAGTCACCTGGAAGGTGTTGGTGGTTTAGACTTTAGGAGGAAGTTGACTACGTAGTTCCAGCCGCTGTAACCGAGACATCGGATTCGGAGGAGGCGCAAGTGATCAAAACCATGACATGGCTGAGACGCTATGGAAGCGTTGGGGGCTGGACTTCAGGATGAAGTTGCCTACGTATCCCAAACATGGGAATCAAGCCTCACGTAGTTCCGGTTAAGGTACACTCGGGTATTTTAACCTTCACTGTTTAGGCTCTAACTTTTGCCAAGGCGCCTGTTGCAGGTTTTCGACCTTGCGAGCTTTGTTTTTCTTTTTCTTTCTCTTTAATCTTTTCTTTTGCATTTTCATTTCTTTTCCTTCTTTTTTGCTTCTTTTCGTATTTTTTTCTTTTTTCTTTTCTTTTTGCTTCTTTTTGTATTTTTCTTTTTTCTTTTCTTTTTTCTTTGCTCTAACTTTTGCCTGGATCGCCCTTTCGGGTTTTCGGCCCAGCGAGCCTCTCAAAGGGTAAAAGTGTAGCAAGCCCATGGCAAATGGTTTTGAGATTGAAGCCTCTCTGTATCCAGGAGAGTGACTGTTGGGTTGATTTGCAGAAGAATCCATCACGGTTGCTTCATGATCTTCGCCGGTGGGATCTGATCTCCTTGATCTGACCTTGATGCCTCTTGCTCGAGGGCTGCCTCGAAATGGGCCACACAGGCCTTTCATGGCACTGTTGAACGTTTTGAACGGATTCCAGTTGGCAAAATTGAATCTTGAGGCTGAGAGCGATCCTGGGCTGCACAATCTCAAGAGCGATTCCACACAGGTCTTCACAAGACCGCGCAAAACATTTTGTTTTTGAAAGTTTTTAAGAAAGCGACAAATCGCTCGCGCAGAAGATAGTGTGGAACCAGTCTGGATCAAACCAGGATCCTTCTCAGTACTCATGCCGACAAGCATGATTTCATTCATTAAAAGCTTAGCATGCCTATCTTTCTCTCAAAAAAAAGATCAAAGTTTTGCAAAACCCGAGGAATTGCTTCCTCTTCGTTTTTATCACCGCAGTGTTTGAAAAGGGTTTTTATGAAAAGCTTAGGTCATTACAACGATATTCAAGGCACAAGAGGGTAGGTGCAATGTACTGTCGTTCCATTCACATCTTCTCTGGCACAACTAGCTTAAATAGCGACAAGTACTGAAACGTGATAGCCGCAGCTGTTTCATTCAAAACTTCCAACTGCAACTGGCTCCTCCACAGAGACAGACTCAAAAGGAAAAACAAAAGGATAATTACAAAACGGCATTCGAGGCAACAACCTCGGAATCACCTGGTATTCTATACAAAGGGGACTGACTCGCTACAACAAGACAGACCTGTAAGCAAAAGGACTAACTCAAGACAATGAGACAGACTCAAAACAAAACAAAGACTGACTCGACACCCAAGTCAGAATTTACAAAGCTAGCATTCGAAGATGCTCAAAAATGCGTGCCAGACGCCACATCAAAAACACTGGGCGCCGCTCACAAGTGGTCCCACCCTGATCACATACTCACGGTATCTGCATCCTCAAAATCCAATAGCTGGGTAGTAACGGATTTGGCTGAGGTGGGCAGGAGGATAACCTCGTTGTCAATCAAATCCTGCACCTCATAACGGAGGCGAAAGCAATTGTCAGTAGCATGGCCTGTCTGCTGGTGGTACGCGCAGTACTGAGCAGGGTCATGAGTAGCAGGGAGATTCTTCGGCAGAGGTCGAGGCTCCAGGGGCTTAAGGTGTCCCCTCTCGGCAAGGATCTGAAGTGCCTTGGACAAAGGCATGTAAAGAGCATGGAAGACCCTGCGCCCTCGGGGCAGGTACTTCGAAGGTTGAGCACTCTTGCTAGACGCACTAGCAAACGGGTCGGCAAGCGTGGCCTTGGATTTCTGATCCTTTCCGGGTACAGGGTTGGGAGCGGGAAGAACTGTTTTGGCATGACGGGGCCTATCCCGGTTCTCTGATTGGCTGGAACTGCCCTCAGGCGGAGTGGGGAAAGCGTCCTCCACAGCTTTTGTCACAGCAGCAGATATCTGTTGCTTGTTCATCCCCCCGGCTTTCAAAGCCTCTACTGCCCACAGCAGTTGTTCGATAGGATCGGCATCTGCCTTCATTTTACCTTTGTCTCGGGCCTCAGCTTGATCTAGGATTTGAGTTGGTGTTGACATGTCATTGTTATAACTGGAGGCCATCTCCGGTTGACTAAATTCAATAACAATTCGGCCCAACAGCGGGGGCTCCTGGGGTACAAAGCTCCCGGCGTACTGTGCGGCTGGCGGTGAAGCTGACATTCCATAGGCGAGATCCGCCACGGATCTTTGAAGATCACCTATCATTCCCATTAGTTCAAATGTAGTAGGCTCACGAGCCTGATATAGTTGAGGGGCCCAAACTGGGTGCGCGACCGGCGATCTGGGTGGATGCGGCATATCAACAGTAGTCTCACTGTGTAGGGTGATTCCTTGATCCAACGCGGCCGTCATGACCACGATCTCTTCTGAATTCTGCGTCATGCTAAGTCCTTCCTCAGCAAGGAGAAAACACTAGCTATTCTGGATCAACTCCCTGAATCTCTGAACTGAAACGAAAAGCAAACAGTATTTCAGCCCCCAAACAGATCAAACACGGGTGTAGCCGAATAACTGCACTCTACTACTGATCACTGTTCCCCAGAATCACTGTTCAAAACTGAACTGATACCCGCAGACATAACTGATTCTTAGCAACACTGATACTGGTGCCCTCGGGCCTGATGCTCAAACTTTGCAAACTGACATGCGCATTCCTGTAGAGATACACTCTAAAAGCACATAGCACATAAAAGAGGACCAAAACACCCCTATGTTGGGGTAGGGTTTCCCTGTCCTATTTTGTCAGGAGCTAGGGTTTTACTACGCACGCAGCGGTTTCAAATAACCTATATCGGGTAAGCAACCTGTCCTAATTTGGAATGGTCACTATGGATTTCGATATGCACCAGGTCGAATGGTCAAAAAGGGTGCCCCGGTAAAACCGGGGTTTGTGTTCCCATGCTGTCAAAGCCCATAGCCGGTCAGCCTTATGGTCATGCCTTGACAAGACAAGCCTCCGACAAACCGTTCAGGAATGGCAGATGGCAAACACGGTGTCCTAGGCACACCAATGCACATGCAATGTAAAGAGACACATAAATGAAATCAAAGTAGGATATCACGAGTTCGAGTCAAGCTCTCTAAAATCCCCAGCGGAGTCGCCAGAAACTGTAACAAGCCCGCGGGGGACCTCAGCTACAGCTCGGACTCAATTTTTGTTTGTTGCGGTTCTTAATCTGAACCTAAGAGTCCAACTCTGGCAAATCGTTTTGAAGAAAAATAGATTTTGAAAAGAAGTGCCAAACATGGACTGCTTTGCCAGATACAGAGTCGCCACCTAAATATTTTTTAATGGGGGAATTTAGGAAACCCTGACTCGGTGCCAAAGGCCACGTGTCCGTCATCACCAAAGTTGCCTCGGCTCGGGAACTTGGGTACGATCGGGAAAGGTCAGCTATGAGCACCCCCTTTCGCCCGGTCCGAAGACCGGCCTCTACTAACCGTGATATCCGATTTTGAAAACGTTATGTGTTCTTGTTCCGGTTATTAGCCTAGAATTACTATGTTATGCGCACAGCAAACAAGTATAGACTAGATTGCCTAATTTGGAAACAAGCATTGCATATCCGTTTGTTTTTGAAAATGCTTTGGAGTTTGCTACTCTCAAGTAGGCTAAAAACGGATTTCAATGAGTCTTTCCAACTCAAACAATCCAACCTTCACCCACAGGCATTCAAACAGTTTATCTCATATAAGCACTTAGCCACATGGTAATCATGCTGTCATGTTAACATTCACACGCATGCAAGATGCTAAAGCATAAATACTTACATTGTACTCTATGCCAAAACAATAAACTAGTTAGCGAACATGCATGCCCTAGTTCATGTTAGAGTGACTAATGCATCGTATACAGAATGTGATTAGGATAGGCTCGGCTAACCCTAAAATGGCATGTGAAATGCAATCATTCGGTGCACGTATTCGAGTTAGATTTGAAGTACAAATGCAATTAGCATGATGTACCGAGCCCGGGGCATGCCAACAAATGCATGGATGCACGCATGCATAGCATAAGGTATGCTAAAATAAATGTGCCCTAATCTACCATCATAAGCAGGTAAATAAAAGGGAAGAAAGAAGTGGGGGGAGGGGTTGGAAGACATGCACACACTCACCCACACTTATTACAGACTTGCCCTCGCTCGGAGGGACCAAAAGAATAATACAAATTAATTAACTACGCAAGCTAATTAAATATTACAAATCAATTAAATTAATTAAACAAATTAATTAATCTAATTAAAACAGTAAGGCCCTCAGGAAGCGGGTCAGATGCAGCGCATGCTCGGGATTTGCTCGGAATCTCACTGCCATGCATAGTCTGCCTCTGTTTTCCCTGCTTTGGTCCTCTGAAAACTGCCAAAGTCTATGGAATGCCTCTCTGGACATTGGAGATCACCACCGGCTGAACAGAATAGCCACTGGCTGCTATCTGTGGCCATCGGCACAAAATTCATCCATCGGCTGCTGATTTACTGCCGGTCGGCACTAAACACTGCCGGTCGGCAGAGAATGCCTGCAGAACCTGCAACTCACAGCAACAGAGGGCAAAACTTGCATGGCAATACAATTTAAGCAATGTATGCACCAAACACATTCCTTATCATGCTTGTGACTCAAAGGAGGATGTGCCTCGATTCTCGGACCACCAATCACGCATTTCCATGCATGATGGCCCAAAGAATCAAGTGTGCACTTTCAATTTCAAATGCATGCAAACCATATAATCACACAAGGAAGCCTAACCTCTATCACACTCACTTCAAGAGGCCAAACATGCACAATGCAATGCAATCCTAGACATGTTGGCTAGCATGCAATATGGACAATGCAAGGCACTTATACAAGCATACAAGCAAGCATGCAAGGCAAGCATGCAAACCAATAAAAGAGGGACTTAAACATGAATTAGGCAATTCTAAATAGGCCTAAAACAGTGGCCAAAGTGCCCAAAAATGAAGGCTAAGCACACACACACGCATGCACATGTTAAGGCACAAACCTAAGCATTAAACAAGCAACTCTCAAACACACTTGAAAGAGGCTAAACATGGACAATTGGCATGCAATGAAAAGCTTTAAAATCATGTCAAAATGTGGTGCCAAACCAACCCAAATGAGACAAGCATAAGCATGCAAGCATGGTCCAAGTACTTGAGGCAAGTCATGAAGCTTTGAAGCACATTTAGCATAACAAACATGGCATGCATTAAACAACTAAAAACAGATTTTTAGCATGTTAAAACAAGGCCAAAGGACTACTTAGATGGCATCTAAGTGGCTCAAATTCAAAGGCATGCACAATGGTCAAAACATAGGGCATACAACACATGCTCTCAAAGCAAAAAGAGGCGACTAAGGCAAGCATATGAGCATGCCAAAGGGACTGAAATTACATGTTGGATGGTTCCAAACCACCAAAATGATGCAAGCAACACATGCTACACATTCACATACTTGAGGCATACAAGCCCAACAAGCCACAAATGCAAAGGAGCTATGCTAAGCATGCCAAAATCGATCCAAACAACTATGGACAGACCTAAAGCATGGCAAAATAAGCACAAAACATTCACAAGGCTAAGCCTAAAACATGCTCGAACAAAGGCTAACAACCTAAGGCATATTAAGGCAATTACAAGGCATTACATGGTAGGTATGCTAAGCATGCATGGTGTACCAAAACAACAACACACAACATGATTATATTATGGCATGATAAGCATGAAATGCAGCCTAGACATGTTCAACACACACTCTAACATAGGCTCCCTCAAGAGGTCAAAAATGGTCCCTTTCAAGGACAACAAGGAGAGGGGGTGGCCCTCCCCTTTTGGAGACTTCAAGGCACCATTTCCACCACTGAAATCCCTCAAGATTTCAGTGGTGAAGAGGCCCAAACACCAAAGTCTAAAAACTTGCACAAAATAGCACAAAAGTGGGGCCTTTCAAGGCCTAAGGGTGGTCAAACACACCCAAACCACAAAACACTCTTAACAAACAATCAAGAGGGCCTAAAAATAGAACTTTTTTATGTTATACACTAAACACAAAAACAGCTCCAAGATAGGTAGAAATAGGATGCAAAAATGGGGAATAAAAGGGAAGTTTCTTACCCTTGAAGACCACCTTCACCAATGATGCTCCAACAGCCCTCTTGGCTTGAATCCACCTCCAAAAACTCAAACTAGCCTCCAAGGGTCTCAAGTCCAAGAGATGGTGTGTTAGTGTGTGTGTGTGAGCAAAAATGGCACAAAACACACACTTATAGAGATAGAAAATATATCTAACCCTAACCCTAGAACTTAAGCTTTTCCAAAGCTGTCTAAAATGTCTACCAAGTGTCTACCAAGTGTCTACCCTTATGCCAAGAGAAGACTCTCTCCTATATAGGCAATTCCCTCTTGTAAAGCTTACAAAACAAGCCATCCAAGAGGGAAATCCCTCCATACACGTGTATGGAGGGGAATGGGGTGGGTGCCAGCTATCACAGTTGGCAAGAAATATCTACAAAAAGTAGATGAACAGTGGTCGGCCACTCAAAATTGTCATTTTGACAAAATGGAGTGCCGACTGGCAACAAAGAGTGCCGACCGGCAAAATATATTGCCGGTGGCAACAAAAACCAGCCGGTGGCCTCTAGCCACTGCCGGTGGTGTGTGGGAATGCCTCACAAGGCATTCCCTACCCCTCCAAGGCAAAACACAAGTGTTTGGTGCAAAACCAGACACAAAATAGTCGAGTTCGGAGATCCTGAGGCAAGGCGCGTAGCCGAGAACTCCGGGAACTCCAAACAAACACAAACATGGATAATCACCGAGTGTTCGAGCGGTGACGTCCAAGTCTTGAGGACGGTCAAAAATGGGGTGTCTACAGTCGGCGGCAGCACCAACCTCGTCGGCAAACACACAGAAATCGGCGAGGCGAGAGTGAATGAAAGGGATGAGGTGAGAGAGGCGAGAGGGATGAGGCGAGAGTGAGAGCATCGGGGAGAGGGATTAGACGAGAGTGAGAGAGAGGCTCGAGTGAGAGTGCTGATTTTGTTTGGAGAGAGAAGAGAAATTTTTAGTTTCGAGCCATTCGAGCCCGGTATAATTCGAGCTACGGATGATTTCCCCCTCCCCCCTCCCAAAATGCCATTCCAAAACACCCAAAAGCCCAACCGTTGGAAGCAGTTACACGCCCCGCCAAAACCGCACATCTCCGATACATACACACACATATATCTTTACATGTATATGTATATAGCATTTTTGGGAGGTCTTATGATACGATCCATTGAAATCCTACGGTTGTCACTTTTCCTTCGTTTTCTTCATCTCTTGACAGACAGTTCCACCATCAACAACTCACCCACTTGCTCACTCTTCAAACGAAATGAAACCTCCTCCCTCTCTCATTCGCTCCATCTTCTCTCACTTTCTCTCTCATCATCTTATTCTCTCACCTTCTCTCTCTCTCATTCATCTTCTCTCACCTTCTCTCAACCATGTTTCAATTGTCCCTCGTCGGCGGCAGCAACAACCTTGTCGGCACACACAGAAATCAGCGAGGCGAGAGTGAATGAGAGGGATGAGGCGAGAGAGGCGAGAGTGAGAGCATCGGGGAGAGGGATGAGACGACAGTGAGGGAGAGGCTCGAGTGAGAGTGCTAATTTTGTTTGGAGAGGGAAGAGAGTGAGAGGAGAGAGAAATTTTAAGTTTCGAGCCATTGGAGCCCTGTATAATTCGGGCTACGGATGATTTTCCCCCCAAAAAAATGCCATTCTAAAGCACCCAAGAACCCAACCGTTCGAAGCAGTTTCACACCCCGCCAATACCACACAACTCTGATACATACACACACATATATCTGTACATGTATATATATAGCATTTTTGGGAGGTCTCATGTTACTATCCATTAAAATCCTACGGTGGTCACTTTTCCTTTGTTTTCTTCATCTCTTGACAGACAGTTCCACCATCAACAAATCACCCACTTGCTCACTCTTCAAACGAAATGAAACCTCCTCCCTCTCTCATTCTCTTCATCTTCCCTCACCTTGTCTCTCATCATCTCATTCCCTCACCTTCTCTCTCTCCCTCATTCATCTTCTCTGACCTTCTCTCTCTTCATCTTCTCTCACTCATGTTTCAATTGTCCCTCGTCAGCGGCAGCACCAACCTCGTCGGCACACACAGAAATCGGCGAGGTGGGAGTGACAGAGAGGGATGAGGCGACAGAGGCGAGAGGGATGAGGCGGGAGTGAGAGCATCAGGGAGAGGGATGAGACGAGAGTGAGAGAGAGGCCCGAGTAAGAATGCTAATTTTGGTTGGAGAGAGAAGAGAGTGAGAGGAGCGAGAAATTTTTAGTTTCAACCATTCGAGCCCGGTATAATTCGAGCTACGGATGATTTTTTCCCTCCAAAAATACCATTCCAAAACACCTAAAAACCCAACCGTTGGAAGTAGTTACACGCCCCGTCAAAACCGCACATCTGCGATACATACACACACATAGATCTGTACATGTATAGATCTATATAGCATTTTCGGGTGGTCTCATGATACGATCCATTGAAATCCTACGGTGGTCACTTTTCCTTCGTTTCTTCAGCTCTTGAAAGACAGTTCCACCATCAACAAATCACCCACTTGCTCACTCTTCAAACGAAATGAAACCACCTCCCTCTCTCATTCTCTTCATCTTCTCTCACCTTCTCTCTCATCATCTCATTCTCTCGCCTTCTCTCACTCATTCATCTTCTCTCTCTTCATCTTCTCTCACCTATGTTTCAATTGTCCTTCGTCGGCAGTAGCACCAACCTCGTCGGCACACACAGAAATCGGCGACGCGAGAGTGAATGAGAGGGATGAGGCAAGAGAGGCGAGAGAGATGAGGCGAGAGTGAGAGCATCGGGGGGAGGGATGAGACGTGAGTGAGAGAGAGGCTCGAGTGAGAGTGCTGATTTTGTTTGGAGAGGGAAGAGAGTGAGAGGAGAGAGAAATTTTCAATTTTGAGCCATTCGAGCCCGGTATAATTCGAGCTACGGATGATTTTCCCTCCCCCCCCCCCCCACCCAAAAATGCCATTCCAAAACACCAAAAAACCCAACCGTTGGAAGCAGTTACACGCCCCGCAAAAGCCGCACATCTCTGATACATACACACACATATATCTGTACATGTACATATATATATAGCATTTTTGGGTGGTCTCATGATACGATCCATTGAAATCCTACGGTGGTCACTTTTCCTTCGTTTTCTTCATCTCATGACAGACAGTTCCACCATCAACAAATCACCCTGTTGCTCACTCTTCAGACGAAGTGAAACGTCCTCCCTCTCTCATTCTCTTCATCTTCTCTTACCTTCTCTCTAATCATCTCATTCTTTCACCTTCTCTCTCTTCATCTTCTCACACCCATGTTTCAATTGTCCCTCGTCGGCGGCAGCGCAAACCTCATCGGCACACACAGAAATCGGCGAGGCGAGAATGAATGAGAGGGATAAGGCGAGAGAGGCGAGAGGGATGAGGCGAAAGTGAGAGCATCGGGGAGAGGGATGAGACGAGAGTGAGAGAGAGGCTCGAGTGAGAGTGCTGATTTTGTTTGCAGAGGGAAGAGAGTGAGAGGAGAGAGAAATTTTAGTTTCGAGCCATTTAAGCCCGGTATAATTCGAGCTACGGATGATTTCCCCCCAAAAAATACCATTCCAAAACACCCAAAAACCCAACCGTTGGAAGCAGTTACATGCCCTGCCAAAGTGACCACCAGAGGATTTCAATGGATCGTATCATGAGACCACCCAAAAATGCTATATATATACATGTACAGATTATGTGTGTGTATGTATCAGAGATGTGCGGTTTTGGCAGGGCGTGTAACTGCTTCCAACGGTTGGGTTTTTGGGTTTTGGTGTTTTGGAATGGCATTTTTGGGGGGGGAAAATTATCCGTAGCTCGAATTATACTTTACTTGAACGGCTCGAAACTAAAAATTTCTCTCTCCTCTCACTCTTCTCCCTCCCTAAACAAAATCAGCACTCTCACTCGAGCCTCTCTCTCACTCTCGTCTCATCCCTCTCCCCGATGCTCTCACTCTCGCCTCATCCCTCTCGCCTCTCTCGCCTCATCCCTCTCATTCACTCTCGCCTCGCCGATTTCTGTGTGTGCCGACGAGGGACAATTGAAACATTGGTGAGAGAAGATGAGAGAAGATGAATGGGAGAGAGAGAAGGTGGGAGAATGAGATGATGAGAGAGAAGATGAGAGAAGATGAAGAGAATGCGAGAGGGAGGAGGTTTCATTTCGTTTGAAGAGTGAGCAAGTTGGGGATTTGTTGATGGTGGAACTGTCTGTCAAGAGATGAAGAAAATGAAGAAAAAGTGACCACCGTAGGATTTCAATGGATCGTATCATGAGACCACCCAAAAATGCAATATATATATACATGTACAGATATATGTGTGTGTATGTATCAGAGATGTACGATTTTGGCGGGGCGCGTGACTGCTTCTAACGGTTGGGTTTTTGGGTGTTTTGAAATGCCATTTTTGGGTGGGAAAATCATCCGTAGCTCAAATTATACCGGGCTCGAATGGCTTGAAACTAAAGATTTCTCTCTCCTCACACTCTCTTCCCTCTCCAAACAAAATCAGCACTCTCACTCGAGCCTCTCTCTCACACTCGTCTCATCCCTCTCCCCGATGCTCTCACTCTCGCCTCATCCCTCTCGCCTCTCTCGCCTCATCCCTCTCACCCACTCTTGCCTCGCCGATTTCTGTGTGTGCCGACGAGGTTGGTGCTGCCGCTGACTAGGGACAGTTGAAACATGGGTGAGAGAAGATGAAGAGAGAGAATGAGAGACAAGATGAACGAGAGAGAGAGAAGGTGGGAGGATGAGTTGATGAGAGAATGTGGGAGAGAATGAAGAGAATGAGAGAGGGATGAGGTTTCATTTCGTTTGAAGAGTGAGCATGTGGGGGATTGGTTGATGGTGAAACTGTCTGTCAAGAGATGAAGAAAACGAAGGAAAAGTTACCACCGTAGAATTTCAATGGATCGTATCATGAGACCACCAAAAATGCTATATATATACATGTACAGATATATATGTGTATATGTATCAGAGATGTGCGGTTTTGGCGGGGCGTGTAACTGCTTCCGACGGTTGGGTTTTTGGGTGTTTTGGAATGGCATTTTTGGGGGGAAAATCATCCGTAGCTCGAATTATACCGGGCTCGAATGGCTTGAAACTAAAAATTTCTCTCTCCTCTCACTCTCTTTCCTCTGCAAACAAAATCAGCACTCTCACCCGAGCCTCTCTCTCACTTTCGTCTCATCCCTCACCTCGATGCTCTCACTCTCGCCTCATCCCTCTCATTCACTCTCGCCTCGCCAATTTCTGTGTGTGCCGACGAGTTTGGTGCTGCCGACGATAAGGGACAATTGAAACATGGGTGAGAGAAGACAAAGAGAGAGAAGGTGAGAGAAGATGAATGAGAGAGAGAGAATGTGGGAGAATGAGATGATGAGAGAGAAGGTGAGAGAAGATTAAGAGAATGAGAGGCGGAGGAAGTTTCATTTCGTTTGAAGAGTGAGCAAGTGGTGGATTTGTTGATGGTGGAACTGTCTGTCAAGAGATGAAGAAAACGAAGGAAAAGTGACCACCGTAGGATTTCAATGGATCGTATCATGAGACCACCCAAAAATGCTATATATATTTACATGTACAGATAGATGTGTGTGTATGTATCAGAGATGTGCAGTTTTGGCAGGCGTGTAACTGCTTCCAACGATTGGGTTTTTGTGTTTTGGAATGGTATTTTTGGAGGAAAAAATCATCCGTAGCTCGAATTATACCGTGATCGAATGGCTCGAAACTAAAAATTTTCTCCTCTCTCATTCTCTTCCCTCTCCAACAAAATCAGCACTCTCACATCTCTCTCATCATTTCATCCACTCCTCGATCCTCTCACTCTCGCCTCATCCTCTTGCCTCTCTTGCCTCATCCCTCTCATTCACTCTCACTTCGCCGATTTCTGTGTGTGTCGATGAGGTTGGTGTTGTCGCCGACGAGGGACAATTGAAACATGGGTGAGAGAAGATGAAGAGAGAGAAGATGAGAGAAGACGAAAGTGAGAGAGAAGGTGAGAGAATGAGATGATGAGAGAGAAGGTGAGAGAAGATGAAGAGAATGAGAGATGGAGGAAGTTTCATTTCGTTTGAAGAGTGAGCAAGTGGGGGATTTGTTGATGGTGGAACTGTCTGTCAAGAGATGAAGAAAACGAAGGAAAAGTGACCACCGTAGGATTTCAATGGATCGTATCATAAGACCACCCAAAAATGCTATATATATACATGTACAGATAGATATGTGTGTATGTATCAGAGATGTGCAGTTTTGGCAGGGCGTGTAACTGCTTCCAATGATTGGGTTTTTGGGTGTTTTGGAATGGCATTTTTTTGGGGAAAAATCATCCGTAGCTCGAATTATACCATGATCGAATGGCTCGAAACTAAAAATTTCTCTCTCCTCTTACTCTCTTCCCTCTCCAAACAAAATCAGCACTCTCACTTGGGCCTCTCTCTCACTCTCATTTCATCTCACTCCTCGATGCTCTCACTCTCACCTCATCCCTGTAGACACCCCATTTTTGACCGTCCTCAAGACTTGGACGTCACCGTTTGAACACCCGGTGATCATCCATGTTTGTGTTCATTTGGAGTTCCCGGAGGTCTCGGTTGCGTGCCTTGCCTCGGGATCTCTCGACTCGACTGTTCGGTGTCTGGTTTTTGCACCGAACACTTGTGTTTTTGCCTTGGAGGGCAGGGAATGGCTTGTTGGCCATCCCACACACCACCGGCTGTCCTACACCCCACCGGCAGTTAATTGAGGCCACCGGCAGTGTTTCTTAAAACCCATGGCCGGTTGGCATTATATTTGGCCGGCCGGCACTTTATTTTGCCGATGACCTCATTTGCTGGCCAACCTGCACCCTTTGCACCCCAGGCATGGTGTATGCCAGCTGTGCCAGCTGGGATACACATCACCACTCCATGCACGGGGGTGACCCCTTTGCACCTTGACCCCTTTTTTCCCTTCTAAGAGGTTGAACTTTAGCCAAGCTTCTTGGAGAAGCTTAGCCAGCTGTCTTAGCTTCCTCTAGAAGCCAAGACTCCTTTGCAACCTTTGCCCCTTTCATTTGGCTTCTTGGAGAAGCCTAGAGCCTTTGCCTTTGCCTATTTAAAGAACCTCTCCTCCTTAAGGGGTTGGAGCTTTTGAACCAAAACCAGAGCATATATATCTATGCATCTGATATATAACACCTTCTCTCTCTATATTTCCCTCTCTCTCATACCTTGTGTGTGTTTCTAGGCCTTAAAAGTGCATTTTGACCTCACTTTTGCACTAATACACACACCATTACACCTTGCTCCGAGATTGAGAGGCTTGGAGGGTTCATTCTTGAGTTTTTGGACTGATTTTGATCAGTAGAGGGCGGCTGGATCATCTGTTCTTCAAGGGTTCTTCAAGGGTGAGATATTTGCTTTAGTTTCCCCAATTTTGCACTAGCTTTTTACCTATTTTGCATGCTGATTTAAACTTTGTGTATAACATAAAAAAATCTTTTATTTTCATGCTTAACATCTTTCATTAGGGTGTTTTGGTATTGGGGGTCGAACTCCCCCCCCTTAGGCTCTTTTGGCTATTTTGGTGCCTTTTCTTTGAGTTTTTTGTTTACTTTGTTGTGTTGGTCTTCTCACACTGAAATCCAGTGGATTTTCAGTGGTGATGAAGTGATTTTGAGGTCTTGTGTAGGGGAGGGACACCCCTCTCCCTTTGTGTCTCATTTGTTCTTGCTTTGGCTCATAAAGGTAGCATGCATACTTAGTTATTTTTGGCTCCATTTCAGAGGTTTTTTGGGGATATTTGGTTGTATTATGCCTCTGTTTTTGGTTGGTTTGATGGTCCATTTCATGCATCATATGCTTGCCTTGTAATCCCTTGTTTTGGCCTAATGTGCATCATGTTATGAGATGACATTTTAACATGATTTTGGCTTGATCCCAAGAAGGTCTTAGTCATGTTTTGTAATGTTTAAGGACTGACCCTAGTTGTCTTTGCCATGTTTGACATGCTTGGTATAGTTGCTTTGCATTTTGGCTTGCAAGCCTTAGTTATATGGATCCCCAACATGCTTAGCATAAGCTTATTATCATCATTTGGCATCATTTGATATCATGTTTCAGTCCATATAATGTGGCCTTACATTGTCCTTTGTGTCTCTTTTAATGCTTAGAAGTGTTGTGATTTCATGCCTTGAAATGTGCATTGTGTATGCCTATGTGTTTGGATCATTTGGGATGCCATGTGTGTGAGTTTTGGAGCTCATTTTTGCATGCTGAAATTCTGTTTTTGGTTGCTTGGTTCATGCCATGAGTGGTCATGATAGTGGTAGTAAATTGCTCCATTGTGTGCCTTAGCTTTAGGCCCTTTGGTTTGCGTATTTGTTTTGCATATTTGTCCACCATTTTGAGCATTTTTGGTCACTGTTTTAAGTGGGCTGAGGTCTGCCTTTTGTGATTTGGAACCACCATTGCATGATCATGTTGCATTGGATTCATGCTTGCATAGTATCATACTTGCATGATTGCATAGTATTGGTTAGTTGCATTTCATGTCTTAACTCACAAGTTAGAGTGCATTGCATTGCATCTTGCATGCCTAGTATTGTGCATTTGCATGTTTAGTTTACATCACATTTGGCATGTTCGCATCTTAGCCTCTTATTGCATTTTTGAGCCATGTTTGCATAACATGCATTGCATTACTTGGTTTGGGGTGTCAAACCAAGTGTGAGGGTTAAGAAGTGTTCATACTACAAGTGATGTAACACGTCTTAACTCTCGGTCACCGAGGCCCTTGACCTTGACATGATAGGGTCTTGGTCTTCATTTGTGTGTTGCATGCATCTTCATTGAAATGCACACTTGGCCTCTTAGGCCATCATGCATCAAAATGCACAATTGATGGCCCGAGGGTCGAGGGTCGTGCTTCCTTGAGTCTAATGTATGATAGGGAGCATGGCCATGCTTACATGTGCCTGAAATTTCATGCCATGCACTGCCTATCTTCTTTTGCTGTCAAAACGGTCTTCTGCAGGAAGTTTCTGCCGACCGGCAACATTCAGTGCCGATCGGCCATTGGTGAATGGCCGATAACTTCACCAGCAGCCGATGGAAATTCTCTATGGCCGGTTGGCATTTCCTCCAGCCGATGGTATTCTACAGTGTGCCAGGAACATGTCCCAGGATTTTTGCAGTTTTTGGAGATGCAGGACAGTGTAAAACAGAGGCAGCAGTAGCATGGCACGGGTTTTCCAGGCAAGACAGACTAAAGCATGCATCATTCACGCATTCCGAGGCGGGGGCTGCGGCCATCTTCTCTTTGCATTTAATTTAATTAGATTAGGAGTTTTGTAATAATTAATTCAGTATTATTCATTCGGCCTGTATATTTTTTTGGTCCCTCCGAGCGAGGGCGTATTGTGTAATAAGTGTGTGTGAGTGTGTGTATGTCTTCCAACCCCATGTCTTTTTTCCCTTTTATTTACCTGCTTATGATGGTAGACTAGGGCATGTTTAAATTAGCATACCTTATGCTATGCATGCGTGCATCCATACATTTGTCTTGCATGCACCGGGCTCGGCGCATCATGCTAACTGCATTTGTACTTCAATTCCAAATTGAATACTTGCTAGTTGCAGCATTTCACATGCCATCTCTAAGATAGCCGAGCCTGTTTAGGTTGCATCTTTGCATGTGTCGCATTAGCCATTTTTCAACATAAACTAGGATCATGCATATGATTACTAACTAGTTTCTGTTTTGGCTCGGAGTACTAGGTAAGCTTTTATGCTTTAGCATACCGCATGCGTGTGAGTGCTATCATGACAGCATGCTTACCATGTGGCTAGTTGCTTATGTGAGATAAACTGTTTGAATGCCTGTGTGTGAAGGTTGGATTGTCTGAGTTGGAAAAACTCTTTGAAATTCGTATTTTAGCCTACTTGCGAGTAGCAAATTCCAAAGTATTTTTCAAAAACAAACGGATATGCAATGCTTATTTCCAAATTAGGCAATCTAGTCTATACTTGTTTGCTGTGCGCATAACATAGTAATTCTAGGCTAATAACCGGGATAAGAACACATAACGTTTTCAAAATTGGATATCACGGTTAGTAGAGGCCGGTCTTCAGACGGCGAGAGGCGGGTGCTCATAGCTGACCTTCCCAATCGTACCAAGTTCCCGAGCCGAGGCAACTTTGGTGATGACGGACACGTGGCCTTTGGCACCGAGTCAGGGTTTCTAAATTCCCAAAAATAAAATATTTAGGTGGCGACTCTGTATCTGGCAAAGCAGTCCATGTTTGGCACTTTTTCAAAAATCTGTTTTCTCAAAACGATTTGCCAGATTTGGACTCTTTGGTTCAGATTAAGAACCGTGACAATTTGAGTCGAACTGTAGTAGACCCGCAAAACGAACAGAACGGGATTCATCCTCCCGGGGCGTTCGGGGACGTCTACAGTTTCTGGCGACTCTGCTGGGGAATTTTAGAGAGCTTGACTCGAACTCGTGATATCCTGTTTTGATTTCATTTATGTGTCTCTTTGCATTGCATGTGCATTGGTGCGCCTAGGACACCGTGTTGGCCATCTGCTATTCCTGAGTGGTTTGCCGGAGTCTTGACTTTGTCAAAGCATGCCATAAGGCTGACCGGTTGCGGGCTCTGCCAGTATGGGAACACAAACCTCGGTTTTACCGGGGCACCCTTTTCGACCATTCGACCTAGTGCATATTCGGAATCCATAGTGACCATTCCAAACTAGGACAGGTTGCTTACCCGATGTTAGGTTGTTTGAAACCGCTGCGTGCGTAGTGAAGCCCTAGCTCCTGACAAAATAGGGCAGGGAAACCCTACCCCAACATAGGGGTGTATTGGCTCTCATTTAATTGCTATGTGCTTTTAGAGTGTATCTCTACAGGGAATGCATATACCAGTTTGCAAGTCTGGGTATCCGGCCTGCGGGCATCAGTATCAGTATTTTGGGAATCAGTTATCTGTGGGTATCAGGTTCAGACTTAGCGACAATGATTCAGAGACAGTGATCAATATTTGAGGAACAGTGTGTTCAGCTTATTGGCAGCATATTATGATACCCAACCGTGTGTTGTATGTTTATTTTACGCCGTTACGCTGTCCGATTATCTGTTTGTTTATATGCTTTATTTATCTTTTTGCTAGGTAGTTGAGCACAATTGCTTCCGACCCAGCAGATATTCCCCAAGCACTCTGGACTAGAGGTCGTCGACTCCATCGATCTGAGGATCTGGTGGACGGACAACCAGTGTACCACTCTCTACCCCCGGTTACTAGACGGAGGACAGCTAGGCAGAAGGCATCAGTTCAGCAATCAGTACAGAGGGCTTTGTCTACCCCACCTGTGTACAGTAGGGATCAGGATTTTTCTCCTCCCACAGGAAGGGAACATACACCGATAATTCAGTCAGAGCAGAACAGTATGGCTAGCTTAGAAGAGATGGTGCGCCAGCTTCAGGAGAGCATGAAAATGATGCAGCAGGATGCTATCTGACAGGCAGAGTTTGCCAAGCAACAGGCCACGGTTATGAACGAACAAGCAGAGTTAATTGTAAGGTTACAGCAGCAAGCCGGAGCTTCTGCTTTGCAACAAGTTCCTCCCCCACCAGGAGTTCCAAACCTCGGGGAGACGGCCAATGCTCAGAATGATACAGAACTTCCCACAGGACCACCTCCACCCCCGATCCTCCCCCAAATCCAACCTCAACTATCAAAGACACCCACCAACCTACCAGACTCTCCCTTTGAGTTTGAGACTGATCCCACCGCTCTAAAGTTGAACAAGCTTGAGAAGCTGTTTAAGAGATCCCAAGGAGCTAAGACTATCCCCGACATTAAAGATGGCTACACTGACACAGCTGTGACGCTGCCTGACAGATTCAAAATGCCTCATATTGATCGGTTTGATGGGTCCGGGGACCCCATGGTGCACCTGAGACTGTTTTCAGATATCGTAAGGCCAATGGGCCTTAGTAGGCTTCAGAAGCTGTCTTTATTCGGCCGGACCCTGTCGGGTGTGGCGGCCATATGGTATGCCAAATTAGAAGATGATGTCAAGAGAAATTGGGACGAAATGGCTGAGGCCTTCATTGCGCAGTACTCATACAATACACAAATCGAGATTACAACCCGTGATCTCGAGACAACAAGACAGGAACCTAAAGAGAGTTTCTCAGAATTTGTAACCAGATGGAGGGCCAAGGCTTCGATGATGACCTTAAGACCTACAGACAAAGATCAGATTCGGATGATTGTGCGCAATCTTCAACCGAAGTTGATGCAAAAGATGATTGTACTCCCCTTTCCTACTTTTTCTGACCTGCATGAAATGGGGGTGCAGATTGAGGATGCCTTGAAGCAAGGCTTAATCGATAACGATCGGGAGCAACCCCGAAGGACTTTCAACCGCAACACTAATGCGGGCCCGAGTGGCACTACAAGTACAAGAGCCTCCGAAGTGAGCATGGTCACCACCAACCCCCCTCCGAGAACCACGGCAGCTGCACCATTCTCCGGTGCGTCCGGAAGTAACCCACCAACAGCCAAATACCCACCCAAAAACACCAGAACCTTCACTCCACTTTATATGCCCCTGTCCAAAGCTCTGGGGGTGCTAATCAGAAAAGGGCACTTGAAGCCCCTAGAGCCGCGGCCTTTGCCAGAAAGACTTCCCTCTACTCACAACCCAGCTAAGTATTGCGCATTTCACCAACAGCACGGCCATGACACTGATCTGTGCTTCCGATTGCGTCATGAGATTCAAGATCTCATCGATAACGGGGTGATTCTGCCGCCCGAGAAGCCCAATGTTACTACAAACCCTCTCCCCACACATAACCAAGCTCCACCACCCAAAAGACTCAATTTCATCCATACTGGGGTCGTGTCCTACGATCCTAGTATCTATATCACGCCTTCTCACCTGCCTAAGCCGGAGGTGTTCCTTCCCGATTGCGCCGATTTGTGCATGATGGACATCTCCATAACCCAACCTAAACCAGCGGTGGTGACTGTCAAAGACAGGAGGGAGGAGGTCCCAAAGGAGAAGGCGATTGTTGGGCCAGAGCCTGCGGAATCTGGAAGTTGTGTTGAGAAAACGTATAGTCCGGGTGACTACATTTTATCAATAGGCCAGGATGGGCCAGATGTGGAATTTCCAGCAGGAGGAGAACTGTGTGTGATCCAAGGAGATAGTCTGGGACAGGGAACAGATGATTTAACAGCTGTGGAAGAGGACCTTGCCAATCTCCGATTTTATAGTGATCAAGATCCAGGGGATGTGGCAGTCAGCTGGTATGATTATGAGGAGTCGACAGAGGCTACGGGATGGTTAGACGATCAACCAGATGTGGTAGAAGAATTTCAGCCAGAACAGGGCCCAGCAGGGGCAAGAATGTTAGTGACAGCCGAAAGGTCGAAGAACAGAGTTCATCGCCGGAGAGCGCCGGTGTCAAGAATTTCGCTCGGGAATGGAGCGTTTCGAATACGGGAATTATTGAACAGCCGGTTGTATTGACACACCCGGAACAGGAAAGATTCGAAGATTCCGAGAGAATCAGGAAGGCAAAGGCCCATGTGGGGACTGAAACTGCTGTGTGCACAGGAACTGAGAATGCTGCGAGCATCTGGATGGAAGGTGCTGCGAGTATGAGAACAGTCATACCGGAGCCGGACAGATGTTTGTCAGCTGCTGATGGAATGTGGTGGGAAGATGAGGACTTGTGTCTTGCCCACACAGATGAAGATTGGGGGAACAACCAACCCGATAACACCTGGTACCTTGGAGAGGTCGACCATATGACGCGGGGTGGGCGGTACTTCAAACCTCCGCACCTAGATCGACCAGAGGCTTCTGGGAAGGATAGAGAGGTTGAGAAGCAAAAGGAGAAGCAACTTGAGGAGGAGGCTGTACTCAAACAGCTAAAGAAGATACAAGCGGACATCTCCATCTAGGGATTGCTTATGGCATCGCGAGTGCATAGACAGGCTGTCTTATCAGCCATGGACAAAGCGAAGCATTCAATAGAAACCACGCCAGAGCAGCTGGTGGGATTAGTCTTTCCGGGAGGAGCTACCCCGACGCTGACTTTTTCCGACAAGGAATTGCCACCCGAGGGGACAGACCATAACAAGCCCCTCTACATTTCCGTGGAATGTAGGAATAAATGGATACCGGTGGTTCTCGTCGATACCGGATCCGCTATCAACATCTGCCCGGCAAGGACGGCATTTGCAATCGGCTTGAAAATCGCGGATTTTGTGCCAACAGCCCAAGTCATCCGGGCGTATGACAATACAAGTAGAGAAGTGATGGGAACCGTAAAAGTTCAGACCAAGGTTGGGCCGGGACAGCATGAGATAGATTTCCATGTCTTGGAGGTGCCTGCAACTTTCAACTTGCTTTTGGGCGGCCGTGGCTG
Organism: Camellia japonica; assembly: GCA_030407325.1. Lineage (NCBI taxonomy): Eukaryota > Viridiplantae > Streptophyta > Magnoliopsida > Ericales > Theaceae > Camellia > Camellia japonica. Next base: position 139,532,226 of record JAPPVO010000024.1, read on the forward strand.
CATCAGGTGAAGGCGGTGTCCTCCACTTTGCATCAAATGGTGAAATACCCCTATGGGAAGGGAGTAGCCATTGTTTTCGGGAATTCATCAATCCATCCGCCACCGGAGGTATCCACGCCTGTTCTAGAAATCGAGCATGGCATGGAAGACGTGTTCATATCGGGGTTTACCCTAGCTGAGGCTCAAGTTGTACAGAATATCATGGCCACTAACAAGGGGATATATGTCAGTGCCCAAGCAGTGTATCTCATGAACAAACTCCAACATATCCCCGGGATGGGATTAGGAAAGAGCGGCCACCAGGGCGTCGCAGCATTGGCCGAAGTGCCACACAACCCCCATACCTTTGGCTTGGGTTATCTGCCCACCAAGGAGGATTGGGTAAGGAAAGGAAAGGAGATGGCCGGGAGAGCCAGGGCGAAACAGATAGGGAAACCCTTTGAGTTGATGCACCGGCCCATCCAGGGTACCCTAAACGGACGCTTCGTCCGGGAGGGGGATGATTTTCCATTCTGTGGCTTCCCAGAGCCGTGGTTAAACGCAGAAAGGAAGCGCGTACCAGGATTCGAGATTTTCTTTGACCTACAGTTACCTGGGGATGATGTTACTGAAGAGCAGACAGACCCAACAGTTAAGGTTGAACAGAACAGGGAAGTGGAGTCTGAGGACACCGAACTTGAAATGGGGGTAGCACTGGCATGTCTACTTTCAGATCCTTCGATCGACCAGTTGTGCTTGGGGGATAACTTCTCGGTGTCCATGATCGGGAATGAAACAGCTGCGGGCCTACCGTCGACTATTTTGGATGCATCTATCACACCCTCCCTCGTTTGGCAGTACGAGGAGGGATTTTTATTTAGCAGCACCGGGTCAGGTAGTGAGCCGGAATCTGATTCCTCCGAATCTATTGAGTCGGAATCAGGTTCCAGCTCGACTGAGTCTGAGTCCGGTATTCTTGGGGGTGATAACCCGGATGCCACAGTCCTATCCAGGTCATCTTTTTCTTTCTCTTTTGAGTCTGTTGTAATAGAAGAATCAGACGGTTTGGAAGTACATAATGAGAATGATATGAATGTGGTTTCTGAGTACTTTTCTGTGCCTTTGATTTATTGCTTAAATCATGACTTTCAAAATTTTGATGAAAACGACGAGGACGAAATTCCTCCGGTTTTACAACATTTAATTGAACAAGAGCAGGAGAGGTTTGTTAAACCTTTAGTTGATGAAATCATTATTGTAAATGTTGGTACTGAGAAGGACCCGCGGCTGGTCCAGATCGGGTCCACGTTGTCTTCAGAGGAACGCGAGCGCTTAGTCGCTTTATTAAAGGATTTCAAAGATGTTTTCTGTGGGAGCCAGAAAATTATAGGTATTAGCTTATTGGGCCCAACCCAAACAAAGCCTACAAAGGTCCAGCCCAAATAAATATCACACCCCCATCTATATAAAGGGGGGCATCCCAAGTGAAAGGTATGTTCTCATCTCTCTCCACACAACACACACCCCTTCAAATGCATATACTATTTCTTCCTTGATACAGGGACTGACTTCATCATCGGAGAGTCCTCGGCCGGCAACCCCGGTTGGGTGGCACCGACTATGTTCATCATTGCAGATCTACAGGGGTGAAGCTCTTCTCTTCGTTGGATCTCCACAACATCCATGTGAGAGGATATTTCATGGTCTCACAATTGGCGCCGTCTGTGGGAACGACTGAATGAGATCAACGAAGAACACAACAAATATACTGCTGTAAGTAAACTTATACTGGTTGCTTTGAGGTCAGTGCACTTTCCACAAAGAAAAAATCAATCCCAAGTAATACGGCCCACAACTGGGTTTTGGCTTCTTTCATTTTGATTATGTTTTTTGCTAAAGTTCAGGTATACAAATATATATTACACATCTATGTATGTATCTATTTAAGCTCACAGATTTGATCAAAGCATTGTTGAATATTAATATTGCTTAGAAAGGCTGTCAAAACAAGATGAAGTTAGTAGCTGTTTTCTCTCTCTAGAAATGGGTTTCACACCTTTATTGGTGCAAACATCTTTTCGGCAATTCAATAAAGTTATTCGGCTAAATTCATACGTGGGTCTTCACTTTTTCTCTCTCTCTCTACTAAATTGACATAAATAAAGCCATGAGTTATTATAACCTGTAATTTAACATTTTGTACTTCATAATTTATGAGAATATGAAGCAATCTATACGGCTTTTGTTGCCCAAATAATTTTTGGTGTTATATAAAGGAGGTTTGAAAGCTCCATCATCGACCTCATCCACAAACTGTTTGGCACTGCGCCTTAATATAATGTTCAGCACTAATTATTCGGCATTTCATAGTAAAATTATTGTTCAGCACTTCATAGTTGGAAATATAATGTTGCACCTCGTACACGGATGGAAATATGAAATATCCTCGTATATTATACTTCAGCACTTCGGCTATTGGTCGGGGAACTTCATTATTCGGCACTTAATATGATGTTCGGCACTGCGCCTTAATATAGCACCCGCATCTCGGCTTCATTGCTCAGCGGTTTAGTTCGACATCAAAATTAACCATCTTGGCCAAGCCAAGCTACTACTCGGCAACCTACCGCTGAAAATCGGCAATCCGACAAGGCTATTCGGTAGCTCTTCCATCCTTCTCGGCATCACTATGCTCACCCAAGCTGCCCCCGACGCTCACCCAAAAGATTCTTGACCGACAAACATTATTCCGCATTACTCGGCAGCCCATACGTCACAACATTGGCACTTCTCGGCCACTTAAGCAGTTTGGGAACCCGCCTTACTCGGCATTGCCATTGGCCTATCAACTCATCAAGGAAATATTTTCAGCATCCAGCTTTCGGCAACCCAAATGTACTAGCCTAGCTTGGCACAGCCAACACACACTATTCAGCATCTCGGCTTCATTGCCCAGCTCGGCAATACTGAGAACTCATAGGCAATTGCTCGGCAAAGCTCCAAAGCTACTTTGGTGATTTATTCGGCTTATATATTCAACATCAACAACTGCAAATTCACTTCTTTGGCACAAACATCTCAGAAAATCGGCTAACATTATTCGGCTCATTGATTACTCGGCAAGACTACTTGGCCACGCGGTAACATGCTCCATAGCATTGGACATCCTCGGCACAAAACGACAATTATTAACTGTTATTAACTTGCCTACCTTTTCGACAAAAATCCCATGCTTATTATCTTGGCATAGAACTAGCATCTCGGCTTGCCGAAATGAACATCTCAATATACAAAAGGATTCGCGTCAAATCAAGGAGGCCAAACCCACCAACCCGAGCAGCCAAGAAGTAACCAAAGTTCACTGAAAATTGCGATACGGCTCACATTTTCCGACAACTGAAATTTTCAAAGCTATCAAACTCAAGTTTTGCCCATACCAATGTGAAGTACTCATTGAGACGAGTCCAACGCAACAAACCGCGCCAAAATCGGAGCTCAAACGAAGCCGTACGGGCGCTCAAAGTTTGCCTAGAAAATGATTTCTTTCTTTGAGGAAGACGATCCAGCAAGATATAAAAGAAATGATCATGTGCTTCGCGGTAGCATTACACCTTGTTAATTTGAGCCGTTAGATCCATTTTGGCTATAATTACGCCATCAGGAGTCTGATCACAGCGATCCAATAGTCCTTTCCAGCTATCTGACACATTCTGGGTCCATCCGTACAGTCAGAATTTTCAAATTCTGCTCAAAATAAATATGAATATATAATTAAATAAATAAATAAATAAAAATACAATAAATTACAGATTTGATTCCGCTATCACCGAGCACCTTACTTTGTCTCGGCTTCATTCTGATATCGCCACGGCACCGAACAGGGGCACGGAATCCGTTTCAATTCATTATCGGCTTACTCGGCAATTTTGGCCCAAGTCAATTTTATTCCTTCCGAATAACAAATCTTATTCAAAAGCAATGGGGCAAATTACGTTGGACAAGAAGCTCAACTCCACTAAATTGGCAACCACTACCGACCAAGTTCTTAGCAAACCTAACCTCGAAGGAATGCCGACACGCCGCTGACCAAACGATTGGCACAATCGCCGACCCAAGTGTAAACGGACACCGATGTTTTGACACTAGTTACTCGGCAGTGCATCAACTTTACTCAGCAAGATTATTCGACCATTATTAAATTCAACATCATGCATGATCATTATTCGGCCGTGCATCAACTCTATTCGGCTAAGCAACATTATTTGTCAACTTTATGCATCGTCAAACTTTATGCAGCAACATTGGCCACAGTATTCAGCAACTTTATTCACCTAACAACATTATTTGGTAAAACATTTGCCCACTAGGACATCAGTCAATTTCCGCTTTCCAATTGGGGCACATCAGCCGATCATCATCTCGGCACCTTTGATATGCATGAATACTCGGCCAACTTGGTACAAACATTACAAGGACGATTACTTGAGTTACAAACTTCCGCTCCTTTTCACACAGCTTCAAGCAAGCGCCTGTTTTGAGGCAATACATTACACACTTGGCAGACAGCAGTTTCCATATTTTTGCGCATCGTCATTTTACCAAAGCCGAATCTTCCCTGCAACATAGGGCAATGGGAATCTACATTCCTTCCGACTAACACCTGGCATTCGAAAGCAATGGGGCAAGTCTACCTTGGCCTAAACGCAAACCGAGCAACTCGGCAATTAAATAGTTGGCCCAATATCTACTTGGCAATTCCATATAAGCGGAGCAATATTATTGGTGATTAACACGTCCACCTTATTCGGTACAGGATACATTATTCAAAGTCCTTGCCACTTTGGCACTTAGTTGCCACTTAAAATCAGCAAAAATCTTCGAGTACAGCGCAATCTTCGCACTCGGCACAGAGCGCCGTTAGCAAAGGCCTACACCCTTGCCCGGGGGTTATAATACCACAGGTCACACCCTCACCCGGGGGTAATAATACCGTGGTCCAATTTTTGACTGATATATCTACCTTATTTAATCTATCTTATTTGGTCAAGTAATCATTTCTGTGTTCGGCCTATAGAAATATTTCTAGCTCGGCATAAAAGTCATATATTGGAAGCAATCTTTGCACTTGACAAAATACTGCACCCATGCCGGGGGTTATAATACCGTGGCCTGCATCCATGCCCGGGGGTTATAATACTGTGGCCTACGCCATGCCTGGGGGTTAGAATACTACGGCCTACGCCCATGCCCGGGGGTTAGAATACTGCGGCCTACGCCCATGCCCGGGGGTTAGAATACCGCGGCCTATTGTTATGATTTATTTGTATTCCTTTCTGGGTTTTAGCTCAACCCCCCTCATCTTATGATCAACATATATACATTTTTACATACATTCAAGACATACGTACATTTATACATACATTCAAGACATACGTACATTTATACATACATTCAAGCATACATTCAAGCATACATGCAGTCATTCATTCATATATTTTATTCATTTATCCAAAGTGTTCTTTATGAAAAAACCTAACAGCTATTTAAACAGCGTAACTTGGCAAGAAAAAACTCTCATTCCTTCTACCGCCAGACAATGAAAGTTTTGGGGCAATTGTGGGAGCCAGAAAATTATAGGTATTACCTTATTGGGCCCAACCCAAACAAAGCCTACAAAGGTCCAGCCCAAATAAATATCACACCCCCCATTATATAAAAGGGGGGCATCCCAAGTGAAAGGTATGTTCTCATCTCTCTCCACACAACACACACCCCTTCAAATGCATATACTATTTCTTCCTTGATACAGGGACTGACTTCATCATCGGAGAGTCCCCGGCCAGTAACCCCGGTTGGGTGGCACCGACTATGTTCATCATTGCAGATCTACAGGGGTGAAGCTCTTCTCTTCGTTGGATCTCCACAACATCCATGTGAGAGGATATTTCATGGTCTCACATTTTCGTGTGGTCCTGCGAAGACATGCCTGGAATCGATCCTGAGATTGTACAGCACCGGATCCCTCTCGATCCCGAGGCCCGACCTGTCAAACAGAAACTCAGGAGGATCCGCCCTGATTGGGCCATTAAGATCAAGGAAGAGGTCACCAAGCAAAATCGACGCAGGCTTCCTGCTGGTATCGAATACCCGACTTGGTTGGCCAACATTGTCCCAGTACCGAAGAAGGATGGCAGAATTCGGGTATGTGTAGACTTCAGGGATTTGAACAGAGCCAGTCCGAAGGACGACTTTCCCTTGCCACACATTGATGAGTTGGTAGATTTCACAGCGGGGCATGCTTTGCTTTCGTTTATGGATGGCTTCTCAGGCTATAATCAGATAGTAATGGCACCCGAAGACCGGGAGAAGACTACATTCACCACCCCGTGGGGTACATTCTGCTACAGAGTAATGCCATTTGGGTTGAAGAATGCTGGAGCTACTTATCAACGGGCAGCGACCACAATATTGCACGATATGATCCACAAAGAGGTTGAGGTGTATGTGGACGACATGATCGTCAAATCCAAAGAAAGGGAAGGTCACTACACGCCTTGCAAAAGTTTTTCCAAAGGATCAGAGAATTTCGGCTGCGGTTGAATCCTCAGAAGTGTACATTCGGTGTTACCGCGGGAAAAATGTTAGGGTTTCTGATTACGCAAAGGGGCATCGAAGTCGACCCTTCCAAAATCAAGGCCATCTTAGAAATGCCACCACCAATGACTGAAAAGGAGGTGCAAGGCTTTCTGGGTAAAGTACAATTCATAAGACGGTTTATTTCAAAATTAACCTTGACTTGTGAACCACTTTTTGGTCTCCTGAAGAAAGGAAAGAAATTCCAATGGGACGGCCGATGTCAAGCAGCTTTTGAACAGATCAAAGAATATTTACAAAACCCACCCGTGTTGTCACCACGGAGCCAGGGAAACCGTTGATATTGTACCTTTCAGTAACTGAGACTACGATGGGCTGTATGCTCGCACAAGAATCAGAGGATAAGGTGGAAAGAGCCATCTACTACCTGAGCAAGAAGATGTTGGATTACGAGACCTGCTACACTCCGCTGGAGAAGGCTTGCTTAGCTTTGGTATGGGCTACCAGGAAGCTGCGGCACTACCTGTTAGCTCACTCCGTAATGCTAGTTTCACGACTCGATCCTATCAAATATCTTTTCGAGAAACTGGCACTTACGGGTAGGCTAGCTCGTTGCCTGCTGTTGCTTTCTGAATTTGATCTAAAGTATGTGACGCGCAAGTCTGTGAAAGGGAGGGCAGAGCAGCGGAGTTCCTTGCCGACCACCGGTTGAAGGGGATGAAGCAGTTGAGTACCTATTCCCAGATGAAGCCATTTTGTATGTCGAAGACGAAACTTGGACAATGTACTTTGACGGAGCGTCAAACCAGTATGGGTATGGGATAGGAGTGTTGCTGATAGCGCCCGACAATTCCCGTATCCCTTTAGCATTCAAGCTCCGGTTCAAAGTCTCAAACAACGAAGCGGAATACGAGGCATGTATTGCCGGCTTAGAAGAGGCTCTAGAACTAGGGCCAAAACGATTGGATGTTATCGGGGACTCCAACCTGGTTGTATCTCAAGCAAAAGGAGATTGGAAGGTCAAAGAAGAAAAGATGATAATTTACCACCAGACCTTGGATTTGTTAATTCCTCGGTTTGAAAAGTTGAACTTCACTCATCTAGTAAGAGAGAACAACAGGTTCGCAGATTCACTAGCAACTCTATCTTCCATGATAGACATCCCGTCCGGAGTCCGGATGCGTCTGGTCATCATTGACCAGAAATTTGCGCCGGCGTATGAGTCGATTTCTGCCATAGATGAGGCTCAGGATGAGAACCCCTGGTATTACGACATATGGAACTTCTTGGAGAAGGAGGCATATCCACCAGGGGCAAACGCCAAAGATAAAAGGGCCATCAGAAGAATGGCTGTTCAGTTCATCATCTGCGGGGGTAAGCTGTACAAGAGAGGTCATCTGGGAATGCACAAGTTGTGTGTAGAAGCTGAGGAGTCGAAGCGCCTGATGGAGGCCATCCATGGAGGAGAATGTGGTGCACATATGAATGGGGTAATGCTGGCGGGAAAGATCCTTAGACAGGGTTATTATTGGTCCACCATGGAGGAGGACTGTATTGGCTTTGTTCGACGATGTCATAAATGCCAGATCCATGCAAACCGCATGAACATCCCGCCGTCAAAGCTATACAACATGACTTCGCCGTGGCCATTCTCAGTATGGGGAATCGACGTGATCGGGGCTGTTACTCCAAGGGGTCGAATGGGCATGAGTTCATCCTCGTCGCGATAGATTATTTTACAAAGTGGGTCGAGGCCCAATCTTATGCGGTGTTGAAGGCTTCACATGTCGCGAAGTTTATCAGGAACAATATCATCTGTCGCTATGGAGTCCCGAATGAGATTATTTCGGATAATGGTTCCCACTTCAAGAAGGAGGTGATTGATTTATTGGAGAAATACAATGTGGCTTTTCATAAGTCGTCCACATACCGGCCGCAGACCAACGGAGGCCGCCAATAAGAACATCAAACACATATTGCAGAAAATGGTGGAAACCTACCGGGATTGGCCAGATAAGTTGCCGTTCGCTCTGTGGGGCTACCGGACTTCGATTAGAACTTCTACTGGGGCGACTCCGTATTCATTAGTCTATGGGATGGAGGCCATCCTACCTATCGAGATCGAGGTTCCGTCATTACGAGTATTGGCTTAGTGCCAAATAGCCGAAGCAGATTGGCAGCAGAGCAGGTTTGAGGAACTCATGCTCTTCGATGAGAGAAGACTGAAAGCACTGTACCATGTTCAGGGTTATCAGCGCAGAATTGCCCGGGCTTTCAACAAGAAGGTTAAGTCCAGGAACCTAAAGGAAGGAGATTTGGTGCTCAAAGACAACCGAGCTCCCATCCATGACCCAAGGGGCAAGTTCAGACCCAATTGGACTGGTCCCTACATCATCAAAGCTATCTGGTCGGGTGGAGCTGTGGTTCTGATGGACCTAGATGGCCTGGAGTTCTCACAACCGATCAACATGGACAAGTTGAAGAAATATTATCCTTGAGAGGCTCGCTAGGCCGAAAACCCGAAAGGGCGACCTAGGCAAAAGGTAGAGCACAGAAAATTAGAAAATAAAAAAACTGAGCTGGCAAGGTTGAAAACCCGCAAAGGGCGGCCTTGGCAAAAGTTAGAGCATAAAAGGAGAGTGAAAATACCTGAGTGAACCTAAGCCGAACTACGTAAGGCTTGATTCCCATCTTTGGGATACGTAGGCAGCTTCATCCTGAAGTTCAGCCACAAACGTTTCCCCGATCAACTTTGTCCATTTGATCATCTCAGTCATCTTTGTCCATCAGCATTCATCATGATCTCCAGTGCAGTGCTTTTCAGACTTGGGGCAACTTTCCATTGCCATGCAGTGCTGCGGTGCTATTCAGGCTAGGGCAACTTTCCAGTTGCTGGGATTCGGGGTTGTACATCTCAGTGACAAATTTCAGGCATGTTCAGTTCTGATCCGTATCGAAAATGGTTTTGAAAAGTTTTAATAAAAGTTGACTTTGTTCAAATTAATCTTTTTACAACTAAGACCATTTTTGGACCAAAGCGGAAAATTTTCAGTACCACAATCTCCAATTTCATTGATTTCAATACAGAGTTCTCTTGCTCTTGCATACAATTGAAGTTGCTTTTATTACAATCATAAGGAAAACTTGAAAGTCCTAATAAAGCAATAAACCCGGGGCATAGTCAAGTCAGGTGCCCCTGTGCCCTCTCCCAGAGCTGGTCAGAGTCTCTGATACCAATCTAGGCACATTCTGTGCCTCTTCATTGAGCCAATCCCAACACTCATCAGACAAAGTGTAATTTAAAATGGGAGCGGGGGCTAGGAGCTCTCTGGTTCTCCACGCTGTAGCATATCGGGCAAGCTATGCGCCTTGGATCGGGAATGCAGCTGGGTATTCTATCTCTTCTGGTGGACAAGTCTGGTCATGACCGAATTGACGTCGGATCCGGAACGGAAAGTAGAAGACGCAGTGAGTCAAGCCAATCAGCTGAATCCCAGGTTGGCGAGTCATACTGTAGCTCATTGCCGGTAGACTGAGCCAAGGGCATCGCCAAGCAATGCGGTCCGCGGACAAGCTACACATCCAGTCAAACCACCAACCCTCATCAAGGGCGTCGACTAGGCGCTGCCTAAAGAAGTAGCCGCGAGCCGAATAGGCCGGACAAGAGTCCACAACCTGTAATTTATCCATCAACCATACCTGGGGAGGGATGAAAAATGAGAGAATAAAGAATAGAGAGATGTATGATGAGGGAAAAGTAAGTAAAGGGTTTTGTGAGAAAAATCGAGCCTGAGGGCCGAGTGATGTGAGCAATATATATGTGAGATGGGGTGGGAAACATTACCTGCAGTAGTAGTGGACTCCCCGCAAATTTGGTTGCTTCGCGACGAAAGAAAGCATCCAAGCCCAGCAGCGTTTCGGCCAACGCCATGGCAATACAACTCTTTCCTTCTTTCAAACCTTGGGCAACTTCAATCAATCGGACGCTAGATCCCCCAGAACCTGAGGCAAGTAAGAAATGAGATAGCATACACAAACAAAGTGCGTGTTGCCGAAAACCTTGCAATGACGGTCGCCGCGATCACCAGTCTCAGAAAAACGGCAAAAACCAAACTGAATATCCAGCATTCCGTCACAAATCAGAGATCGGGCATCAGGCACGGAGAACCCACACATTTGTCCTAAGGCTTGGGCATGGCAAAACGGGGTTGGGGCAGGATCTCTTCATTACGCTCAGACTCCATCAAGACTCGAAAATCTTCAAAGGTGGGACATACCTCTTGCCCGCCAAAGCTAAAAACATGTGTCACCGGATTCCAAAACCTTGCCGCGGCATGGAGAAACGGAAAGTGCAGCGGGGTACGACCCAAAGTGAATAGTGCGTTTATGCCGAAACCCCGGAAATTTAGCTTTTCCGAGCCATCCAAGTTGTTAATCCAAGTTGCAAGATTTTGGGCAAGAAATTCTTCCATTTGGAGTAAATCAGTGTGGAAATGAGAAAAAAACTACGAAGCTGGGGCCTTTTGTAGGAGATAAGGTTGAATGAGGGACAGGTGTCAGCATTCTGCTGGCTTCTTCATTTGTTTTGCCGGCCGGCCAATTATGGTGCCGACCGGCCATCACTTTTGGCCGGTGGAGATTCCTCATGGCCGGTGGCTTTTCCCCGGGGCCGGTGATCCTCCCCTTGGTCCCCTGAGTTGTTTATGCTCAGAATTTGGGGAATCCCACCATTTCCAATGCCCTCCAGTGATCAATTCTTGCGGGGCTGCGCCCATTTGCTTATCGAGTTGTTGTACATTTGTTTATCGAGTTGTATCTCACTCTCTTTAAGTCTTTGTGTTGCTTATCGAGTTGTACTCGCACTTAGTTAGCTTATTGAGTTTTCTCGTTTTGCTTATCGAGTTGTAAGTCGGTTTGCTACCTGGTTATTACGATGCAAATGCTTAATTTTCAAATGAATTTCAGTTTCATTCACATTGTTATGTGATGCCTTGCGATGTGATGCATAGAACGTGCAAATGTAACATCTTTTGAATCAAATAGCAATTTCATTTCCGTCATGTGTTTTGCAAAGAAATACACAGTTTTTGAAAAACGATGGTAACAAACCTGCCTGAGGCAGTGCAATGTGCTCGAACTACCAGTAAAAAAGGAAAGGTAAAGCAGAAGAAGAGCAGGGCAGCAGAGTATCGGGATTGCTACTGATAACCCCCTCCTTTTTCTTGAGGACGATGCACCACCTGCGCCCTTGTTCGGGGTCAATTATATGGTTTGGCGCTTTCATTATTCAAGATATCGCAAAAAAGCGCGCTTTTGAAACATTGGTAAGCTTTCGAGTTGACCTCAGGCCATATCTTTTTGAACGACGCTCCGTATGTACGCGGAACATCCCTTCCCGTATCCTTTTGCATCTTGTGAGCTCCACAACATGCTTCAATTATATTGTGTTGCGGTACTTTGCATTACACGCCTCAGGTTTTTATACACATTACTTGCGTAGACCGCATGTTTTATCATTACTTGCGTAGACCGCATGCTTTACTTGCGTAGACCGCATGCTTCATCATTACTTATGTAGACCGCATGCTTTACTTGCGTAGACCGCATGTTTTATCATTACTTGCGTAGACCGCATGCTTCGCTTGCGTAGACCGTATGCTTTACTTGCGTAGACCGCATCCTTTACTTGCGTAGACTGCATGTTTTATCATTACTTGCGTAGACCGCATGCTTCACTTGCGTAGACCGCATGCTTTACTTGCGTAGACCGCATCCTTTACTTGCGTAGACCGCATGTTTTATCATTATTTGCATAGACCGCACGTTTTGTTTGCGTAGACCGCAGGTTTTACTTGCGTAGACCGCATGTTTGTAATCAATATCATTACTTGCGTAGACCGCATGTTTTGCTTGCGTAGACCACATGTTTGTAATCAATATCATTACTTGCGTAGACCGCATGTTTTGTTTGCATAGACCGCATATTTATTACACTACTTGCGTAGACCGCATGTTTTGTTTGTGTAGACCGTATGCTTATGTTCCATTTCATTACTTGCGTAGACCGCATGTTTTGCTTGCGTAGACCGCATGCTTGTGTTCAATTCATTACATGCATAGACCCCATGTCCTGCTTGCGTAGACCGCATGTTTATAATTAATCTCATTACTTGCGTAGACCGCATGTTCTGCTTGCGTGGACCGCATCCTTATGTTCAATTCCATTACTTGCGTAGACCGCATGTTTTGCTTGCGTAGACTGCATCCTCGTGTTTAATCTCGTTGTCTGCGTAGACCGCATGCCCCACTTATGTGTGCCTGTGCCTTCACAGCATTGTTATGCTTCCCACTTGCTTTGCGTTGTCACGCATTTTCAAGTACATTAATATGCATGTGGCTAATCACATCGTACCTGTTAAGTTTGTTTTCTTTGCAGGCACGATATGGTATGTACGGTTCATTTGCGATTGATGGAACCAGACGAACCGGACAGGTATTGTACCCTCCGCGTGAGACGTATCGAGAATCGTATAATTCCCTTACATCCTTTCTGCATTGTAGTGTAGTTTGGTGTATGCTAGCTTAAAACTGTTGCATGTGTGCTTCGTTACAGCTTTCTTTGCATGATCATAAGTTATGCTCGGCTTCGTGCATTGTCTTGCATTTTGCCCCAGCCTTCGGGCGCATACCTTGTTCGTCTTGCACGCTTTGTCTAAGTCTTCGGCCTTGTCAAAAATGGGTCGTCTCTGGGCTTTGACATTCACTCCCGTCATTGTTATGACTTTCGAGTTCTGTCAAAGAGGGGCAACTGTAGACACCCCATTTTTGACCGTCCTCAAGACTTGGACGTCACCGTTTGAACACCCGATGATCATCCATGTTTGTGTTCGTTTGGAGTTCCCGGAGGTCTCGGTTGCGTGCCTTGCCTTGGGATCTCTCGACTCGACTGTTCGGTGTCTGGTTTTGCACCGAACACTTGTGTTTTTGCCTTGGAGGGCAGGGAATGGCTTGTTGGCCATCCCCACACACCACCGGCTGTCCCCACACCCCACCGGGAGTTAATTGAGGCCACCGGCAGTGTTTTCTTAAAACCCATGGCCGGTCGGCATTATATTTGGCCGGCCGGCACTTTATTTTGCCGATGACCTCTTTTGCTGGCTGACCTGCACCCTTTGCACCCCTCAGGCATGGTGTATGCCAGCTGTGCCAGCTGGGATACACCATCACCACTCCCCATGCACGGGGGTGACCCCTTTGCACCCTTGACCCCTTTTTCCCTTCTAAGAGGTTGAACCTTTAGCCAAGCTTCTTGGAGAAGCTTAGCCAGCTGTCTTAGCTTCCTCTAGAAGCCAAGACTCCTTTGCACCCTTTGCCCCTTTCATTTGGCTTCTTGGAGAAGCCTAGAGCCTTTGCCTTTGCCTATTTAAAGAACCCTCCTCCTCCATTGTTAAGGGTTGGAGCTTTTGAACCAAAAACCAGAGCATATATATCTATACATCTGATATATACACCTTCTCTCTCCATATTTCCCTCTCTCTCATACCTTGTGTGTGTTTCTAGGCCTTAAAAGTGCATTTTGACCTCACTTTTGCACTAATACACACACCATTACACCTTGCTCCGAGATTGAGAGGCTTGGAGGGTTCATTCTTGAGTTTTTGGACTGATTTTGATCAGTAGAGGGCGGCTGGATCATCTGTTCTTCAAGGGTTCTTCAAGGGTGAGATATTTGCTTTAGTTTCCCCAATTTTGCACTAGTTTTTTACCTATTTTTCATGCTGATTTAAACTTTGTGTATAACATAAAAAAGTCTTTTATTTTCATGCTTAACATCTTTCATTAAGGGTGTTTTGGCATTGGGGGTCGAACTCCCCCCCTTAGGCCTCTTTTGGCCTATTTTGGTGCCTTTTCTTTGAGTTTTGTTTACTTTGTTGTGTTGGTCTTCTCACCACTGAAATCCAGTGGATTTTCAGTGGTGATGAAGTGATTTTGAGGTCTTGTGTAGGGGAGGGACACCCCTCTCCCTTTGTGTCTCATTTGTTCTTGCTTTTGGCTCATAAAGGTAGCATGCATACTTAGTTATTTTTGGCTCCATTTCAGAGGTTTTTTGGGGATATTTGGTTGTATTATGCCTCTGTTTTTGGTTGGTTTGATGGTCCATTTCATGCATCATATGCTTGCCTTGTAATCCCTTGTTTTGGCCTAATGTGCATCATGTTATGAGATGACATTTTAACATGATTTTGGCTTGATCCCAAGAAGGTCTTAGTCATGTTTTGTAATGTTTAAGGACTGACCCTAGTTGTCTTTGCCATGTTTGACATGCTTGGTATAGTTGCTTTGCATTTTGGCTTGTAAGCCTTAGTTATATGGATCCCCAACATGCTTAGCATAAGCTTATTATCATCATTTGGCATCATTTGATATCATGTTTCAGTCCATATAATGTGGCCTTACATTGTCCTTTGTGTCTCTTTTAATGCTTAGAAGTGTTGTGATTTCATGCCTTGAAATGTGCATTGTGTATGCCTATGTGTTTGGATCATTTGGATGCCATGTGTGTGAGTTTTGGAGCTCATTTTTGCATGCTGAAATTCTGTTTTTGGTTGCTTGGTTCATGCCATGAGTGGTCATGATAGTGGTAGTAAATTGCTCCATTGTGTGCCTTAGCTTTAGGCCCTTTGGTTTGCGTATTTGTTTTGCATATTTGTCCACCATTTTGAGCATTTTTGGTCACTGTTTTAAGTGGGCTGAGGTCTGCCTTTTGTGATTTGGAACCACCATTGCATGATCATGTTGCATTGGATTCATGCTTGCATAGTATCATACTTGCATGATTGCATAGTATTGGTTAGTTGCATTTCATGTCTTAACTCACAAGTTAGAGTGCATTGCATTGCATCTTGCATGCCTAGTATTATGCATTTGCATGTTTAGTTTACATCACATTTGCCATGTTCGCATCTTAGCCTCTTATTGCATTTTTGAGCCATGTTTGCATAACATGCATTGCATTACTTGGTTTGGGGTGTCAAACCAAGTGTGAGGGTTAAGAAGTGTTCATACTACAAGTGATGTAACACGTCTTAACTCTCGGTCACCGAGGCCCTTGACCTTGACATGATAGGGTCTTGGTCTTCATTTGTGTGTTGCATGCATCTTCATTGAAATGCACACTTGGCCTCTTAGGCCATCATGCATCAAAATGCACAATTGATGGCCCGAGGGTCGAGGGCCGTGCTTCCTTGAGTCTAATGCATGATAGGGAGCATGGCCATGCTTACATGTGCCTGAAATTTCATGCCATGCACTGCCTGTCTTCTTTTGCTGTCAAAACGGTCTTCTGCAGGAAGTTTCTGCCGACCGGCAACATTCAGTGCCGATCGGCCATTGGTGAATGGCCGATAACTTCACCAGCAGCCGATGGAAATTCTCTATGGCCGGTTGGCATTTCCTCCAGCCGATGGTATTCTACAGTGTGCAAGGAACATGTCCCAGGATTTTTGCAGTTTTTGGAGATGCAGGACAGTGTAAAACAGAGGCAGCAGTAGCATGGCACGGGTTTTCCAGGCAAGACAGACTAAAGCATGCATCATTCACGCATTCCGAGGCGGGGGCTGCGGCCATCTTCTCTTTGCATTTAATTTAATTAGATTAGGAGTTTTGTAATAATTAATTCAGTATTATTCATTCGGCCTGTATATTTTTTTGGTCCCTCCGAGCGAGGGTGTATTGTGTAATAAGTGTGTGTGAGTGTGTGTATGTCTTCCAACCCCACGTCTTTTTTCCCTTTTATTTACCTGCTTATGATGGTAGACTAGGGCATGTTTAAATTAGCATACCTTATGCTATGCATGCGTGCATCCATACATTTGTCTTGCATGCACCGGGCTCGGCGCATCATGCTAACTGCATTTGTACTTCAATTCCAAATTGAATACTTGCTAGTTGCAGCATTTCACATGCCATCTCTAGGATAGCCGAGCCTGTTTAGGTTGCATCTTTGCATGTGTCGCATTAGCCATTTTTCAACATAAACTAGGATCATGCATATGATTACTAACTAGTTTCTGTTTTGGCTCGGAGTACTAGGTAAGCTTTTATGCTTTAGCATACCGCATGCGTGTGAGTGCTATCATGACAGCATGCTTACCATGTGGCTAGTTGCTTATGTGAGATAAACTGTTTGAATGCCTGTGTGTGAAGGTTGGATTGTCTGAGTTGGAAAAACTCTTTTAAATTCGTATTTTAGCCTACTTGCGAGTAGCAAATTCCAAAGTATTTTTCAAAAACAAACGGATATGCAATGCTTATTTCCAAATTAGGCAATCTAGTCTATACTTGTTTGCTGTGCGCATAACATAGTAATTCTAGGCTAATAACCGGGATAAGAACACATAACGTTTTCAAAATTGGATATCACGGTTAGTAGAGGCCGGTCTTCAGACCGGGCGAGAGGGGGTGCTCATAGCTGACCTTCCCCAATCGTACCCAAGTTCCCGAGCCGAGGCAACTTTGGTGATGACGGACACGTGGCCTTTGGCACCGAGTCAGGGTTTCCTAAATTCCCCCAAATAAAATATTTAGGTGGCGACTCTGTATCTGGCAATGCAGTCCATGTTTGGCACTTCTTTCAAAAATCTGTTTTCTCAAAACGATTTGCCAGATTTGGACTCTTTGGTTCAGATTAAGAACCGTGACAATTTGAGTCTGTACTGTAGTAGACCCGCAAAACGAACAGAACGGGATTCATCCTCCCGGGCGTTCGGGACGTCTACAATCCTCTCGCCTCTCTTGCCTCATCCTCTCATTCACTCTATTCGCCGATTTCTGTGTGTGTCGACGTGGTTGGTGCTGCCGCCGACGAAGGACAATTGAAACATGGGTAAGAGAAGATGAAGAGAGAGAAGGTGAGAGAAGACGAATGGAGAGAGAGATGGTGAGAGAATGAGATGAGAGAGAAGGCGAGAGGGAGGAGGTTTCATTTCGTTTGAAGAGTGAGCAAGTGGTTGATTTGTTGATGGTGGAACTGTCTGTCAAGAGATGAAGAAAACGAGGGAAAAGTGACCACCGTAGGATTTCAATGGATCGTATTATGAGACCACCCAAAAATGCCATATATATACATGTACAGATATATGTGTGTGTATGTATCTGAGATGTGCGGTTTTGGCGGGGCGTGTAACTACTTCCAACGGTTGAGTTTTTGGGAGTTTTGGAATGGCATTTTTGGGGGGAAAAATCATCCTTAGCTCGAATTATACCGGGCCCGAATGGTTCGAAACTTGAAATTTCTCCCTCCTCTTACCCTCTTCCCCTCCAAACAAATCAGCGCACTCACTCGAGCCATCTCTCACTCGTCTCAGCCTCTCTCCCGATGCTCTCCACTCTCGCCTCGTCTCATCTCTTCCGCCTCGCCGATTTCTGTGTGTGCCGCCGAGGTTGGTGCTGCCATCGACGGGGGACAATTGAAACATGGGTTAGAGAAATTAAATGAGAGATGATGGGGAGAGAGGTGAGAGAAGATGAAGAGAATGAGAGAGGGAGGAGGTTCCATTTCGTTTGAAGAGTGAAATGATGTGGAACTGCCTGTCAAGAGATGAAGAAAATGAGGGAAAAGTGACCACCGTAGGATTTCAATTGATCGTATCATGAGACCACCCAAAAAGGCTATATATATAGATACATGTATAGATATATGTATGTGTATGTATCAGAGATCTGTCGTTTTGGCGGGGCGTGTAACTGCTTCCAACGGTTGGGTTTTTGGGTGTTTTGGAATGGCATTTTTGGAGGGGAAAATCATCCGTAGCTCGAATTATACCAGGCTCGAATGGCTCGAAACTAAAAATTTCTCTCTCCTCTCACTCTCTTCTGTGTCCAAACAAAATCAGCACTCTCACTCTCTCCTCTCTCTCACTCTCGCCTCATCCCTCTCGCCAATCTCGCTTCATCCCTCTCATTCACTCTCATCTCGCCGATTTCTGTGTGTGCCGACGAGGTTCGTACTGCCGCCGACGAGGGACAATTGAAACATGGGTGAGAGAAGATGAAGAGAGAGAAGGTGAGAGAAAATGAATGGGAGAGAGTGAATGTGAGAGAATGAGATGATAAGAGACAAAGTGAGAGAAGATGAAGAGAATGAGAGAGGGAGGAGGTTTCATTTCATTTGAAAAGTGAGCAAGTGGTTGATTTGTTGATGGTGGAACTGTCTGTCAAGAGTTGAAGAAAACAAACAAAAAGTGACCACCGTAGGATTTCAATGGATCGTATCATCAGACCACCCTAAAATGCTATATATATATATGTATAGATATATGTGTATGCATGTAACAGTGATGTACGGTTTTGGCAGGGCGTGTCACTGCTTCCAACGTTTGGGTTTTTAGGTGTTTTGGAATCGCATTTTTGGTGGGGAAAATCATTCGCAGCTCAAATTATACCGGGCTCGAATGGCTCGAAACTAAAAATTTCTCTCTCCTCTCACTCTCTTCCCTCCCTAAACAAAATCAGCACTCTCACTCGAGCCTCTCCCTCACTCTCGTCTCATCCCTCTCCTCGATGCTCTCACTCTGGCCTCATCTCTCTCGCCTCTCTCACCTCATCCCTCTCATTCACTTTCGCGTCGCCGATTTCTATGTGTGCCGACGAGGTTGGTGCTACCGCCGACGGGGGACAATTGAAACATGGGTGAGAGAATATGAAGATAGAGAAGATGAGAGAATATGAATGAGAGAGAGAGAAGGTGAGAGATTGGGATGATGAGAGAGAAAGTGAGAGAAGATGAAGAGAATGAGAGAGGAAGGAGGTTTCATTTCATTTGAAGAGTGAGCAAGTGCGTGATTTGCTTGTGGTGGAACTGTCTGTCAAGAGATGAAGAAAACGAAGGAAAAGTGACCACCGTAGGATTTCAAAGGATCGTATCTTGAGACCACCCAAAAATGCTATATATATACATGTGCAGATATATGTGTGTCTATGTATCAGAGATGTGCGGTTTTGGCGGGTCGTGTAATTGCTTCCAATGGTTGGGTTTTTGGGTGTTTTGGAATGGCATTTTTGGGGACGAAAATCATCCGTAGCTCAAATTGTACCTGTCACGAATGGCTCGAAACTAAAAAATTCTCTCTCCTCCCACTCTCTTCCCTCTCCAAACAAAATCAGCACTCTCACTCGAGCCTCTCTCTCACTCCCGTCTCATCCCTCTCCCCGATGCTCTCACTCTCGCCTCATCCCTCTCATTCACACTCGCCTCGCCGATTTCGGTGTGTGCTGACGAGGCTGGTGCTGCTGCCGATGAGGGACAACTGAAACATGGGTGAGAGAAGATGAAGAGAGAGAAGGTGAGAGAAGACGAATGAGAGAGAGAGAAGGTGAGAGAATGAGATGATGAGAGGGAAGGTGAGAGAAGATGAAGTGAATGAGTGAGGGAGGAGGTTTCATTTCGATTGAAGAGTGAGCAAGTGGGTGATTTGCTGATGGTGGAACTGTCTGTCAAGAGATGAAGAAAACGAAGGAAAAGTGACCACCGTAGGATTTCAATGGATCGTATCATGAGACCACCCAAAAATGCTATATATATACATGTACAGATATATGTGCGTGTATGTATCAGAGATGTGCGGTTTTGGCAGGGCGTGTAATTGCTTCCAATGGTTGGGTTTTTGGGTGTTTTGGAATGGCATTTTTGGGGGGAAAATCATCCGTAGCTCGAATTATACCGGGCTCGAATGGCTCGAAACTAAAAATTTCTCTCTCCTCTCACTCTCTTCCCTGTCCAAACAAAATCAACACTCTCACTCGTGCCTCACTTTCACTCTCGTCTCATCCATCTCCCCGAAGCTCTCACTCTTGCCTCATCCCTTTCATTCACTCTTGCCTCACCGATTTCTGTATGTGCCGACGAGGTTGGTGCTGCCGCCGACAAGGGACAATTGAAACATGGGTGAGAGAAGATGAAGAGAGAGAAGGTGAGAGATGATGAATGAGAGAGAGAGAAGGTGAGAGGATGAGATGATGAGAGGGAAGGTCAGAGAAGATGAAGAGAATGAGAGAGGGAGAAGGTTTCATTTCGTATGAAGAGTGAGCAAGTGGGTAATTTCTTGATGGTGGAACTGTCTGTCAAGAGATGAAGAAAACGAAGGAAAAGTGACCACCGTAGGATTTTAATGGATCGTATCATCAGACCACCCAAAAATGCTATATATATACATGTATAGATATATGTGTATGTATGTATCAGTGATGTACGGTTTTGGTGGGGCGTGTAACTGTTTCCAACGGTTGGGTTTTTGGGTGTTTTGGAATCGAATTTTTGGTGGGGAAAATCATCCGTAGCTCAAATTATACCAGGCTCGAATGGCTCGAAACTAAAAATTTGTCCCTCCTCTCACTCTCTTCCCTCCCCAAACAAAATCAGCACTCTCACTCGAGCCTCTCTCTCACTCTCCTCTCATCTCTCTCCCCGATGCGCTCACTCTCGCCTCATCCCTCTCGCCTCTCTCGCCTCATCCCTCTCATTCACTTTCACGTCGCCGATTTCTGGGTGTGCCGACGAGGTTGGTGCGGTCGCCGACAAGGGACAATTGAAACATGGGTGAGAGAAGATGAAGATAGAGAAGATGAGAGAAGATGAATGAGAGAGAGAGAAGGTGAGAGAATGAGATGATGAGAGAGAAGATGAGAGAAGATGAAGAAAATGAGAGAGGGAGGAGGTTTCATTTCATTTGAAGAGTGAGCATGTGGGTGATTTGCTTATGGTGCAACTATCTGTCAAGAGATGAAGAAAACAAAGGAAAAGTGACCACCATAGTATTTCAATGGATCGTGTCATGAGACCACCCAAAAATGCTATATATATATACATGTACAGATATATGTGTGTGTATGTATTAGAGATGTGCAGTTTTGGCGAGTCGTGTAATTGCTTTCAATGGTTGGGTTTTTGGGTGCTTTGGAATGGCATTTTTGGGGGGGAAAATCATCCGTAGCTCGAATTATACCCGGCACGAATGGCTCAAAACTAAAAATTTCTCTCTCCTCCCACTCTCTTCCCTCTCCAAACAAAATCAACACTCTCACTCGAGCCTCTCTCTCACTCCCGTCTCATCCCTCTCCCTGATGCTCTCACTCTCGCCTCATCCCTCTCATTGACCCTCGCCTCGCCGATTTCTGGGTGTGCCGACGAGGTTGGTGCTGCCGCAGGTGAGGGACAATTGAAACATGGGTGAGAGAAGATGAAGAGAGAGAAGGTGTGAGAAGACGAATGAGAGAGAGAGAGAGAAGGTGAGAGAATGTGATGATAAGAGGGAAGGTGAGAGAAGATGAAGAGAATGAGAGAGAGAGGTGGTTTCATTTCGTTTGAAGAGTGCGCAAGTGGGTGATTTCCTCATGGTGGAACTGTCTGTCAATAGATGTAGAAAACAAAGGAAAAGTGACCACCGTAGGATTTCAATGGATCGTATCATAAGACCACCCAAAAATGCTATATATATACATGTACAAATATATGTGTGTGTATGTATCAGAGATGTGCGGTTTTGGCAGGGCGTGTAATTGCTTCCTATGGTTGGGTTTTTGGGTGTTTTGGAATGGCATTTTTGGGGGAGAAAATCATCCGCAGCTCGAATTATACCGGGCTTGAATGGCTCGAAACTAAAAATTTCTCTCTCCTCTCACTCTCTTCCCTCTCCAAACAAAATCAACACTCTCACTCGAGCCTCACTATCACACTCGTCTCATCCATCTCCCCGATGCTCTCACTCTCGCCTCATCCCTTTCATTCACTCTCGCCTCGCCGATTTTGTTTGTGCCGACGAGGTTGGTGTTGCCGCCGACGTGGGACAATTGAAACATGGGTAAGAGAAGATGAAGATAGAGAAGGTGAGAGATGATGAATGAGAGAGAGAGAGAGAGACGGTAAGAGAATGAGATGATGAGAGGGAAGGTCAGAGAAGGTGAAAAGAATGAGAGAGGGAGGAGGTTTCATTTCGTTTGAAGAGTGGGCAAGTGGGTGATTTGCTAATGGCGGAACTATCTATCAAGAGATGAAGAAAACGAAGGAAAAGTGACCACCGTAGGATTTCAATGGATCGTATCATGAGACCACACAAAATGCTATATATATACATGTACAGATATATATTTGTGTACGTATCAGAGATGTGCGGTTTTGGCAGGGCGTGTAATTTCTTCCAATGGTTGGGTTTTTTGGTGTTTTGGAATGGCATTTTTGGGGGGGAAAATCATCCGTAGCTCGAATTATACCGGTCTCGAATGGCTCGAAACTAAAAATTTCTCTCTCCTCTCACTCTCTTCCCTCTCCAAACAAAATCAGCACTCTCACTCGAGCCTCTCTCTCACTCTCGTCTCATCGCTCTCTCTGACGCTCTCACTCTCGCCTCATCCCTCTCATTCACTCTCGCCTCGCCAATTTCTATGTGTGGCGACGAGGTTGGTGGTGCCACCGACGAGGGACAAACGAAACAGGGGTGGGAGAAGATGAAGAGAGAGAAGGTGAAGAAGATGAATGAGAGAGAGAAGGTGAGAGAAGATGATGAGAATGAGAAAGGGAGGAGGTTTCATTTCGTTGAAGAGTGAGCAAGTGGGTGATTTGTTGATGGTGGAACTGTCTGTCAAGAGATGAAGAAAACAAAGGAAAAGTGACCACCGCAGGATTTCAATGGATTGTATCATGTGACCCCCCAAAAATACTATATATATATATACATGTACAGATATATGTGTGTGTATGTATCAAAGATGTGCGGTTTTGGCGAGGCGTGTAACTGCTTCCAACGGCTTGGTTTTTGGGTGCTTTGAAATGGCATTTTTTGGGGAGATAATCATCCGTAGCTCAAATTATACCGGGCTTGAGTGGCTTGAAACAAAAAATTTCTCTCTCCTCTTACTCTCTTCCCTCTCCAAACAAAATCAGCACTCTCACTCGAGCCTCTCTCTCACTCTCATCTCATCCCTCTCCCCGATGCTTTCTCTCTCCTCTCATCTCTCTCGCCTCTCTAGCCTCATCCCTCTCATTCACTTTTCCCTTGCCAATTTCTGTGTGTGCCGACGAGGTTGGTGCTGCCACCGACGAGGGACAATTGAAGCATGGATGGGAGAAGATGAAGAGAGAGAAGGTGAGAGAAGATGAATTAGGGAGATAGAAGGTGAGAGAATGAGATGATGAGAGAGAAGGTGAGAGAAGATGAAGAGAATGAGAGAGGGAGGAGGTTTCATTTCGTTTGAAGAGTGAGCAAGTGGGTGATTTGTTGATGGTGGAACTGTCTGCCAGGAGATAAAGAAAATGAAGGAAAGGTGACCACCGTAGCATTTCAATGTATCGTATCATGAGAACATCCAAAAATGCTATATATATATACATGTACAGATATATGTGTGTATATGTATCAGAGATGTGCGGTTTTGGCGGGGCATGTAACTGCTTCCAAAGGGGGGTTTTTAGGTGCTTTGGAATGGCATTTTTGAGGCGAAAAATTATCCGTAGCTCGAATTATACCGGGCTCGAATGGCTCGAAACTAAAAATTTCTCTCTCCTCCATCTCTCTTCCCTCTCCGAACAAAATCAACACTCTCACTCGAGGCTCTCTCGCACTCTCGTCTCATCCCTTTCCCCGGTGCTCTCACTCTTGCCTCATCCCTCTCATTCACTCTCGCCTCACCGATTTCTGTGCGTGCCGACGAGGTTGGTGCTGCCACCGACGAGGGACAGTTGAAACATAGGAGAGAGAAGATGAAGAGAGAAAATGTGAGAGAAGATGAATGAGGGAGAGAGAAGGTGAGAGAATGAGAAGATGAAGACAATGAGAGAGGGAGGAGGTTTCCTTTCGTTTGAAGAGTGAGCAAGTGGGTGATTTGTTGATGGTGGAACAGTCTGTCAAGAGATGAAGAAAACGAAGGAAAAGTGACCACCGTAGGATTTCAATGGATCGTATCATGAGCCCACCCAAAAATGCTATATATATACATGTACAGATATATATGTGTGTATGTATCAGAGATGTGCGGTTTTGGCGGGGCGTGTAACTGCTTCAAACGGTTGGGTTTTTGGGTGTTTTGAATGGCATTTTTGGGGTGGAAAATCATCCGTAGCTCGAATTATACCGGCTCGAATAGCTCAAAACTAAAAATTTCTCTTTCCTCTCACTGTCTTCCCTCTCCAAAAAAAATCAGCATTCTCACTCGAGCCTCTCTCTCGCTCTCGTCTCTTCCCTCTCCCCGATGCTCTCACTCTCGCCTAATCCCACTCGCCTCCCTCGTCTTATCCCTCTCATTCACTCTCGCCTCGCCTATTTCTGTGTGTGCCGACGAGGGACAATTGAAACATGGGTGAGAGAAGAAGAAGAGAGAAAAGGTGAGAGAAGATGAATGAGAGAGAGAGAGAAGGTGAGAGAAGATGAAGAGAATGAGAGAGGGAGGAGGATTCGTTTCGTTTGAAGTGTGAGCAAGTGGGTGATTTGTTGATGGTGGAACTGTCTGTCAAGAGATGAAGAAAATGAAGGAAAAGTGACCACCGTAGGATTTCAATGGATCATATCATGGGAGCACCAAAAAATGCTCTATATATGTACATGTACATATATGTGTGTGTGTATGTATCAGAGATGTGCGGTTTTGGCGGGTCGTGTAATTGCTTCCAATGATTGGGTTTTTGGGTGTTTTGGAATGGCATTTTTGTAGGGGAAAATCATCCGTAGCTCGAATTATACTGGGCACGAATGGCTCGAAACTAAAAATTTCTCTCTCCTCCCACTCTCCTCCCTCTCCAAGCAAAATCAGCACTCTCACTCAAGCCTCTCTCTCACTCCCGTCTCATCCCTCTCCCCGATGCTCTCACTCTCGCCTTATCCCTCTCATTCACTCTCGCCTCGCCAACTTCTGTAAGTGCCGACGAGGCTGGTGCTGCCGACGAGGAGGGACAATTGAAACATGGGTGAGAGAAGATGAAGAGAGAGAAGGTGAGAGAAGACGAATGAGAGAGAGAAGGTGAGAGAATGAGATGATGAGAGGGAAGTGAGAGAAGATGAAGAGAATGAAGAGGGAGGATGTTTCATTTCGTTTGAAGAGTGAGCAAGTGGGTGATTTGCTGTTGGTGGAACTGTATTTCAAGAGATGAAGAAAACGAAAGAAAACTGACCACCGTAGGATTTCGATGGATCGTATCATGAGACCACCGAAAAATGCTATATATATATACATGTACAGATATATGTGTGTGTATGTATCAGAGATGTGCGGTTTTCGCAAGGCACGTAATTGCTTCCTATGGTTGGATTTTTGGCTGTTTTGGAATGGCATTTTTGGAGGGGAAAATCATCCGCAGCTCGAATTATACCGGGCTCGAATGGCTCGAAACTAAAAATTTCTTTCTTCTTTTACTCTCTTCCTCTCACAAAATCAAAACTCTCACTCAAACCTCACTCTCACTCTCGTCTCATCATCTCCTCGATGCTCTACTCCGCCTCATCCCTTTGATTCACTCTCGCCTCGCGATTTTGTGTGGTGCCGACGAGGTTGATGCTGCCGCGACGAGGGACAATTGAAACATGGGTAAGAGAAGATGAAGAGAGAGAAGGTGAGGGAAGATGAATGAGACAGAGAGAAGGTGAGAGAATGAGATGATGAGAGGGAAGGTGAGAGGAGATGAAGAGAATGAGAGAGGGAGGAGGTTTCATTTCGTTTGAAGAGTGAGCAGTGGGTGATTTGCTGATGGTGGAACTGTCTGTCAAGAGATGAAGAAAACGAAGGAAAAGTGACACGTAGGATTTCAATAGATCGTATCATGAGACCAGACAAAAATGCTGTATATATCATGTACGATATATGTGTGTATATGTATCAGAGATGTGCGGTTTGCGGGGCGTGTAATTTCTTCAATCGTTGGGTTTTTTGGTGTTTTGGAATGGATTTTTTGGGGGGGAAATATCCGTAGCTCGAATTATACCAGGCTCGACTGGCTCGAAGCAAAAGATTTCTCTCTTCTCATCTCTTCCCTCTCCAAACAAAAGCAGCACTCTCACTCGAGCCTTCTTCTCACCTTATCTATCCCTCTCGCCGATGCTCTCACTCTCGCCTCCTCTCGCCTCTCTCGCTCATCCCTCTCATTCACTCTCGCCTCGCCGATTTGTGTTTGTGCGACAGGTGTTGTTGCGCGACGAGGGACAAATGAAATAGGGGTGGGAGAAGATGAAGAGAGAGAATGTGAGAGAAGACGAATGAGAGAGGAAGAGAAGGTGAGAGAAGATGAAGAGAATGAGAGAGGGATGAGGTTTCATTTCATTTGAAGAGTGAGCAAGTG
This sequence comes from Camellia japonica, assembly GCA_030407325.1. NCBI lineage: Eukaryota > Viridiplantae > Streptophyta > Magnoliopsida > Ericales > Theaceae > Camellia > Camellia japonica. The sequence continues at coordinate 139,559,116 of JAPPVO010000024.1, forward strand.
GGTGATATGTGATGGTGGAACTGTCTGTCAAGAGATAAACAAAACGATGGAAAGTGACACCGTAGGATTTCAATGGATTGTATCATGAGACCACCAAATGCTATATATATCATGTAAAGATATAGTGTGTGTATGTATCAGAGATGTGTGGTTTTGGCGGGGCGTGAAACTGCTTCCAACAGTTGGGTTTTTGGGTGTTTTGGAATTGCATTTTTGAGGGGGAAAATCATTCGTATCTCGAATTATACCGGGCTCGAATGGCTCGAAACTAAAAACTTCTCTCTCTCACTCTCTTCTTTCTCCAAACAAAATCAGCACTCTCACTCGAGCTCTCTCTCACTCATCTATCCTTCTCCCGATGCTCTCACTCTCGCTTCGTCCTTTCGCTCTCTTGCCTCATCCCTCTCATTCACTCTCGCCGCGATTTCTGTGTGTGCGACGAGGTTGGTGCTGCCGCGATGAGGGACATTGAAACATGGGTGAGAGAAGATGAGAGAGAGAAGGTGAGAGAAGACGAATGAGAGAGAGAGAAAAGGTAAGAGAATGAGATGATGAGAGAGAAGGTGAGAGAAGACGAAGAGAATGAGAGAGGGAGAAGGTTTCATTTCGTTTGAAGAGTGAGCAAGTGGGTGATTTTTTGATGGTGGAACTGTCTGTCAAGAGATGAAGAAAACGAAGGAAAAGTGACCACCGTAGGATTTCAATGGATCGTATCATGAGACCACCCAAAAATGCTATATATATACATGTACAGATATATGTGCGTGTTTGTATCAGAGATGTGTGGTTCTGGCGGGGCGTGTAACTGCTTTTAATGGTTGGGTTTTTGCTTGTTTTGGAATGGCATTTTTTGGGGGGAGGGGGAGGAGGGGAATCATCCGTAGCTCGAATTATGCTGGGCTCGAATGGCTCGAAACTAAAAATTTCTCCCTCTTCTACTCTCTTCCTTCTCTAAACAAAATCAACACTCTCACTCGAGCCTCTCTCACTCTCGTCTCATCCTCTCCCTGATGCTCTCACTCTTGCCCATCCTCTCGCCTCTCTCGCCTCATCCTCTCATTCACTCTCGCCTCGCCGATTTCTGTGTGTGCGAGAGGTTGGTGCTGCCGCCAATGAAGGACAATTGAAACATGGGTGAGAGAAGATGAAGAGAGAGAAGGTGAGAGAAGACGAATGAGAGAGAGAAAAGGTGAGAGAATGAGATGATGAGAGAGAAGGTGAGAGAAGACGAAGAGAATGAGAGAGAGAGGAGGTTTCATTTCGTTTGAAGAGTGAGCAAGTGGGTGATTTGTTGATGGTGGAACTGTTGTCAAAGATGAAGAAAAACGAGGAAAAGTGACACCGTAGGATTTCAATGGATGTATCGTGAGACACCCAAAAATGCTATATATAATATATACATGTCAGATATATGTGCATGTATGTATCAGAGAGTGCAGTTTTGGCGGGGCGTGTAACTGCTTCCAACGGTTGGGTTTTTGCTTGTTTGGAATGGCATTTTTGGGGGGAGGGGAATCACCGTAGCTCGAATTATACCGGGGTCGAATGGCTCGAAAACTAAAAATTTCTCTCTCTCTCACTCCAAACAAAATCAGCACTCTCACTCGAGCCTCCCTCTCACTCTCATTCATCCTCTCGCCTTCCCTCTCGCCTTTCTCGCTCATCTCTCATTCACTCTCGCCTCGCCGATTTTTCTGTGTGCCGACGAGGTTGGTGCTGCCGCCGACGAGGAACAATTGAAACATGGATGAGAGAAGATCAAGACAGAGAAGGTGAGAGAAAATGAATGAGAGAGAGAGTGAATGTGGGAGAATGAGATGATGAGAGAGAATGTGAGAGGAATGAGGTTTCTTTTCGTTGTAAGATTGAGCAAGGGGGTGATTTGTTAATGGTGGAACTGTCTGTCAAGAGATGAAGAAAATGATAGAAAAGTGACCACCGTAGGATTTCAATGGATCGTATCATGAGACCACCCAAAAATGCTATATATATATACATGTACAGATATATATATGTGTGTATGTATCAGAGATGTGCGGTTTTGGCGGGGCGTGTAACTGCTTCCAACGGTTGGGTTATGGGTGTTTTGGAATGGCATTTTTTGGAGGGAAAATCATCCGTAGCTCGAATTATACCAGGCTCGAATGGCTTTAAATAAATTTTCCTCTCCTCTCACTATTTTCCCTCTCCAAACAAAATCAGCACTCTCACTCGAGCCTTTCTCTCACTTCGTTCATCCCTCTCCCACGCTCTCACTCTCGCTCATCCTCTCGCTCTCTCGATCATCCTCTCATTCCCTTTCACCTCGCCGATTTCTATGTGTGCCGACAAGGTTGTTGCTGCACAACGAGGGACAATTGAAACATGGGTGAGAGAAGATGAAGAGAGAGAAAGAGAGAGAAGATGAATAAGAGAGAGAGAATGTGTGAGAATGAGATGATGAGAGAGAGGTGAGAGAAGATGAAGAGAAAGAGAGAGGGATGAGGTTTCATTCGTTGTTTGAAGAGTGAGCAAGTGGGTGATTTGTTGATGGTGGAACTGTCTGTGAAGAGATGAAAAAAACGAAGGAAAAGTGACCAACATAGGATTTCAATGGATCGTATCATGAGACCCAAAAATGCTATATATATAAATGTACAAATATATGTGCGTGCATGTATCAGAGATGTGAGGTTTTAGCGGGGCGTGTAACTACTTCTAACGGTTGGATTTTTGGGTGTTTTGGAATGGATTTTTGGGGGGAAATCATCCGTAGCTCGAATTTTACCAGGCTCGAATGGTCGAAACTAAAATGTCTCTCTCTCTACTCTATTTCCTCTCCAAAAAAATCACTTCACTCGAGCCTCTCTCTCACTCTCGTCTCATCCTTCTCCCTGATGCTCCCATCTCGCTTCATCCCTCTCGCTCTCTCGCTCATCCCTCTCTTTCACTCTGCTCGCGGATTTCTGTGCGTGCGACGAGGTTGGTGCTGCCGCCGACGAGGGACAATTGAAACATGGGTGAGAGAAGATGAATGAGAGAGAAGGTGGGAGAATGAGATGATGAGAGAGAAGGTGAGAGAAGATGAAGAGAATGAGAGAGGGATGAGGTTTCATTTCGTTTGAAAAGTGAGCAAGTGGGTGATTTGTTGATGGTGGAACTGTCTGTCAAGAGATGAAGAAAACGAAGGAAAAGTGACCACCGTAGGATTTCAATGGATCGTATCATGAGACCACCCAAAAATGCTATATATATACATATACAGATATATGTGTGTGTACGTATCAGAGATGTGTGGTTTTGGCGGGGCGTGTAACTGCTTCCAACGGTTGGGTTTTTGGGTGTTTCGGAATGCCAATTTTGGGGGGGGGGGAATCATCTGTAGCTCGAATTATAACGGGCTCGAATGGCTCGAAACTAAGAATTTCTCTCTCCTCTCACTCTGTTCCCTCTCCAAACAAAATCAGCACTCTCACTCGAGCCTCTCTTTCACTCTCGTCTCATCCCTCTCCCCGATGCTCTCACTCTCGCCTCATCCCTCTTGCCTTATCCCTCTCATTCACACTCGCCTCGCCGATTTCTGTGTGTGCCGACGAGGTTGGTGCTGCCGCCGACAAGGGACAGTTGAAACATGGGTGATAGAAGATGTAGAGAGAGAAGGTGAGAGAAGATAAATGGGAGAGAGAGAAGGTGAGAGAATGAGATAATGAGAGAGAAGGTGAGAGAAGATAAAGAGTATGAGAGAGGGAGGAGGTTTCATTTCATTTTAAGAGTGAGCAAGTGAGTGATTTGTTGGTGGTGGAACTGTCTGTCAAAAGATGAAGAAAACGAAGGAAAAGTGACCACCGTAGGATTTCAATGGATCGTATCATGAGACCACCCAAAAATGCTATATATATACATGTACAGATATATGTGTGTGTTTGTATTAGAGATGTGCGGTTTTGGCGGGGCGTGTAACTGCTTCCAACGGTTGGGTTTTTGGGTGTTTTGGAATGGCATTTTTGGGGAGAAAATCATCCGTAGCTCGAATTATATCGGGCTTAAATGGCTCGAAACTAAAACTTTCTCTCTCCTCTCACTCTCTTCCCTCTCCGAACAAAATCAGCACTCTCACTCGAGCCTCTCTCTCACTCTCGTCTCATCCCTCTCCCCGATGCTCTCACTCTCGCCTCATCCCTCTCATTCACTCTCACCTCGCCGATTTCTGTGTGTGCCGACGAGGTTGGTGCTGCCGCCGACGAGGGACAATTGAAACATGGGTGAGAGAAAATGAAGAGAATGAGAGAGGGAGGAGATTTCATTTCGTTTGAAGAGTGAGCAAGTGGGTGATTTGTTGATGGTGGAACTGTCTGTCAAGTGAGGAACATGTTTGGGGAATATATATATACAAGAGTGCCAACAACATCAACTAAGAGAGCCTTGTGAGTGATTCCACCATACAGAGCCTTCCTATACTCCTCGTAATCCTTCAAACTCACCATGTCCGACTCCAGAGGAGCCACCATATATCAGAGATGTGCGGTTTTGGCGGGGCGTGTAACTGCTTTCAACGGTTGCGTAAATTACACTGACACCTCGTGAAGTGTAGTCCAATTACATCTCACCTCCTAATGTTCTGGAAATTACATTCTCACTCTTGTGATTAATAGTCTCATTCCACAAACTCCCTACTTATATAAAAGGTAACAACTACTAATAGAAAAACAGAATAAATTATATTGGAAAAAAAAATTAAAACAAAGAAAAAAAAGCAGTGGAAGTAAAGCAAAGCATAAAAAAAGAGTGTATGAGTTTAGTATTTTCTTTCCGTCTAAATAATTACAATGACTGGGGGGTTAGTGTAATTTCTCAAACGTCAAGAGATGATAAGTATTGAACCCAAGCCATAGGGGGTGTAAGTGTAATTTACCAAAAAAATTTAAAAAATATGTGATTTTTTTTGGGATAAATTACACTAACACCTGTTTTGTTGGTAAAAATACTTCTGTTTTATTATGTTTAAGAGATGCTCGTTTTCTTAATTATAATGATAGTTTAATGGGAATCATGGAAACTGGTCTGCATAAAGGTCCTGTACATTTTAATTGTTTTCCTGATTTCACACTTAGTTTACGCGATCCAAATATTTTACATGCATTAACATTGAATATACAATTACATGGTTCATTTACTAATATGATGACTAAAACCTATAATATTGCTTTAATTTATCGTGTTCATTATAAATGTATGCAAACTAATTTAAATGTTCATGCATTACATAAATCTCCTAAAGAAAAAACTTTGCTCATCCATAGTAGTAGTACTGATACTCATATAAATGTTCCCCAAATGATTGAATGGAATAATATTGATTTACCTGATGAATGGATTACTGTGAACAAGATATCAAAAATATTACACAATTTAATGATGGTTCGGTACACATTAAATTTAATCGTAGTCAATCCTCTCGTCATAGTACATCTAGTGTCCCTACTGAAATTGAAACTGAAGATGAAATATTTAATACACCTTTATTTCGGAAAAATAGTAAATTACATCTTGGACCAACCACTGGTCCTTCAATTCAACATAAATTAAAAGGCATTGATAATTCTACAACTTCCCAAATTAGTAAACCTGTTTATTCAACACATACTCACTTTTCTGAAGAAGAAGTTGCTTCAACTGATTCTCCAACTCAAACTGATTTTGAAGAATTTACACCACCTGTCAATCCTCAATTAATGACCATTAAAAAAGATTTTACTCCTAATCTTAATAAATTACTTATTGATTTTAAATCCAAAGCAAATCGCACTCAGCGACATGCTTATTATGCTAAATACAATTCTGCTCAAATGTCCCAAATTTCTCGTGAATGGTATGATTTTATGGTTCAATACGGTTTTGAATTACCCTTGTTAACATATGTTGATAAATATTACAAACAACTAAATACAATCACCAAACATAAATGGAAGACTTCTGCCACTACTACTGTTAGCTCTAGTCATCCTCCTTTAGAAAAAATCATCCTTAATCAACAAGGTTATGAAATCCCTGCTTCACCTTTTAAATTACCTGGTAATGATACTGAAATTAAAAAGGTCATTGAACAAAATAATTATACTAATCAATGTTTAAGTACAATTGGTAAACAATTAGACAAGATAGAAACTAACCTAGAATCTAGTCAAACCTCTAAACAATCTTTAGATTCACCTTTGCTTAACCTACCCACTAATCGTTCTAAACGAACTAGTTTAATTACTAATGATCAATCTACTGTTCAGGCTATTGAAAAATTATTTAATAAACTGTCTACAACTGATACAGCTTCACCTTCTAAGGATAAAGGTCTTACTGTTCTAAATCAACAATTTGATATTGATCCAAATTCTACTCAATCTGACACTGATAATAACATAAATGAATTAGCTCAACAATTCCAAGTTACTAAAATTCATTATCCCAAAGTTAATCCACAAACTACAAAAAATTGGTATTCTCGCCCTACTCCTGTTGATCTCCAGTTTGAAGAAAATAATCTTAATAATCAATTTTCTGTTTCTGCCAAAAAATTATATGAATGGAATATTGATGGTTTAAGTGAAGATCAAGTCCTCCAAAAATTAAATCATTTATCTATGGTTTCCAATAGTTATCTTTCTAACTATCCCCAATATACTCAACCTGAAATTGTTACTTTAATTACCACTGGTTTTACTGGTATGCTCAAATCTTGGTGGGAAAAATATTTAACTGAAGAACAACGAGAATCCATAATTTATGCCAATCAAACTGATGATACTGGTTTACCTATTTTTGATGAAACCCTAGGATGTTGCCACCCTGATGGAATTAATCAATTAATTTATACTATTGTTCGACATTTTATTGGAACCCCAACTAATATATATTCTCGCATACATGATCAACTTAGTAATCTTACTTGTCCAACCTTAAGTGATTTTAGATGGTATAAAGATGTCTTTACCTCTAGAGTTATGTTAAGAGAAGATTGTACTAAATCATTTTGGAAAGAAAAATTTATTAATGGATTACCTAGTCTATTTGCTCACAAAATTAGAGATGTTCTTAGTCAACCTACTGGTGTTATTGAATATGAGAAATTAACATATGGTGATATAATTAGCACTATTCAAAAAGAAGGATTAAAAATGTGTATCGATCTTAAACTTAGTCAAAAAGCTACTCAAGATAAACATAAAGCTAAATATGAATTAGGCAATTTCTGTGAACAATATGGTTTACCTCCTGTTGCACCCTCTCGTAGGAAATCCCATAAATATTCTAAACCTAAACACCATAGATCCAAATACTATAATAAGTACAAGAAGCCTTATTCATCTTCCAAATCTACTGATAAATTTTATACTAAACCCAAAAAGAAATATCATAAATCTAAATCACACCCAAAATCTAATAAAGATATTACCTGTTATAACTGTGGTCAAAAAGGTCATTTTGCTAATAAATGTAAAGAGAAACAAAAATTAAAAGATCGAGTTAATCAACTCCAAATTAATGATGAATCTAAAATTCAGTTATTTGAAATCTTTCAATTAAATCAATCTGATTATGATTTCTCTTATGTTCCTCCATCTACATCTAATTCCCCTTCTAATAGTGATCATTCTGATTCTGATAATCAAGTTACCCTAGGTTGTAATGATGTTTGTTGTAAACCAGTTAAACAAATTTCTGTTCTTACCAAACATACTCAAGAAGAATCTGCTTTAATTGACTTAATTAGTAAATTAGATGATCCTACGATAAAACAAAAATATATCGATAAATTAAAATCTTTATTACTTCAATCTGATACCAAACCTAAATTTAATAAACCTATTATTAGTTTATCTAAAACTTTAGAAAAATTTAAAACTAAAACCAAAGAAGTTACTCTTCAGGATTTACAATCTGAAATCAATCAAATTAAACACACTATCCGCGACCTTCAATCTAAAGATAACAAATTAGAAAATGAAATCATTAATCTAAAACTGAAACAAAACTTAAATGATTTTCAACCTAATCCACAATCACCTCATGAATCTGAACATCATTCTGATCCTGATTCTGATCATACTAATCCAACTAAACTCATATTTGATAATCGACCTCAATTTTCCAATACTGAAGATAAACGATTAAATCTACTCAATAAAATCTATATGCAAAAATGGTATTCCAGAATTAAAATCATCATTGAAGATTTTGAATTAGAATTAGTTGCATTAATTGATACTGGTGCTGATTTAAATTGCATTCAAGAAGGATTACTTCCTACTAAATATTATGAAAAATGTCAAGAGAAATTAACTTCTGCTAATGGTAGTAAAATGCATATTAAATACAAGTTACCTAAAGTCCATGTTTGTCAAAATAATGTTTGTTTTAAAACTACATTTGTTTTAGTAAAAAATATGACTGATAGAATTATTTTAGGCACACCATTCATATCTTTGTTATATCCTTTTACCACTTCCAGTGAAGGAATAACTACTCATGTTCTCGGCCAACCTGTCACATTTAAATTCTTATTTCCACCAGAAATGTTAGAATTAAATCAATTACAAGATTGTTCTATTTCTCATACTATTAATCGATTAACCCGACACATTAATTTTCTTAAAGAAGAAATTAATTACAAACGAATTGATCAACAGTTAACTGACCCAGTTTTAATCTCTCAAATTCATGATTTTAAATTAAAACTTGAATCAACTGTTTGCTCATTTTACCTACTGCATTCTGGCATAGGAAAAAGCATGTAGTTACTTTGCCATATATTAAAGGTTTTAATGAAAGACAAATACCTACTAAATCTCGACCTATTCAAATGAATCATGAATTGTTAGAAATATGTAAAAAAGAAATTAATGAATTATTAAAAAATCGAATTATTAGTCCTAGTAAATCACCATGGTCTTGTCCTGCTTTTATGTTAATAAAAATGCTGAATTAGAACGAGGTGTTCCTCGCCTAGTTATTAATTATAAACCATTAAATGCTGTTCTAGAATGGATTAGATATCCTATTCCTAATAAAAAAGATTTAATTAAACGACTTAATCAAGCTGTTATTTTCAGTAAATTTGACTTAAAAAGTGGTTTCTGGCAAATTCAAATTCATCCTAAAGATAGATACAAAACTGCTTTTAATACACCGTTTGGTCAATATGAATGGAATGTCATGCCATTTGGTTTAAAAAATGCTCCTAGTGAATTTCAAAACATAATGAACGACATATTCAACCCATTTAGTCATTTTTCAATTGTTTACATTGATGATATATTAATTTTTTCAAAATCAATTAGTGAACATTGGAAACATTTAACTGCATTCTTTTATACAATTAAAAGTCATGGCTTAGTCATCTCTGCTCCTAAGATTAAATTGTTTCAGCCTAAAGTTCGGTTTTTAGGTTATGACATTCACCATAATACTATCCTTCCAATTAGTCGCTCTATTGAGTTTGCATCTAAGTTTCCTGATGAAATTCTTGATAAAACTCAATTACAACGGTTCTTAGGTTCTCTTAATTACATTGCTGAGTTCTATAAAGACCTTAGGAAGATCTGCCAACCTCTGTTTGATAGGTTAAAGGATAATCCTCCTCCTTGGTCTTCTACTCATACTGCTATAGTTCAACAAGTCAAACAATATGTTAAAACTCTTCCTTGTCTTGGTATTCCTACTGAGAACTCATTCAAAATTATTCAAACTGATGCTTCTGATATTGGTTATGGTGGCATTCTCCTTCAGAAAGTCACTCCTCAATCACCTGAACAAATTGTTCGTTATCATTCTGGTATCTGGAATAACGCACAATTAAATTATAGTACTATTAAAAAAGAAATTTTATCTACTGTTTTATGTATTCAAAAATTTCAAGATGATATTTTAAATCAAAAATTTTTACTTCGTGTTGATTGCAAATCTGCTAAATATGTTTTGGAAAAAGATGTTCAAAACCTTGCTAGTAAACAGATTTTTGCCCGTTGGCAATCTATTTTAAGTATTTTTGATTTTGATATTACCTATATACCTAGTTGTCAAAATTCCCTGCCTGATTTTCTCACCCGGGAATTTTTACAGGGGGGTAAGGGATGAGTGCTACTCCACATATTCCATCTTTAAAAACCCAAATTACCCATTTCCAAACCCTGATCCACCAAGTTAACCGCCGTATTAACCACCTCAAATCCGCTCGACCAACCACTAAAAGAGCCCAATACATCAATTACCATCAGATTAGAGCTCGTCGTACTCTGCGACATGATTATTACAATCATTTACATTATTACCAGAATTATTTAGATCTTCTTTCTAGTTGCTAATCTTTGTTTCCTGTTTCACAGATGTCTCGCCCAAAGCCCCCTTCCAAGGCTTTGGTCCCATCTTCCAGTAAACCTAATCAACTTATTGTTCCACCTCCTTTGGAGTCAATCAATCCATCCTATTCACTTGACATGGGTACTCGTTATCAAATTCTTGGTAATATTTACCGTCCTAATTACTCATCGGCTTTAGCCACTGATCCCTTTGCTTCAAACCAATCAGTTTCAGTTACTCCATTCCCTGCTAATCCAGTCAGGTCATCTCGATCTGATTATGTCAAATCACATGTTACTAATTTGTTCTATAGAGAACCTGGTCATCCTAAAGGTCAATTAATCAATGATCTTGCTAAATTCCATTTTGGCTCTGGGTGCCATTTTCCTCTTTCACATCCAGAGAAAACACTCACCTACTACAAAGACATTTTGCTTCATCACCAATCTGTCTTAATCAAACCCATTCAAGATCGAACCTATGCTTACAAGGTTCTTTACCATTCCATTTATATTCACAACATTGTTTCCCTAGCTGAATGGGGTCCTCCTTCTCAGCTTCGTGATTTACCTGGTCATTCTATTCAATACAATTACCTTGATTATATTGATGCCTGGTTTAAGATCTTCTTATACCAAAATGAAAATTTTAGTCACTCTTGGTTCATCTCCTTTGATCAAAAATTCAAATCCGAATTACCAACCTGGTTTCTGAGATGGTGGACTCATTATGGCGCCATTTCAGACATTCTCCCTGGTGATCTCATTGAAGTAATCAATTATTTCTCTACTGTTTATCCATTCACCACCCATCAAAGGCAATTCCCATCCCTGCTCATTTTCATATCCAAATACAAACTCCCCTGGATATTTAAATGGCATTATGGAATTGATGATAACATAATCACTCGACAACATACAGTCAAATGGTGGGCAAAGTACAATGTGCCTCGAATTATTGAAATTGTTCAAGAGGAGTTTCCTATTGATCAATGTGCTCCAACTCCTTCTATGATCAAAGCCCAGCAGAACCCAACTGCTGCAATCAGCCAAGGAAGTCAGCCCAGTCTTCCTCCAATCAATCTTGGAAGCCCCTCATCTAGTGGTTCCAAGCCCAAATCATCTAAATCAAAGTCCAAGGCCAAAGCTCCTGCTGTACCAGCTCAGCCCAAGACTCAGTCAAAGTCCAAATCAAAATCCAAGCCCAAGGCCCAGTCCATTTCATCTCCTGTTCATCCCAAGGCTAAATCAACAGTAAAGCCCAAGATGTCAAAAGAAGAAATGCTCCAGTTAGCCCGTCAAATAACCGAGCAAGCTGAAGCCCAATCAAACAGTTCAGAAGAAGGTTCAGACCAGTCACAATCTTCTGAAGGTTCAACTACTCAACCCATCTCATATGGCCGATCTGAGTTCCAAGATGCTCAGGACCCATATGCCTGATCAACATTGGATTCTTTATAAATTTAAATTGGCTTCAATCAATACTCTTTTGAGAAAAGCTGCCAATTTGTATTTATAATGGTTCCTTTATTCACATGTTCCACCGAAAGTGATGCATAGTAAAAGCCACTGTTCACTTTTACTGTTCATTGTCACTATTCGCCCAATCAACTTTTGTTAAAGCTGCTCAACTGTTCAATCAATCAGCCAAAAGCAACAGACAGTTCAATCAATCAGCCAAAAGCAACAGACAGCTCTGCTCAGTCTCCTATGCTGCCAGCTGCCTTCACATGCTGCATAGTTAATTTTATTTTCTATATATTGTAACCAAATATAATCACTCGGCACCTTCTTCTTTCTTCAACTCTTCAGTTTGTAAGAAAACCAGAGAGCTCTGAGTGAGATTTACCTTTTCCCGTTCTGTACCTAGTTAAGATCCTTGCAGTTGCTACAATTGTAATTGTAAGTTATTTTCTGTATTTATTATTTACAAAGTTTTAAATACAAAGTTTTAAATGATTTTGGTTTAAGTGCTTTCCAATCTGTTTAATCTGTTAATTTGAATCATATTTGATTTCGTAATCCATTTTCTTCATCTGCTTGCTAGCTTTAAGATCGATACACATTTTTAATCCTTCTTTTTGAATAGTGCTAATTATATCACCATATGTTAATTTGTCATATTCAATAACACCAGTAGGTTGACTAAGAACATCTCTAATTTTGTGAGCAAATAGACTAGGTAATCCATTAATAAATTTTTCTTTCCAAAATGATTTAGTACAGTCTTCTCTTAATATAACTCTAGAGGTAAAGACATCTTTATACCATCTAAAATCACTTAAGGTTGGACAAGTAAGATTACTAAGTTGATCATGTATGCGAGAATATATATTAGTTGGGGTTCCAATAAAATGTCGAACAATAGTATAAATTAATTGATTTTTTTGGTAAATTACACTTACACCCCTTGAGATTTGGTCCAATTACATCCCACTTCCTGATATTTTAGAAATTACATTCTTACCCTGATGACTAATAATCTCATTTCACAAACTCCTCATGCTTATATAAAAGGCAAGAACTCCTAGTAAAAAAACACATAAGAAATTATATAGGGAAAAAAAAGGTAAAACAAATGAAAGGAGAAAAAAAAAAAGAAAAAAAGAAGTAAAGCAAAGTAAAAAAAGAGAGTGCATAAGTTCAATGTTTTCATTCTGTCTAAATAATTACAATGACAAGAAGGTTAATGTAATTTCCCGAAATTAGGAAATAATATATATTAAACCCAAATCTCAAAGCAGTGTAAGTGTAATTTACCCTCCTTTTTTGGGGGCCAAAATGGGCCTTGCAACCTTGGGCTCCCTAGAATTGATACATATTGAATTGAATTGAATTGGGTTTCAGTCCATAACATGGACTAAAGGTATGTGAGCTATGAAGTCCACCTTGAATTTCGATTTGATATGCACGTATGCGTATTTTAAAAAAATATATATTTGATTAGATAATTGTAATATTTTTATTTTATTATATTTATTTAAATATATATATATATATATATGAATGTGTTTTAAACAAAAGTAATGATATATAAATTTTTCATATAGAATAATATAGGTTAATCTAGACTTTTCATTTCAAAATATAATTGTGGGTGTTGATTTCCGACCACACAACCAAAAAAGGGAACTCAGTTGGAGAGCACCAACAGAATAGATTAAGCCTAACAACCTACACAAGAATATGAGAATCCGGCGATGGTTCGTGTCACGACCCAAACCCGTCCCTATAGGTATAGCATCGTAACCGGCCAATAATCCTGGAATTGCCGAAGGCCTCTGAAACAGATTAACATAATATTAGAGGCTAGCGGAAGCAAATAATAAATACAGAATGTCCATTGAGCTGTGCAGACTTGTTTGGGATAGAAAGTTTTTAAACTTTTATATACATATATACGCATCATTCTTACGTCATCATATATATGCAGATTAGACAAAAAGGGATTTAACCCTATTTACAAAATACACAAAGACTTGTTTAACCAAACAAGAAAACAAAACTTAAACTTTAAATCACGTAGCCATAACCACTTGACATATTCGGAACCTTTACGGGAGGCACATAGGTTGGCTGACAAAAACAGATTCCAGGCAGATGCCTCTAAGCTTGGTCATGCATCTGATCACCTACATACATAAGTAATACAGTGAGTTGGAAGGTTTTAATGAATATAAATTATTACATAGATATACACACTCATAATTTTGGTCCTTGTGTCATTTTGGTCCAATAATTTCAACTAGATCAATTGACCCTGATTTTTTAATTTTGTCTCCAATTGGTCCAATTTGCTTTCAATGGTTAACATTTTTTTATGGCAAATGTGCATACGAGCGGCATGTGTCATACTTTTATGAGTCAAATTATAAACTTGATCAATTCAGTAATTTAATCTCAACTAACTCAATCAAAATTTTATGTCAAAAACCCTACCGACGTTGTCAATTGCACTAAATTGAGCAAAATCTAAAATTAATAATCATAATTGAGCCAATTGAAACATGAGACAAGCGGCAAAATGTAGGGACTACCGTGTTTATATATACATGTATGGATCTGAAACTTTTTAGAGAGAGAATGTGAGGGGAAAGAGATGCCGATTCACTGGGAACGACCATGTTAATGAGCATTTTGGTGGTGCAATTGAGGCTGCCGGAGTCGGAAACCTTGTCGCACCTTTCGAGCTTTGATTTGGAGAGAATTTGTAACGCCCCAAATTTCATGCCCAAATCATAATACAATAATCATGGCCCTTTAAAATGATGTAAATAGTCCTTATGCGATAATACAATTAATTAAGCAACAAATACCCCCAAGGGTTTACAAGTTCCAAGGCCTAAGCTCGGTTACACAAAATGGTTATTCGAAGCCACACATACAAAGCTCTCGGCTTACAATTAGAGTCACAGCAAATGAGCATATTATGCTCTCTACACACACTTCCACGCCTTCAGTTAGGCGAAATCACCGCATCCTTTCCTGCACAAAATTCCCGTAGCGTGAGCATAAAGCCCAGTAGAGAATTCTTCACAAAGTATATACATTTTATACAAATCTCAAGAGATGGAATGCTTATGCCATGCCATGCCTTTTGAAAGTAAAACACACCTTCATCTTTTGAAAACCAACATGCTCAATGATGTCATGCTATTTCAACTACTCAACATTTATCAAATTTTATTCGAGGGGCGGTAAATACAACTCTGGTAATCCCTAGGTCAATGTCTGCAAGTAGACTATGCAAGTACTACCAATTTGTCATTTTTACCAGTATCAACTGGAGGGCTCGACACCCATAATCTGTCATTTTTACTAGTGTGAACTGGAAGGCTCGACACCTATTCTCTATACTACCTTTCAAGACTTACCAATGTATTTACCCCAAAACCATTTCATGAAAACTTATTTTTCAACATTCCTTTCTCAATGCAAGTTTTCAAATCAACTTTCAATGTAACGCCCCCAAAATAATACAATAAAGATAACTCATATGCGGAATAAATATGAGAAACAACATACTTTCATATATCAGAGTTCACTGTTTAACAACCAGTTAAATGCCATGTAGGCTTACATGTTTCCAAGTCATTGCTTGGTTACACAAATTGAGTCTCGCTCATTACATCTTAAGCCTTTGGCTTTACAAATAACAAACATAAACACATAAGGCATAATTAAGAAGCTCTTGCTTCTCAAAACTCCATCCACGCTATTGCCTTGGAGGAAGCATCTCACCTGTACCTGAAAATGGTATTCCCATATAGGGTGAGCCAACAGCCTAGTAGAAATAATCTAAGATAATTTATGAGGTTTAGCAAAGGTATAAATACCACGTACATAAACAATATCGATCCTGAAACATCCACAAGACCTACGTATCCATATACCACTAAGACCAACCTTATTCCATTTTCCTTTAATTTCATTTCCAGTTTATATATGGTACTCAATTCATGAGTTAAATTCGTTATCTTTCAACAATCAAAATAAGACTATAACTCAATGATTTTCCAATTATGCAAAACTCACATAAACACTTCAAACCTGCCATTTTACGGATATTTCGTCCGAAGGAATCGACACCCATTTATATATAAAATTTCGAGTCTTTCACCCAGGACACTCCGGCCAACTTGCTTTAAATGAAGTCTATCCCCTTTCTCCTCCCAAACAAATATACATATGCAATGTATTTATAAACATAATCACATATGGAGTACATCCCCTTTCTCTTTCCAATAAACATACATATACAATGTATCTATAACATAGTCATATTCAATGATACCAACAATGGATTAGCATTAAATCGCCTAATCCTCATGTAATTTCTACAACAATCATAGCTATCCTCCACCGATTGCCCAATGTAATTATTTCTGAAGAGATGTTCAATATCAAAATAAATAGTTTATTCAAAACTTCCATAGGTGAGATAATAGATATCCAATATCACCATTTCTAATCACAACCTTCCAATCTCACGTTTTCAATGTTAATCCCAATTATTTATGCAAAATAATAATTTAATCAAAATTAGGGCAAAATCCCCCCTTTCACCAAATATCAACCCAAATACGAAAATCAACTATTTTGGCACAACATGATCTTATATTCAAGCCTCATACTCGTTTACCTCATATTCATCAAAACCCCTCTTTTCATTTCACACCCAAATCCTAGATTTGTCAAACCACAACCAAATCTCATCATCTATACACAATAGCAAATAACTAAGCTAAAAGCTATATTAGAGTGTAGAAAATCCCTACCTCAAATTTGAAGAAGACACGAGTTGAAACCCCAAAAACTAATGATGCCTAAACTCGATCTACACCGCACACAACGTAGCCCTCGCCTAGATAACCGACTTTGGTGAAGAACTTAGGTCCAAATCCCACAGGATTTGAAGAAATCAAAGATCTTTTGAGGTTTTTGGTAGGAAATGTAGAGAGAAGGGAGAGGAAATGTTTTTGGAGAGAGATATACAAAAGTAATGTGAAATATCAGATTCACGAACTGATATAATACATGGTCCGTTCGAGCGTCAAATACACTATCCTAGTACTTTTGTTGACAGGTCAAACTTTTGAAATTAACATTCTCTGCTCGAGCATAAAGCAACTTCGAATGCATTTTGCATTTTTGTTTTGAGGGGCGTTGCCCCTCAACCCCGCCAGGGCGCTATCCTTGGAACCCACCAAAGGGCACTGCCCACTCGACTCCCGACCAGCCCAGTCGAAGTGGCAAAACATAAAAGAAGAATCGAAACCGAAATCGCTACATTCAAAGCTCTTCATTTTCAATGAATTGATATGCCAATGTATCAATTAATGCAATGCAACATTTTATCCATTTTCCATTCTTCCACACAATATTTCTATTGTGATCAAAACTTCCATTTCTCATTTCAATACCATTTCACAAGATGAATAAATACACATTTATTTCAATTCATCCGAGGAATAACACATCCTCCATATTTTGAGCATTTTCAACAATTTAGCTATTTCAAGACCAAATCAACATTTTGAATAACAATTTTCAAAATGAACAGGAATTCTCATATTTCTCAAAATTTATCATCTATACAATATAAACAAGAAATTTTCCAAACATCATTTATTTTGGGCATTCAAAATAAATATAACAATATCAACCATGGATTTTCAACTTCTTTTAAAAATCCCCAATTTCTAGATTTTCTCACCAAAACCATCAATCTTCAAACATTTGAGAAAAATCTCACCAAAATCCTTTTTCTACAATCAACATAGTTCAAAAACCCTCCACTTCTATTTTTAAGGAAAACAAGAAAGTAAACTCACTTTCAAAAATTACTCATCTTCTTGAATCAACTACCCATTTTCAAAACTAATCAAAGGATGATTTCAAAATCATCTAGATCTTGCAAAAATACATATATAACTCTAAGAAAATCCCTACCTTAAGTTTGAAGAGAATTTGAGATGAAACCCCAAAATTAACAATGATGAAACTCGATCTCCACCGCACACAACGAAACCCTCGAGAAGTTACACAACTTTGATGAAGGAACTATGGCCAAAATCCCAATGGATTTGGAGAAATCAAATAGAGAAGATGATTTCTAGAGAGAGAGGCTCTAGATCTAGATCTTGGAGACTTTTAGAGAGAGAGAGGATTGCAAAAAGTGATCTGAAATGTCACTTTCGCGAGCTGATAATACGCGGTCCGCTCGAGCGTGGGAAGACCCGCTCAAGCGTCAGACACAGACTCCCGCTCAAGTGTGAAATACGCTCTCCCAGTATTTTTGAAGACACAGTCCCCGCTCGAGCGTCCAAATGCCCGCTCGAGCGTAGAGCAAATTTCCAGAAGCCCGCTCGAGCAAAGAGCCAAAATTCTGGGCAACCAAGAGTTTGGAAAAACAAGCAACCCACCTTTTCCAAACACAGAACTACAACCCAAAACCAACAATGAGGGGAAGACAAGGGAGACAAGACATGAACCACCATTCAACCTGTAACGCCCTTAAAATAAACCCATAATAACATACATTCACGATAAAGAAAAGAGCTTTCATATTACAATCATCAAAGTATTCTTACAAAAGGTATTACATGTTGACAACAAAAGTAAATGCCCTAAAGGCTTACAACTTTCCAAGTCAACACTTGGTTACAAAAAGAGAGTACTAACTCTACATAAAATAAGCCCTTGGCTTGATGTACATGTAATACAACAAAAATAAACAAAAGAGTCTTCAACTCCCACAACCATCCAAGCTATGATCTCGGAGGCGGCATAATACCTGAACCTAAAAATGATGTCCCATATAGGGTGAGCCAACGCCCAGTAGAGATATGCTAAACATAATATGAGCAATAACTAAAACATTAGCATTTGATAAATGTTTAACTCACATAAATCAATTCATTATCCATTTCAAATACATGACAAATATGTCCATGTTTCCTTCCATTTTTCATTACTTATCCAGTTCTCAATTTATGAATAAGGCTCAGAACCTGACCAATAATTTAATGAGACTATAACTCATATCAACAATACTTCCATACTTCACAATACATACACATATTTGCTGTATCAACACTTCAATAGATACACATACTTGTTGTATCAACACTTCAATAGATACACATATTTGCTGTATCAATGGAGTACATCCCCTATATCCTCCCAAACAATATCCGGTTTAGGAGTCCATCCCCTATCTTCCCCTAAACCGTGGAGTACATCCCCTATCTCCTCCCACACAACACAATGTATATAAACACATATCATATACAAGATCAATCAATACATAAATTTGATGTATTATCCCAACCGTCATACTCGATGACATAGCCAATTGATTAGTTTTAGTTCGCCTAATCATCATGCAGTGTCTACAACAGTCAAGACTATCCTCCACCGATAGCCCAAAGCAATTATTTCTAAACAGATAATAATTACATCCAACGGATAAATTATCAACAATTTCCAAGGTGAGTGATTTATAATTCCAACTCCACCATTTTATCTCATAATGAGCCAATTACATTATTTCCAACTCAATTTCATATTCCCATAATAAATGTCATTAATTACACTAATGACCCAAATATACCCAAACATGGCATTTTCCCTCTTTTCTCAATATTGACGCAAAGATCCCAAAAATTATCAACAACAACAATAACCCCCTTTTTAGACCCAAAACACAAATGTTTGAATCAAAAGAACAAAACCCCTCTTTCCAATATAACACATCTCAAACCCTAACTTCCCAAATTAAACCATTTATACAAAAAGCTCAACATTTAGGTTAAAACTCATAAAGATGAGTAGGAATCCCTACCTCAAGAGATGAGACCCAAAGGAGCTGATGAAGAAATCCCGAAGTGCTCCAAATCAAGAAATTCTCGGATTGATAGGAAGCCCACACTAAGCTCTACACTTTTTGTAAAGGCTCAAGGGTAGGAGATCACTCTAACAAGATCAAACCCTAGAGAGAAGGTATATTCTAGAGAGTGGAGCTCTCAAAAGAGGGTTTAGAAAAGTAAGAGAGAGAAAGAAAATGAAAAAAAGTGATTCAAAATCACCCAGCTGCCATCTGATATACGACTAGTCCGCTCGAGCGGAGAATAGGACGCTCGAGCGTCAAGCACAAAAACTGGACCCGCTCTAGCGCAAAAATACCCGCTCGAGCGCGAAGACACATAAACAAAACACACCCGCTCGAGCGCAAAGGAAAGCCCGCTCGAGCGTAGATTACCATCTTCCAGTACTTTTACAGACAATGGACACCGCTCGAGCGCGACCCGCTCGATCGTAAGAAATCCGCTCGAGCATGAAAAACACATCTGCAGAAGTTTTGCAGAGGTACAAAATGTTGAAAGTGTGCAAACTTCGCTCGAGCGCAAAGGGACCCGCTCGAGCGGACCACCAAAAATCTGTCCAACAAGATAAGGGACAAAAGGTCAACCAACCTGTTACAAACCTGCCCAACACATCCTAAAACTCAAATATACGGAATTAAAGGATGACAACAAGACATATACAACAACAAATTCCATGGAACCCACGTCCGGAATATTGTTAAACAATGAAGGTAAAACCAGGATCGCTATAACCTCTCCCCTTAAAGAATTTCGTCCCCAAAATTAAGTACAAGTTTTTCGAAAACGCGATTTTCTCAATTCTCAACAGTATTACAACCTAATATTCAACAACCTGACCCATCACCGGTCACTCCATCTCTATTCAAGAGGCATTTCACAATATATACTCAATGTGCATTATTAGCATGCTTTCCCTTGAAATTTACCAATTTCAACACATATTTCACAATTCTATATCGTATTCAATGTTCATGATATATTTCCATTTCTACAATACATTTAACATATGCAATGTTACATTAAACTTCCATCTCAAGGCAAGTTTCAAAATATTTCCATAAATCAAAACATATACAATGTTTTACAGCTCAAGACATACTTAATGCTCTTAAAGTTCATCAATATTACAAAATCCCAATACATGGTTAAACATTTACAAACAGGTCCGGATATTTCTCATGGACACCCACCTCACATTCCCAAGTGGCTTCCTCCACTCCGTGATGTTTCCACAAAACCTTTACCAAGGGAATGGTCTTGCCTCGCAAGACTTGATCCCGCCTATCCAAGACCCGAACCGGTCTCTCCTCATACGAGATATCCTTGTCAACCTCCAAATCGGTCCAGTCCAGCACATGAGACGGATCTGGCTCATACTTCCGAAGCATAGTAACATGAAACACGTCATGCACTCCGGACAACTGTGGCGGCAAAGCCAAGCGATAGGCAACCCCGCCAATCCTCTCAAGGATCTCAAATGGACCAATAAACCGAGGGGACAACTTCCCACTCTTACCAAATCTCATCAAACCCTGCCTAGGTGATATTTTCAAGAAGACATGATCACCCATCTCAAATGCTAAAGGCCTCCTCCTACGGTCGGCATAACTCTTTTGGCGACTCTGGGCTGTAACAAGCCTCCTACGAATAAGCTCAACTTTCTTCGTCGTTTCCCTCACCAACTCCGAGCCCAACAAAGGTGCATCACCCACCTCGGCCCAACAAACCGGAGACCTACAAGATCGGCCATACAAGGCCTCAAACGGTGCCATACCGATACTCGATTGAAAACTGTTGTTGTAGGCGAACTCCACCAAGGGCAAGTGCCTCTCCCACGACCCACTAAAGTCAAGGACACAACCTCGAAGCATATCCTCAAGGATCTGAATAGTACGCTCGGACTGCCCGTCAGTCTGAGGATGATACGCCGTGCTAAAGGTCAACTTAGTGCCCAAGGCGCTCTGTAAACTCTGCTGCAACCTAGCAGTAAAACGTGGATCTCTATCAGAGACGATCGACACTGGGACCCCGTGCAACCTCATATGTCCCGAATATACAAGTCGGCAAGATGATCTACCGAATCTCTCACACGCATGGGGATGAAGTGCGCCGACTTAATCAACCGGTCTACAACCACCCAAATAGCATCACTACCCCGCTGAGTCCTCGGAAGACCTACAATGAAGTCCATAGTGACATGCTCCCACTTCTACTCGGCGATAGGCAAGGGTTGTAACAAACCCGCTGGCCTCTGATGCTCGGCCTTCACTTGCTGACAAGTAAGGCACTTAGCCACGAAAACTGCCACATCTCTCTTCATACCCCGCCACCAAAACTGGTGACCCAAATCACGATACATCTTGGTGCCTCCCGGATGCACCGCAAGGCGCGAATGGTGAAACTCTCGGAGTACCTCCTCTCGGCAAAACTCCGGTACAAACAAGCGGTCTCGGTATCTCACACTCAGGTCAGGATACACAGACAAACCCTTCTCAACCTTCCCACTGGAGATCTTCTCTCGAAGGGACTCTACCTCAAGGTCACCTCTCTGTGCCTCTAATACTCGAGTCACAAGTGTAGGCTGCGCAACAACAGAAAACAAGGCCGCAGCCTCAACGGATTCGCCCATAAGCAAATCAAACTCCCCAAGTGCACCCAACATCTCCCATTCCCGGATGGCTATACAAGCTACATCACTAATGGATTTCCTACTGAGGGCATTGGCCACAACATTGGCCTTTCCCCGGTGATAGTGCAACTCAAAGTCATAATCCTCTATGAACTCCATCCACCTTCTCTGCCTCAAATTCAAGTCTCTCTGTGTAAACAGATACTTCAAACTCTTATGGTCCGAGAACACCTCGAACCTCTCACCATAAAGGTAGTGTTTCCAAATCTTTAGGGCAAAGATCACTGCTGCTAACTCTAGGTCGTGTGTAGGGTAATTCCTCGTGTATTTTCAATTGACGTGAGCCATGGGCTACCACTTTCCCTTCTTGCATCAACACACAACCCAAACCCTCTCGTGAGGCATCACAATAAACCGCATAACCCAACCCTCTCTTCGGAATAATCAAGACCGGAGCGGTGGTCAATCTAACTTTCAACTCTTGGAATGACTTTTCACAAGTCTCACTCCATACAAATTTGACCCCTTTCCGCGTCAATCTAGTCAACGGCGAAGCTAGCTTGGAGAAATCTTTTACAAACCGGCGGTAATACCCAGCTAATCCCAAAAAACTGTGGATCTCAAATACACTCTTAGGCTGTGCCCAATCCTGCACTGCCTCAATCTTGGATGTATCAACAGACACCCATTTCCCAGAGACTACATGGCCCAAGAATTTAACCTCTTTTAGCCAGAACTCACACTTCCCAAACTTGGCATACAGCCTATGGGCTCTAAGCAACTCAAGCACCACTCTCCAGTGTTCCTCGTGCTCCTCCTCTGAAGGCGAATAGATCAGGATGTCGTCTACAAAAATGACCACGAAATGATCTAAGAATTCCCGGAAGATCCGGTTCATCAAGTCCATAAACACTGCCGGTGCATTGGTGAGCCCAAATGGCATCACCAGAAACTCATAATGGCCATACCATGTACGGAATGTCGTCTTCAGAATATCCTCCTCCCTGACCCTCAACTGATGGTAGCCCGATCTCAAGTCTATTTTAGAGAAACAACGGGACCCTTTCAACTGGTCAAACAAATCATCTATACGGGGCATTGGGTACTTATTCTTGATCGTAGCCCGATTCAACCTCTGGTAATCGATGCAAAACACTAGGGCGAACGAAGCGCCTATCCAGCAACTCCTGGAGTTGAATCTTCAACTCACTCAACTCGGCTGGGGCAAAACGATAAGGTGCCATAGAAATCGGCGCCGTGCCGGGCACTAAGTCAATAGAGAACTCGATCTCTCGATGTGGTGGCAAACTCACAAGATCCTCGGGAAAGACGTCCGAGTACTCACAAACCACTCTCGGCAATACAATCTGGGTCTCATCACACTCACCACTCATAAAGCTGGCAAGAAGACCACTAAGCTCACTCTGCCCTCGCGGATCATACACCGGTGGCAACACACTACCAACCCGATCCCCTAAGAAATGGAAACAATCCCCGCTCAAGGTACATACTGTGACCCTCTGGCGGTAGCAATCAATAACAGCCCGGTATAACGATAGCTAGCCCATACCCAAAATCACATCAAAACCCGACATAGCCATAACTACAAAAGAAAATAGAAGTCGGCGATCGGCGACCTCTATATCGCACCCTCTACACCCTTGTTTCAGAATCAATTCACCCCCAACAGGTGATACTACACAAATAGAAGATGCTAATTGTGCCAACTCTAGCTCCAAAACAGATGCAAATGCAGCAGATATAAAGGAATGAGATGCACCCGTATCAATCAACACATTGGCAACCGAGTTGTAAAACAAAAAGGTACCTCTCACAACAGATGGAGCCGGTATAAGATCCTGCGCAGTAACAGCATACACACGCCCTGTAGGCCCCTGATCCACCTGTTCACCTCTTGGAGCAAAAGACCGCTGCACAGATTGGGACGATGAAGCCCCCTGATTGGCCCTCGAGGCCTGAACTAACTGAGCTGGCTGAAAACTCTGTGTCGACCCAGATGCACCAGATGTGCCACTCAACTGTGGGCAGAACCTCTTCAGGTGCCCCGCCTGACCACACTGATAACAAGACAGCGGCTGACCTCTGCCCTGACTCTGGCTCTGAGGTCGAGTCGAAGATGAAGCTGCTCTCTGACCTCCTCCCCTCTGTGGGCAAGCTGGAGACTTGTGGCCCAGCTGACCACACTTGTAACAAGTCACGTCTCCCTGACTGCCTCTTCCAGAGCCTGCACTCGGCACTGGAAAGGTCGATCTAGCAAATGCACCCTGGGACTGCTGAGGGTTAGAACCCCTCTGCCTCCTACCGTCCCCCTGACCATCTTGACTCCTCTTGGAGCCTCTCTGCCTCTTCTCCTCCTCCTGCATCATAATCTCCATATGGGCCGCAGCATCTACAAGGCGCCCATAATTCTGGGTCATAGAACCCCCAACTCTCATCTTGAGCCCATGCCTCAACTTCCTTTCAAACTCAAGACAATGGCGTTCCTCAGACGCCACAAGCTCAGGTGCAAACCTGGATAAGCTAGTAAATGCGGCCTCGAACTCGGCCACTGATAAATTCAGCTACTTGAGCTGACAAAACTGGTCCCTCAGCTTCTCCCTGACAGTTGGAGACAAGAACTTCTCCTGGAAAGCATCCACAAAAGCCTCCCACGTGCCACTAATACGACCCCTCACGTACTTCCACCACTGACCCACATCCCCCTTAAGCTGGAAAGATGCCAAGGTCACCTTCAAAGCCCTGTCTTCGATGCCAAGCATCTCAAACGTCTTCGTCATCTGCTCCAACCACTCATCAGCCTTAAGTGGCTCCTTAGGATCCCCAACAAACTCATCCGGATTAGACCGGAAGAACTCCCTCTTCAGAAAGGAAGGCCCTACATCAACAACCTGGGCCTGAACTGGATTCTCAGCTCTGAGAATGCCCATGGATTCCCTTAAAGCTCCTTCTATCTCGCAAGCTAAGGCGCCCATGGCCTGCTGTCCTACTGGCTCGGCCACATTGGCCTGACCAACCCCCTCCTGCTGCGCCAAAACCTCTTCCGGTATAGGCATCTCCTGCTTACCACGCCTACCACCTCGTCCTCGTCCTGACATCCTAATAAAGGTAACGAAGACATTAGCACATTCACAATGTGCCGAAGCTATAACACTCACGTCCTAATACATTGGACAACAGTAATTCACTCCACGTAAGCACATAATCACATAAGCATTTACGAATTCCATTTCCGGATAATGATAGTCCCATGGCGTTACTAGAGTTCCAGTTAGAAACAGCATTGATCAAGTGCTTTTCTAACAAGACTCCCAGAAACCCAAGGATCCAATCAACATCCTAGAAACTAAATCTCATACCCAAATAGTCACATAAACATGTTATCACATAAGCATATAACACTACATCTAAGTCTCTATCAAGCGAGACGAACCCATTGTGGTACTAACCACTTTCCGCGTACCCAAAGTATTCGAACCCGGTATGCTCTGATACCAAGTTGTAACACCCTCAAAATAAACCCATAATAACATACATTCACGATAAAGAAAAGAGCTTTCATATTACAATCATCAGAGTATTCTTACAAAAGGTATTACATGTTGACAACAAAATTAAATGCCCTAAAGGCTTACAACTTTCCAAGTCAACACTTGGTTACAAAAAGAGAGTACTAACTCTACACAAAATAAGCCATTGGCTTGATGTACATGTAATACAACAAAAATAAACAAAAGAGTCTTCAACTCCCACAACCATCCAAGCTATGATCTCGGAGGCGGCATAATACCTGAACCTAAAAATGATGTCCCATATAGGGTGAGCCAACGCCCAGTAGAGATATGCTAAACATAATATGAGCAATAACTGAAACATTAGCATTTGATAAATGTTTAACTCACATAAATCAATTCATTATCCATTTCAAATACATGACAAATATGTCCATGTTTCCTTCCATTTTTCATTACTTATCCAGTTCTCAATTTATGAATAAGGCTCAGAACCTGGCCAATAATTTAATGAGACTATAACTCATATCAACAATACTTCCATACTTCACAATAGATACACATATTTGCTGTATCAACACTTCAATAGATACACATACTTGCTGTATCAACACTTCAATAGATACACATATTTGCTGTATCAATGGAGTACATCCCCTATATCCTCCCAAACAATATCCGGTTTGGGAGTCCATCCCCTATCTTCCCCTAAACCGTGGAGTACATCCCCTATCTCCTCCCACACAACACAATGTATATAAACACATATCATATACAAGATCAATCAATTCATAAATTTGATGTATTATCCCAACCGTCATACTCGATGACATAGCCAATTGATTAGTTTTAGTTCGCGTAATCATCATGCAATGTCTACAACAGTCAAGACTATCCTCCACTGATAGCCCAAAGCAATTATTTCTAAACAGATAATAATTACATCCAACAGATAAATTATTAACAATTTCCAAGGTGAGTGATTTATAATTCCAACTCCACCATTCTATCTCATAATGAGCCAATTACATTATTTCCAACTCAATTTCATATTCTCATAATAAATGTCATTAATTACACTAATGACCCAAATATACCCAAACATGGCATTTTCTCCATTTTCTCAATATTGACGCAAAGATCCCAAATATTATCAACAACAACAATAACCCACTTTTTAGACCCAAAACACAAATGTTTGAATCAAAAGAACAGAACCCCTCTTTCCAATATAACACATCTCAAACCCTGACTTCCCAAATTAAACCATTTATACAAAAAGCTCAATATTTAGGTTAAAGCTTATAAAGATGAGTAAGAATCCCTACCTCAAGAGATGAGACCCAAAGGAGATGATGAAGAAATCCCGAAGTGCTCCAAATCAAGAAATTCTCGGATTGATAGGAAGCCCACACTAAGCTCTACACTTTTTGTAAAGGCTCAAGGGTAGGAGATCACTCTAACAATATCAAACCCTAGAGAGAAGGCATATTCTAGAGAGAGAAGCTCTCAAAAGAGGGTTTAGAAAAGTAAGAGAGAGAAAGGAAATGAAAAAAAGTGATTCAAAATCACCTAGCTGCCATCTGATATACGACTAGTCCGCTCGAGCGGAGAATAGGAAGCTCGAGGGTCAAGCACAAAAACTGGACCCGCTCGAGCGCAAAAATACCCGCTCGAGCTCCAAGACACAAAAACAAAACACACCCGCTCGAGCGCAAAGGAAAGCCCGCTCGAGCGTAGATTACCATCTTCCAGTACTTTTACAGACAATGGACACCCGCTCGAGCGCGACCCGCTCGATCGTAAGAAATCCGTTCGAGCGTGAAAAACACATCTGCAGAAGTTTTGCAGAGGTACAAAATACTGATAGTGTGTAAACTCCGCTCGAGCGCAAAGGGACTCGCTCGAGCGGACCACCAAAAATCTGGGCAACAAGATAAGGGACAAAAGCTCAACCAACCTGTTACAAACCTGCCCAACACATCCTAAAACTCAAATATAAGGAATTAAAGGATGACAACAAGACATATACAACAACCAATTCCACGGAACCCACGTCCGGAATACTGTTAAACAATGAAGGGAAAACCAGGATCGCTATACAAACCCGAGTCCGGAACACTACAAGGGACGGGTCAAAACCAGGGTCGCTATAGAATTTGGGGGCTGGAGAAGGAATAGAGAATGAGAGAGGGAGAAGGTTTCATTTCGTTTGAAGAGTGACAAAGTGGGTGATTTGTTGATGGTGGAACTGTCTATCAAGAGAGGGACATGTTTGGGGGAATATATATATATATGTATGTATCAGAGATGTGCGGTTTTGGCGGGGCGTGTAACTGCTTCCAATGGTTAGGTTTTTGGGTGTTTTGGAATGGCATTTTTGGGGGCTGTTTTTTTTTTTTTTTTGGGTCTATTTTCTTCTTTAATGATTTTTTTAAATTTTTTTTTAAAAATTCAAGCTGTGTTGGTTAGGTATTCCAAACACATTTCCACTTAATGATTTAAGTGTGGTGTTTATTTTGAACTTTTAAATTAAAATTTCACACCTACTTTTAAAAACTCCTTTCCAGATCGAAAAATTTGGCTAACTCGGTCGTCCTCCCGGACATCCGGCTGGTTGACCGGAACAGTATTCTTTTTTTTTTTTTTTTGCACCTGTTATTTTTATATTGCAAATAAAAAATATTTTCAAAATTTTTAAAATTTTTCCATGAGTTTTGAATAAAATTTTGGCATGTGTGTTTGGTTATATGTTGTAAATTTTTTAATCAAATAACTTTTCTAATTTCAAAAATTCAAAATTCCCTCCAAAACTCTTTTCAAAACTCATAACAAAATAAATTTTCTACACTTAAATCATAATTCCAAAACTCACAAATTCAAAATACAACTCTATTCTCAAATCATATTTATAAAACTCTACCAAACGCTACCTTAGATTTTTAGATTCAGCTCGACAAAAATAAGTTAAAATAAGTATTTTTTTCGTCTTTAGTGATTTTTTTTTTTTTTAAAATATCAAAACAAATATACTTTTTAGATTCATCTCGACAAGACAGAGCAAAAAAATAAAATATTTCGACATAATTTCGAAAAAAAATTACTAAAGATAAAAAAATTTAAGGTAAATTACACTGACACCTCGTGAAGTATAGTCCAATTACATCTCACCTCCTGACGTTCTGAAAATTACATTCTCACTCTTGTGGTTAATAGTCTCATTCCACAAACTCCCTACTTATATAAAAGGTAACAACTACTAATAGAAAAACAGAAGAAATTATATTGGAAAAAAAAATGTAAAGCAAAGAAAAAAAAAGCAGTGGAAGTAAAGCAAAGCATAAAAAGAGAGTGTATGAGTTTAATATTTTCATTCCGTCTAAATAATTACAATGACTGGGGGGTTAGTGTAATTTCTCAAACGTCAAGAGATGATAAGTATTGAACCCAAGCCACAGGGGGTGTGAGTGTAATTTACCAAAAAAATTTGAAAAATATGTGATTTTTTTGGGAATAAATTACACTGACACCCCTTGAGATTTGGTCCAATTACATACCAATTCCTGATATTTTAGAAATTACATTCTCACCCCTATGATTAATAATCTCATTTCACAAACTCCTCATGCTTATATAAAAAGCAAGAACTCCTACTAAAAAAACACATAAGAAATTACATAGGGAAAAAAAAAGGTAAAACAAATGAAAGGAGAAAAAGAAGAAGAAGTAGAGCAAAGTCAAAAAAGAGAGTGCATAAGTTTAATGTTTTCATTATGTCTAAATAATTACAATGATAAGAAGGTTAATGTAATTTCCCAAAATTAGGAAATGATATATATTAAACTCAAATCTCAAAGCAGTGTAAGTGTAATTTACCCTCCTTTTTTTGGGGCCAAAATGGGCCTTGCAACCTTGGGCTCCCTAGAATTGATACATATTGAATTGAATTGGGCTTCAGTCCATAACATGGACTAAAGGTATGTGAGCTGTAAAGTCCACCTTGAATTTCGATTTGATATGCATGAATGCGTATTTTAAAAAAATATATATATGATTAGATAATTGAAATATTTTTATTTTATTATATTTATATATATATATATATATATGTATATATATATGAATGTGTTTTAAAGAAAAGTAATGATATATAAATTTTTCATACAAAATTATATAGGTTAATCTAGACTTTTCATTTCAAAACATAATTGTGGGTGTTGATTTCCGACCACACAACCAAAAAAAGGAACTAAGTTGGAGAGCACTGACAGAATAGATTAAGCCCAACAACCTACACAAGAATATGAGAATCTGACGATGGTTCGTGTCACGACCCAAACCCGTCCCTATAAGTTTAGCATCGTAACCGGCCAATAATCCTAGAATTACCGAAGGCCTCTGAAACAGATTAACATAATATTAGAGGCTAGCGGAAGCAAATAATAAATATACAATGTCTATTGAGCTGTGCAGACTTGTTTGGGACAGAAATTTTTAAACTTTTCTATACATATATACACATCATTCTTACGTCATCATATATATGCAGATTAGACAAAAAGGGACTTAACCCTATTTACAAAATACGCAAAGACTTGTTTAACCAAACAGGAAAACAAAACTTAAACTTTAAATCACGTAGCCATAACCACTTGACATATTCGGAACCTTCACGGGAGGCACATAGGTTAGCTGACAAAAACAGATTCCAGGCAGATGCCTCTAAGCTTGGTCACGCGCCTGATCACCTACATACATAAGTAATACAGTGAGCTGGAGCCCAGTAAATAATAACAAAGTAAAGGGTTTTTAATGAATATACATTATTACATAGATATACACACTCATAATTTTGGCCCTTGTGTCATTTTGGTCCAACAATTTCAACTGGATCAATTGACCCTGAATTTTTAATTTTGTCTCCAATTGGTCCAATTGCTTTCAATGGTTAACATTTTTTTATGGCAAAATGTGCATACGAGCGGCATGTGTCATACTTTTATGAGCAAAATTATAAACTTGATCAATTTAGTAATTTAAGCTCAACTAACTCAATCAAAATTTTGCCAATTGAAACATGAGACAAGCGGCAAAATGTACGGACTACCGTGCATATATATACATGTATGGATCTGAAACTTTTTGGAGAGAGAATGTGAGGGGAAAGAGATACCGATTCACTAGGAACGGCCATATTAATGAGCATTTTGGTGGTGCAATTGAGGCTGCCGGAGTCGGAAACCTTGTCGCACCTTTCGAGCTTTGATTTGGAGAGAATTTGGGGGCTGGAAAGGGAATAGAGAATGAGATGATGAGAGAGAAGGTGAGAGAAGATGAAGAGAATGAGAGAGGGAGAATGTTTCATTTCGTTTCAAGAGCGTGAAAGTGGGTGATTTGTTGATGGTGGAACTGTCTGTCAAGAGAGGGACATGTTTAGGGGAATATATATATATATGTATGTATCAGAGATATGCGGTTTTGGCGGGGCGTGTAACTGCTTCCAACTGTTGGGTTTTTGGGTGTTTTGGGATGGCATTTTTTTGGGGGGGGTTTTGGGTTCAATTTTCGTCTTTAATGATTTTTTTAAAAAAAAAAAAATTAAAGCTGTGTTGGTTATGTATTCCAAACACATTTTCACCTACTGATTTAAGTGCGGTGTTTATTTTGAACTTTTAAATTAAAATTTCACTCCTACTTTTAAAAACTCCTTTCCAGATCGGAAAATTTGGCTAACCCGGTCGTCCTCCCGGACATCCGGCTGGTTGATCGGAACAGTATTCTTTTTTTTTTTTTTGCACCTGTTATTTTATATTGCAAATAAAAAATATTTTCAAAATTTTTAAAATTTTTATATGAGTTTTGAATAAAATTTTGGTTAAAATAAGTATAAAACTCTACCAAATGCTACCTTAGATTTTTAGATTCAACTCGACAAAAATAAGTTAAAATAAGTATTTTTTTCGTCTTTAGTGATTTTTTTAAAAAAAAAAATCAAAACAAATATACTTTTGCAGATTCATCTCGACAAGACAGAGCAAAAGTGCAAATGGCTGTCTTTCTCCAAACATTTTGTGCAAATGGTGGATCCAAACATTTCATGGCTTTTGGGGTGGCATGAGATTTTGTGTTGGAACGTACTTCACCAAAGTGCAAATGGTTGTCTTTCTCCACTGCTTGGTTACGAAGTACAAGTAAAAGATTCATATATTAATGTCTAAGCAACTATGCATGAGAGAGACAAAGAGAGAAAGAGAGAGTAAATCTTTTACATTTGAAATTGTCAGGTGGCAAGCGATCAAAGGAGGAGAGATTGTTCGAACTCCTGGTCTACAATTTCCAAAGGGTTTTCATGTTCAGTTCACTGAGAAAAATGAATTGAAACAAGAGCCAACAAATAATGCTATTTAATCAAAAACAGTTAGTGCACAAAGAATTCATTTCTACGGCTAGAGGCATAACATCAGCTATGGAAGAGATTATTATCAAGAAAACATTCAAACAGTGGATAAATGGGGGAAGCAATTAAAGTGGTCTCTCCACAAACTAAGAATGAGCTGAAGAAATACAGTTCATGAGGATCACATTAAAAAAAAAAAACAGAGCTTTTAAGCTTTTTTGTTTATTATATTTAAACACTAATATGTGAAAGGCATGAAAAAAAGTTTGTACAAGTCTCATACAGAACACAATCATCAATATAAGAAAGTACCTGTAATAATGAGCATAAATGTTTTTGCATTACCTTTTTGCGCATACTATCTTCTCTTAGTATTAGAATATTACATCTGTCACTTGGATGGGGTCAATAGGTGATTAAGAAGGTCCATGGCTTAGGTTGGTGATCTCCATTGCACTTAGAGGGCTGCCGCCTTCTGCATCACTCTTTATGCATTCTAAATCTTAGTATTAGAATATTACATCTGTCGAAAGCTCAGCATTACTAAATAAATAATTAAAGGAAAAAGAGAAGAAAGAATGACAAAAAGCTTTGCTTTAAATTGGTGAAGTGTAAATAAACTGTAACAAGCATTGATATCTATCCAAATCCAACTATTTTCTGTATTAAACATGCAGCTTAGAATGTATTTCACCAAAAGGCCCATGTTTGTGCTTGTAATGATCCGTCTGATTTTCATCACTATATCTAGTAATTTTGGACAAGCCTTCTATTGCTTCCTTTTCTTTTCTGTGTCTATGGTGGCCAACATGGTCAACCTCCCTTTATCTAAGTACATCTGCCGCATGATACGGGTGCCCTTGGTTTTGCCATGTTTGTGCTTGTCTTTATGGACATGGTGAAGATAGTAATAATAATCAGTGTCCAGTTCTGAATGGTCATGCCTCTGCTCGGTATGAAAACTTCTTCGCTTCTTTTGGGTATCATACTTATGATGCCTTCTTTGCAGCTTGTGATGTTTCTTTTGATGTATTCTCGAAACATCAGCATTATATCTATGCTTCCGCATATTACCAATTCTTTGTTCATCAGCCTGAAAATAATCTTCCCACCAGTCACAAAGAGGATCAAAGAACCCTTTTTGATGTAGAAGCCAGAGTAGCACAACCACTGCAACTCAACATTGAAATACATTGAATTATTGCTTGCTCTAAGATGCAGAGATCAACCATATTTATCAGTAATTTCAAGTAACTAGTTAGATTACCACCTGTCGGGAAAATTGCCAAAAGTAGACCAAACATCACTATCCAACTCATACAAATATACTGTATGTGGCAGCTGAAGTCGAAAAACCCAGAGCATTTCCTTCTGCTCAACTCAATGGAAATATCATTAAATGCATGCCAGGATAATAACATCAACTACACATAATTATTAAGGAATCAAAACGGCTATGCAATCTGATAGACAAAACTTGCACATTCTGTCCTAGGTTCACTAACAGTGAAAAAAAACTAAACACGACAGTACATTTACATGTAGTATAGATATTGTTCTTCCAAAACAAATACCTGCAAGTATTGTCAGCGAAAAAGTCTGCCAAACCATCCCAGAAGTTTTTCAACAAGATCTCAATAGATTCAAAGAAACCATGTATACTGGTCTTTGGTGGTTGAAAAGGAATCTGTAACAAGATTGCATGTGAATCAAACTCCTGCAAAACTATAAGGCTGTATATACATAATAATTCTAATGATTGGCGAATTACTCAATCCAAACATAATTATATGTTGGGATCTTATCAGAAGTCAGAGTCAATGCATGTACCTTTTTAGGTAAGTACAAATGTCTGTACCATGGCCTCAATAAGAGTTTCATTTTTAAAGAGTATTAGTTTATCACTATAAATCTACCGGCAAACCTGTGATCCATTCTCAATAACAGTGGCAGTAGTAGTAAATTGGCACTCCGCTCTATCAACTTCACTAAAACCAGAGTCCTTCAGTATAGCTGCAACCAAACAAAACTACATGGACTTAGCTTTGACATTCACTAGAATCACTACCACCTTATTTACCATTCCAGGAAGCAGCCAAAAGGGCCATGTAAACCTAGTACTCAATCATACCTGCGCACACATATTTTGCAGCTTGATCAGTTGTAGGGTACAATTTGAAAGATCGAGTTGTAATTTCTTTTGGCTTCATTATGTAATACTGTTCCTGCAATGTTTTAAAATTTTCAAAAACATTATCCCTTGTGAAATTATATCCATGACACTAGTTTGAACTTAAGTTTTCAAATTGATACCTCCATTTGGCCAACACTTGTTGAGCAATCAAACTGCAAGATGAAAATTGTCATTACAATTGAGTTCAGAAAAACAACTATAACTCAAGCAGACGTTATGCACTAGTGGAAACACATAAATAAAAAATTGCTGTCCTCAAATCAAAACTTGCAGTAAATTTTGGCTGTTGACAAAACCGAAAATACTAAAATAGGTACAGCAAGGCAGTTGTAAAACTTCAAGGTCACTCTTCTCTTGTACTGTTCAGCAGTTCCTTCTCAGCAGCCAAAAAAAGAGAATCTTAAAAATTTCATTACATTCTGTCTTTGAAAAACTAATATTACAGTTGTACATAAATACCTAATTATCTACTTTGGGTAGAATAAATGAGAAAATCCTAGTAAGTTACAAATCAACTTTTATGTTGTCGTAGCCGAACTAGGTGTTTCATTGGCTTCAATGAAAGTGAGTTAAGAAACAATGAGTTAAGTCAATCCTTGACAGATGTTACAATTCTACAAGAATAAGAAAAAGAAAAAATCCAGTCACTCTCAAATAGAAGCAGCATGTACAAATTAAGCATTTAAACAACCTCAATAATGCCAATCTGACTCCTCTATAAAACTATATCTTTTTTTTTTTTTAAATCAAATTGTTCCACATTGTAGTTGAAAATTGTTCCATTATACTAACTATTCCCATTTATCAGATGAAATATCAAGAAATAATATAGTTCCTGAAAATGAAATTCCAAAATCTAGTACTGCATACAATTAATCTAGCAAGTCCTGACATTTTACCCAAATATAAAATCTTATTATTGAATCCATCATAGAGAAATAAACTCACTCAACATGCAAGCAATAGGGCTCAGCATGGAAGATACTGATATATTTTTGTTGCATGATAGAACATGAAAGATACAGTTAGGCTGTATGAAAGGTTCATTGGGGATACCGTAAGGCTGTATGATGCTTCCACTTCACCAATATTTTTAGTAGTGATGGTAGCAGTCCCAAATTGAGTGAGGGCTTCAAAAGTTGGCACAGTAATGCTTAAAATTTTTCCAGGGCTCCTACAAAAATATTGAGATATGTGATACAACAAGGACCATTCGAAGGAAGGAAAAAAAAACACTAACTAGCTAACAATATTGCATAAGAGGATTCTACTAGAATATGTAAATGGAGCATAAAACGCATTATGCTAGAGCCCTTATTTTGTTCAATATAATAACTGAAATTATTCTATATAATAACAAAAAGGATACTGCCAACAAAGTGCCCATGGGGCATAAGAAAAAGAAAAACACGAGACACTTTTCACTAATTTCAAAATAGAGTTCAACCTTTTTACCTATTTCCAAAACACTTTTCACTCAAATGCTCATACTATAAACAATGTACCCAGGGCACCTGTTAACATTTGCCCAACTGAAACAATCAAATGCGCATGTTTGTGTGTGCTAAATACAAAAATACAAATCTATTTTGCTCCAAATCCTAAATTTGCAACGTCTCAGAGAAAATGATGATGTTAAAGATAAATGGGTGGCAATAAATATAAAAAAGAATATTTTCTTTTTTAAAAGAAGGACTGCATGGAGGGCTAAAGGTTGCGGAAATTGAGGATTGAGTTAAATAATTCCATTGTGTATGACGAAGATCAGATCAATGAATGCATTTATATAAGAGAGGGTTGAAATAGTTGCACGCAGTAGTACCAGCAAAAGCGGAATGCCAAAAAGAGAATGCAGGTTGAGTTTATGATGGTCTGACATAGCAGACAATATGAACCTAAGTAGAATGGAATGATTAAAAAATAAAAAAACAGAATATGAATTTTTATTTTTGTATTACTATTTACTACTCAATACTGTTCATGTAGCTGGCTCTACGTAGTTAAATTTTAAGATTTTTTAAACACATGAACTATCAGAAGCATGGCTTTTGGTTATAATAATAATATCCAAAAATTAATGTCATTATCTGAAGGCATTAATCTCAAGGAATTAACTACTAACCTTTGGTTGACATATTCTATGTCATCAGCACTTAGTTCTATCAAGAGGTTTGTATTAAGAACTTCAGTTATTCCTATGGAGAATGAATGACTCCCTGAATTCTGCAGACAACAGTAATAGTAAATGATTAAAAATCCAAATAATAGACATCCTTAAGTATATGACATCTATAGTTGCTAAAACATAACTGGATGCTGGTTTATCCTTTCAAACCTCTCTTGCACAACATAAAGTGGTGACTGTTTCCTACTGATTCGGTTCATATCAGCCTGTCAAAAGGAAGATTCTTATCAAATCAAAGCCACAATATGAGACTTGCAAAATGGCATTCTTAACATTTAAAGACCAAACATTCACAGCCCACAAAAATGATTTACTTGAGATTATTCATCTTAAAAGCTTTTCCAATTTCTTAAAAAAGAATGCCATCGTAGAAGACAAAAATTGCTAATAAAGCATTTAGTTGAACTAGACGAAAAATAATCAACATAAATTACAAAAATCTAACCAGGGAAACACTTAGTTTAACAATGTTTGCATTTGATGTGTTATGTATATTAAAAAATGACGAAACATGCATATTTTGCACCATAAAGGATCAAAATCTATGTCCCATAAAGGATCAAAATCTATGTGAAAGTCCTCCAAACGGAAAAGAAGAAATATATTTCACAGAGGTATAAGGTGCCCTATTGGCATATTAGTTGTGCTATGTAGGAAATGGCTGATCAGCACTGCTATAAATGTCAATAAGACATGCAATTGACAGAGATATTCAAAACAAAACAAAACAAAATTCTTTTAAACATGAATGGCTAGGATGATAGGGAATTCTCAGTAATTAATTCCAGTTTTAAGTTACTAACCTCCCAGAAGTTCCACAACTGATTATGCAAGCAACTCCAAAATAGGGATGAGCAGAAATCCGGCTGCCCATTGAAAGCGTCATAACCCACACCAATTTTGTTACATTCAAGACCATCTAAAGTAAATCTAACTCTCTCAATCAGCATCCACATAGAAAAGTTCCTTCCCAGATTTTGTGGTTGACCTGGGCCACCCTTCAACAGGAGAAACAAGAATGCACTCAGCAACATGAAACCATATAAAACATAAAACAGTATAATAAAGATTGACAAGAAAAAAAAAATATCAATCCTCACTAATACAAAATAGAAAATCAGCACACAATACAAGAAATATAACATCTACAAGTAGATAAACTATTATAAAATAAGACTAGAACCAGCAAGAAAAAAGAAAAGGTGATACACAATATTGTCAACACAATTATAAATATGCCTTAATTTAGGTATATTGACTGACTGGGTTAGCTACTTGACAGTATGATAGCCATAATTAGACTCATAGACAAATCTTTCTGGTGATAATGATTCAAGTTTATAAAAAGTATTATGGCATAAACAATAGTTGTGCTGTCCAGCCACACTTATTCCTTTTTTTTTTCAAACTTCATTGAGCAAATGTGGTTCCAGTTCAATATGTGGTCCCCCAATTTCTAGGACTGGTAAATGTCTTTGTGATCAAGGGATGTTGGACATGGGTATGGTTGTAAAACTGATGAACCTGAAAAGAATGCATGCTGAATCAGTTCCATTAACAGTGGACAAACATTGAGATAGTGAACATATCCTGTTGGCTGTCAGTGGACAAACTTGAGTGGCTCCCATGGTGAGAGCATGTCGCCGCATGCCAACAGGGAGACGGACTGGGGAACGGCTCCTCGTGGAGCCTTCCCAGGAGTCGAACAGTGGCAAATTCAGAAATATGGACAACTGAATGTAAGATAAGCTGTCTTCAATTTTTTGTGTTTTGTAAACTCAACTTTTATTAAGGCCCGTATGGGCAATAGTACAGGCAAGGAATGGCTGTGCATGCACCCTCCGAGGAATTGAATGAGTTACTTTTAGCAAATATAGCAAGAATTGCTTTTTTTAGACTTTATTAACTTTTTGTGTTCTATTTCCCCATGTAGCCAAAAAAAAAAAATGAAGAATGCAAGTTAAAATTAGATCAGCAAAGCTAGCATACCTGCCTTGGAATAACAAGGTAGTAATCCTCAAATGAAGGAATATTTGTGTATCCAACATAATCTCCAATAAGATTTGCTCGTAAGAAATTATCATTGGATGTTACTGGTCTATTCCCAAGGCCCACAATCACGTCCTGTAAGCAAAAATTTCCAAAAGCATTTTCCTGATTAACTTCTAAAAAATATGCTAAGTTCAATAACTAGAAAGAATATAATAAACATGAAATATAAAAAAATACTCAGACCAATCATTATTTGGAAGAAAATAAAGATAAATGTTGATGAGATAATCATTGATTTAGATAAATAGGATATCATCCAGAATGTAAGCCATGCCAGGTCATTGAGCATAGTAAAGGTAAAGGTTAACCTATGCAGTAATTCACATACTTTAACATAAGAAAATGATAAGGAAGAAATTGAATATGGGGAGTGGTCTACAGAGCACAGAAATGTGATGAAATTTCATATCTTCCTTCCATATAGAGAAGAACAAAGCCAATTGGAAATGAACATAATCAAACCTACTTGAGTTTCAGCATTAAGTGAGAGGGCATTCACACTAGAAATGCTGATCTCAATTCAAGACAATAATAATTTTTTTAAAATGTCTAAGGCAGGCCTTTAATTTTCGTAATTCAGACTTCAAGTAGGACGAACTATTGTTTATGTCAAGAAATTGGATGGATAAGCAGAAAATCAAAAAAAAGCCTTCTCCGAAAAGTGTGCAGTGTGAAGGAAAAATTATAAAAGCTGACTGCAACAACTTGAATGATAACACGTAGGTTAGTGACAGATGATAGATATAGCAAAAGGATGCACAATAGGTTAGTCAACAAGCATATATCTAAATTTAAACACAATGTGTTTCTCATTGTGTCTAACCCAAAATGGAATAGTATTAGTATTAACAAGCTACAGCCTCCACATG
Source organism: Camellia japonica (assembly GCA_030407325.1). NCBI lineage: Eukaryota > Viridiplantae > Streptophyta > Magnoliopsida > Ericales > Theaceae > Camellia > Camellia japonica. The sequence goes on from JAPPVO010000024.1 coordinate 139,598,689, forward strand.
GAGTAAGTAATGATAAATATCAGATGAAATAAACCTTAATAGTCAGTTAATCCATCAAGTTCCTCACCATTTGATTTTCATAAATAATCATAATCTTGATTTATTTTGTTGAGAACAAAGTATTCAAGTAAAAATATGCTAAACTTGACACTACTGGAAAAACTTCTGTGATACTTCAAGAAGTGCAGCTTTGCCAACAACTTAACATAAAATCAAAAACAGACAATCACATGGACCTACTAAAAATGATGTCCATTAATTGCTTTACAATTGACAATCTTTTTTATGTATACACCTGACCACATTGCATATCTTAATTTATCATTACAAATTTCATAGATTAATGGATCCACCTATCAAAACAAAATTACTGAAAGAAAGAATCCAGGCCATACCAATCACCTAGAAATCGGAGACAATGTGCAGTGTTGGCCTTCCCCTTCATCATCTTGTCAACTAGTTCAAATAAAATTTAGAAACATTTACCACAAAACTATATGCTGAATCCTGCAAGAATAATTACGAATGCTAACAATGAATATGATAGCACTTACAGAAGTTTCCACATGATGACGGAACCCTACGCTCGTCCCCACAAGGACAACAGGTTGGCTGTGAAGAAAAAATAAAAGAGGAAAACAAAGGAAAATAGTTTAGAAACATTGTGAAACAATTATAAGAAACACATCAAGTAATAAATGAACATTATGTATGAGAAATCCAATAAGTATAGAAGCTCAATTTCTATTACAACTGCTACAATTATTAACAACATTGAATTCGGTATTTTAGAATTTCAACGGCAGATCAGTCCCCTGATGTTATTTGTAACAAAGATTAGATTCCAGCTTCTCGTCGCCTAGACTTCAAAGTCAAATTGATGCCTTTGTTGCTTATTATGCATGGGGACTAGATGGTGAGCACTAATTGGAACCCTAAAGGACAATGTCTAATTATATCTTTTTGAGTCAAATAAAGAAACTAGTGTGAGAAGGGATATTACTTGGCAAAGAGAGGAGAATTGATTCTTGAGTGTTTTAACAGTGATTCTCAGCCCTTGATGGACATATTGTCAAACCAACTAAGAAAAGTCAGAGAGTGAGGGAATGGGAATTATATATCTTATTTGAGTTTTCTTCAATTAGCAATTATATCATTCATTTAAAAATCCTCATTAAGAACGAATTAAGTTTTTATTTTTTTTTATTTTTTATAATAAAACATAAAATTGCGTGAGAGACCAAGAAGAGGAATAAAATAAGATTTCAGTCTGTTTAGTAGTACTACATATAGATGATAAAATAAACTAAATTCTCACAAATAAGATTGGAGGTGAAAATAAACTAATGACTACTATGAGAGTAAAGCAATATCCAACGCTTGGAAATCTTACCTCAGTGTGCTCAATAATGTGACCATTTTCATCTCGCAGCCTGAAATAGATTTATGAATCCATTCAATCAAATTTACATTTACAACTTACAAAAGAAAGAAAACTATATCTATGGGTTCAAAATGCTAAACCTCAAATGCTGAAAAAAAAGAACCCCAGTGTTGGTCCTGATTATCAAAGGTGTTGGGAGGGATAAACTAGATACAGACATAACTTTTTTTAACATAATAACACTAAAAGTCCATGCTCTTAGACCAAAACAGAAATACTACTTTCAAACCCCTCCTCCCCACCCAAAAAAAATAAAAAAAAAAATTGAAAGAACATTTCAAAGTAACCTCTTAGATAATTGATCTTCTGTACTACTATAATCAGGCAACACCTCATCTCGGTAACAAAAAGGGAATGGGAAAAAAAAATGTTACCTACCTCTCACAGTTCATCACAACATCTGCACCAGCATCCGGCTCACATTTGCGCATCTGAACATAGAACTCCTCAGGCTTATAAGCAACATCCTAGAAAATATGTTACAGCAATAAACATCAAACTCAATTGGCAACATTAAAAGAGGGGAATAGGGAATTAAAATGAAACGAGAAATGAAAAAGCCGAAAAAAAACGTATATTTCAAATGCAGACATGTGCTTACCACATTGCCCGCAAGTTCATCACTCAAAGTACTTCCACGAAAATTTGACTAAAAATCATCATTCTCCGATGGCATTACATTAATAAAAAGTTAATTAATCAACATAACAGCTTCAAAATTTTGGTTAACTAGTCTCAAACATTTCAACACGTTCGTGTCCACAATAACTTAATTATAACAATCAAGCACCATGAGTTTAGGGAGTCAATCTTGTACACTACCATTTTGAAGGTCAAGGGGTCAATCAGGTTGTATGATGTTGATTATTTATTCCTATTATTAGGCATTTATTGCAGTTGATTATTGGGCTTGAGTTGTTATTTTCTTCTCATTACAAACAAGTAATGTAATGCTTCTCATATTTATAATTAAACTCCTATCGATTAACCCAAAAAATTAAATTTAAAAAAATAAAAATCAAGCACGATGGATTCACTGTTCAAAAACACTCCCTTACAATTTCCAAAGTAAAAAAACACTGGAAATACATTAAAAACATAGTACCAAGTTAGTAATTAGTAAATAAACCTTAAGTTACCAAAATCAGTTCTATAACATACTCGTATATATGTCAACTCATACAGTGCATAGACGGCCGATTTGTTAACTGTGATCACAGGTGGGAATCGCAGAGTTCGCATATCCGCAGTAGAATTCTCCTCCACCTCTACAATTTCCGCCACAATCGAGGCCTCTCTCCCACTCTGACAAACAACAATTCTATATCAAATCACATATACATTATTACATAGATATACACGCTCATAATTTTGGTCATTGTGTCATTTTGGTCCAATAATTTCAACTGGATCAATTGACCTGAATTTTTAATTTTGTCTCCAATTAGTCCAATTGCTTTCAAAATTATTGATTAAATTTAATTTATATTTACTGATCAATTTACTGATCAGTAAATATAGATTAAATTCAATTTACTGATCAGTAAATATAGATTAAATTCAATAAACATCAAACTCAAATTGCTCATATAGATTAATCTGCGTTACAGCAATAAACATCAAACTCAATTTACAGATCAATTTATATTTCAAACTTTATCAATCCAGGAATTTAATCTCGACTAACTCAATCAAAATTTTATGTCAAAACCCTACCGATGTTGTCAATTGCACTACATTGAGCAAAATCTAAAATTACTAATCAAAATTGAGCCAATTGAAACATGAGACAAGCGGCAAAATGTAGAGACTACCGTGTATATATATACATGTATGTACGGATCAGAAACTTTTTAAAGAGAGAATGTGAGGGGACAGAGATACCGATTCACTAGGAACGACCATGTTAATGAGCATTTTGGTGGTGTACTTGAGGCTGCCGGAGTCGGAAACCTTGTCGCACCTTTCGAGCTTTGATTTGGAGAGAATTTGGAGGCTGGAGAGGGAAAAGAGAATGAGATAATGAGAGAGAAGGTGAGAGAAGATGAAGAGAATGAGAGAGGGAGGAGGTTTCATTTCGTTTGAAGAGTGAGCAAGTATGAGAATTGTTGATGGTGGAACTATCTGTCAAGAGATGAAGAAAACGAAGGAAAAGTGACTATCGTAGGATTTCAATGGATCGTATCATGAGACCACCCAAAAATGCTATATATATATACATATGCAGATATATGTGTGTGTACGTATCAGAGATGTGCAATTTTGGCGTGGCGTGTAACTGCTTCCAACGGTTGGGCTTTTGGGTGTTTTGGAATGGTATTTTTTGGGGCAAAAATCATCCGTAGCTCGAATTATACCAGGCTCGAATGGCTCAAAACTAAAAATTTCTCTCTCCTCTCACTATCTTCCCTCTCAAAACAAAATCAGCACTCTCACTCGAGCCTCTCTCTCACTTTCGTCTCATCCCTCTCCCCGATGCTCTCACTCTCGCCTCATCCCTCTCGCCTCTCTCGCCTCTCATTCACTCTCGCCTCGCCGATTTCTGTGTGCGCCGATGAGGTTGGTGCTGCCGCCGACGAGGGATAATTGAAACATGGGTGAGAGAAGATGAAGAGAGAGAAAGTGAGAGAACATGAATGGGAGAGAGAGAAGGTGAGAGAAGATGAAGAGAATGAGAGAGGGAGGAGGTTTTATTTCGTTTGAAGAGTGAGCAAGTGGGTGATTTGTTGATGGTGGAACTGTCTGTCAAGAGATGAAGAAAATGAAAGAAAAGTGACCACCGTAGGATTTCAATGGATCGTATCATGAAACCACCCAAAAATGCTATATATATATACATGTATAGATATATGTGTGTATGTATCAGAGATGTGCGGTTTTGGTAGGGCGTGTAACTGCTTCCAACGGTTGGGTTTTTAGGTGTTTTGGAATGGCATTTCTTGGGGGAAAAATCATTCGTAGCTCGAATTATACCGGGCTCAAATGGCTCGAAACTAAAAATTTCTCTCTCCTCTCACTCTCTTCCCTCTCCAAACAAAATCAGCACTCTCACTCGAGCCTCTCTCTCACTCTCGTCTCATCTCTCTCCCTAATGCTCTCACTCTCACCTCATTCCTCTCGCCTCTCTCACCTCATCCCTCTCATTCACTCTCGCTTCGCCGATTTCTGTGTGTGCCGACGAGGTTGGTGCTACCGCCGACGAGGGACAATTGAAACATGGGTGAGAGAAGATGAAGAGAGAGAACTGTGGGATTAAATCAAAGTCAGTGGAACTGTGGGATTTAATCAAAGTCAGGTTAGCTTATTGGCTCAAGGCCTCTATCAAAGACTTCCCCTTTTCAGTCTTGGGTTTTGTCTGTAACTGGAGGAATATCAGGAGCTTCACCTGAATATTAGGATTTTGAGCTGTTGCAATCTGCTGCTGCTGTCTGGTCTGTTGCTGCCTCGAACTGTCTCTGCTCTATTAGTGGTTATGCAGTGTCATATAGTCTGGGTGCTATAATTCGATTTATGCAGTGTGCTATAATTGAGTTTAGTAGTAGTGGTTATGTAGTGTGGTTTGGCTGCCATGTTTGGTTGGTTGGTTTGGCTGGTAGGACATCTCAGTTTTGTGAGACCCATCTATGAATGCTCCAGCAGTGGTGAATCCTGCAGATTCTGAGTTCAAATTCCATTGGCCATCTATGAGCTGCAGAGCTGTGAGCTCCACTACTAAGAACTGCAGAGTTGTGAGCTGTAGAGTTGTGGCCATCAGGTGTTCTGCTAATTTCGGCAGGTGTTCTGCTGATTATTTCAGAGCTGTATTGTTGCTTGTGTTTATTTCCACTGATGTTCTATGTTGCTTGTGGTTGGTTTCTCTCCAACTTCTGGCTCCTCTTTCCCCTTCTTTATTGATGTAATTCCTTTTGTTTCATCAATAAAGTTCTTTCTTTGCTGATCAAAAAAAAAAAAAAAAGATGAAGACAGAGGAGGTGATAGAAGATGAATGAGAGAGAGAGAAGGTGAGAGAATGAGATGATGAAAGAAAAGGTGAGAGAAGATGAAGAGAATGAGAGAGAGAGGAGGTTTCATTTCGTTTGAAGAGTGAGCAAGTGGGTGATTTGTTGATGGTTGAACTGTCTGTCAAGAGATGAAGAAAACGAAGGAAAAGTGACCACCGTAGGATTTCAATGGATCGTATCATGAGACCACCCAAAAATGCTATATATATGCATACATGTACAGATATATGTGTGTGTATGTATCAGAGATGTGTGGTTTTGGCGGGGCGTGTAACTGCTTCCAACGATTGGGTTTTTAGGTTCTTTGGAATGGCATTTTTTTTGGGGGGGGGGGGGAATCATCCGTAGCTCGAATTATACTGCGCTCGAATGCCTAGAAACTAAAAATTTCTCTCTTCTCTCACTCTCTTCCCTCTCCAAACAAAATCAGCACTCTCACTCGAGCCTCTCTCTCACTCTGGTCTCATCCCTCTCCCCGATGCTCTCACTCTCGCATCTCTTGCCTCATCCCTCTCATTCACTCTCGCCTCGTCGATTTTGTGTGTGCCGACGAGGTTGGTGCTGCTACCGACGAGGGACAATTAAAACATGGGTGAGAGAAGATGAAGAGAGAGTACTGTGGGATTAAATCAAAGTTAGTGGAACTGTGGGATTTAATCAAGTCAGGTTAGCTTATTGGCTCAAGGCCTCTATCAAAGACTTCCCCTTTTCAGTCTTGGGTTTTGTCTGCAACTGGAGGAATTTCAGGAGCTTCACCCGAGTATTAGGATTTTGAGCTGTTGCAATCTGCTGCTGCTGTCTGGTCTGTTGCTGCCTCGAACTGTCTCTGCTCTATTAGTGGTTATGCAGTGTCATATAGTCTGGGTGCTATAATTTGATTTATGCAGTGTGCTATAATTGAGTTTCATAGTAGTGGTTGTGTAGTGTGGTTTGGCTGCCATGTTTGGTTGGTTGGTTTGGCTGGTAGGACATCTTAGTTTTTTGAGACCCATCAATGAATGCTCCAGCAGTGGTGAATCCTGCAGATTCTGAGTTCAAATTCCATTGGCCATCTATGAGCTGCAGAGCTGTGAGCTCCACTACTATGAGCTGCAGAGTTGTGAGCTGCAGAGTTGTGGCCATCAGGTGTTCTGCTAATTTCGGCAGGTGTTCTGCTGATTATTTCAGAGCTATATTGTTGCTCTTGTTTATTTCCACTGATGTTCTATGTTGCTTGTGGTTGGTTTCTCTCCAACTTCTGGCTCCTCTTTCCCCTTCTTTATTGATGTAATTCATTCTGTTTCATCAATAAAGTTCTTTCTTTCTTTGTCTATCAAGAAATGAAGAAAACGAAGGAAAAGTGACCACCGTAGGACTTCAATGGATCGTATCTTGAGACCACCCAAAAATGCTATATATATATACATGTACAAATATATGTGTGTATGTATTAGAGATGTGCGGTTTTGGCGGGGCGTGTAACTGTTTCCAACGGTTGGGTTTTTGGGTGTTTGGGAATGGCATTTTTGTGGGGGAAAATCATCCGTAGCTCGAATTATACAAGGCTCAAATGGCTCAAAACTAAAACATTTTCTCTCCTTTCGCTCTCTTCCCTCCCCAAACAAAATCAGCACTCTCACTCGAGCCTCTCTCTCACTCTCGTCTCATCCCCCTCACCGATGCTCTCACTCTCACCTCATCCCTCTCGCCTCTCTCGCGTCATCCCTCTCATTCACTCTCGCCTCGCCGATTTCTGTGTGTGCCGATGGGGTTGGTGCTGCCGCCAACGAGGGACAATTGAAACATGGGTGAGAGAAGATGAAGAGAGGGAAGGTGAGAGAAGATGAATGAGAGAGAGAGAAGGTGAGAGAATGAGATGATGAGAGAGAAGGTGATAGAAGATGAAGAGAATGAGAGAGAAAAGAGGTTTCATTTCGTTTAAAGAGTGAGCAAGTAGGTGATTTGTTGATGGTGGAACTGTATGTCAAGAGATGAAGAAAACCAAAGAAAAGTGACCACCATAGGATTTCAGTGGATCGTATCATGATACCACCCAAAAATGCTATATGTATATATACAGATATATGTGTGTGTATGTATCAGAGATGTGCGGTTTTGGCGGGGCGTGTAATAGCTTCCAACGGTTGGCTTTTTGGGTGTTTTGGAATGGCATTTTTGGGGGGAAAAATCATCCGTAGTTCGAATTATACCGGGCTCGAATGGCACGAAACTAAAAATTTCTCTCTCCTCTCACTCTCTTCCCTCTCCAAACAAAATCAGCACTCTCACTCGAGCCTCTCTCTCACTCTCGTCTCATCCCTCTCCCCGATGCTCTCACTCCCGCCGCTGTCGCCTCATCCCTCTCATTCACTCTCGCCTCGGTGATTTCTGTGTGTGCCGATGAGGTTGGTGCTGCCGCTGACGAGAGACAATTGAAAGATGGGTGAGAGAAGATGAAGAGAGAGAAGGTGAGAGAAGATGAATGAGAGAGAGAGAAGGTGAGAGAATGAGATGATGAGACACAAGGAGAGAGAAGATGAAGAGAATGAGAGAGGGAGGAGGTTTCATTTCGTTTGAAGAGTGAGCAAGTGGGTGATTTGTTGATGGTGGAACTGTCTGTCAAGAGATGAAGAAAATGAAGGAAAAGTGACCACCGTAGGATTTCAATGGATCGTATCATGAGACCACCCAAAAATTCTATATATATGTATATATACATGTACAGATATATGTGTGTTTATGTATCAGAGATGTGTAGTTTTGGCGGGGCGTGTAACTGCTTCCAACAGTTGGGTTTTTGGGTGTTTCGGAATGGCATTTTTGGGGGAGAAAATCATCCGTAGCTCGAATTATTCCGGGTTCGAATAGCTCAAAACTAAAAATTTCTCTCTTCTGTCACTCTCTCCCCTCTCCAAACAAAATTAGCACTCGCGCTCGAGCCTCTTTCTCGCTCTCGTCTCATCCCTCTCCCCGATGCTCTCACTCTCGCATCTCTTGCCTCAACCCTCTCATTCACTCTCGCCTCGCCGATTTCTGTGTGTGCCGACAAGGTTTGTGCTGCCGCCGACGAGGGACAATTAAAACATGGGTGAGAGAAGATGAAGAGAGAGAAGGTGAGAGAAGATGAATGAGAGAGAGAGAATGTGAGAGAATGAGATGATGCGAGAGAAGGTGAGAGAAGATGAAGAGAATGAGAGAGGGAGGAGGCTTCATTTCGTTTAAAGATGAGCAAGTGGGTGATTTGTTGATGGAGGAACTGTCTGTCCAGAGATGAAGAAAACGAAGGAAAAGTGACCACCGTAGGATTTTAATGGATCGTATCATGAGACCACCCAAAAATGCTATACATGTACAGATATATGTGTGTGTATGTATCAGAGATGTGTGGTTTCGGCGGGGCGTGTAACAGCTTCCAACGGTTAGGTTTTTGGGTGTTTCGGAATGGCATTTGTTGAGCGGGGGGGAAATCATCCGTTGCTCGAATTATACCAGGCTCGAATAGCTCGAAACTAAAAATTTCTCTCTTCTCTCACTCTCTCCCCTCTCCAAACAAAATCAGCACTCTCACTCAAGCCTCTTTCTCGCTCTCGTCTCATCCCTCTCCCCGATGCTCTCACTCTCGCATCTCTTGCCTCATCCCTCTCATTCAGTCTCGCTTCACCGATTTCTAAGTGTGCCGACGAGGTTTTGCTGCCGCCGACAAGGGACAATTAAAACATGGGTAGAGAAGATGAAGAGAGAGAAGGTAAGAGAAGATGAATGAGAGAGAGAGAAGGTGAGAGAGTCAGATGATGCGAGAGAAGGTGACAGAAGATGAAGAGAATGAGAGAGGGAGGAGGTTTCATTTCGTTTGAAGAGTGAGCAACTGGGTGATTTGTTGACGGTGGAATTGTCTGTCAAGAGATGAAAAAAACGAAGGAAAAGTGACCACCGTAGGATTTCAATGGATCGTATCATGAGACCACCCAAAAATGCTATATATATACATGTACAGATATATGTGTGTATGTATCAAAGATGTGCGGTTTTGGCGGGGCGTGTAATTGCTTCCAACGGTTGGGTTTTTGGGTGTTTTGGAATGCATTTTTGGGGGGTAAAATCATTCGTAGCAAGAATTATACCGGGCTCGAATTGCTCGAAACTAAAAATTTCTCTCTCCTCTCACTCTCTTCCCTCTCCAAACAAAATCAGCACTCTCACTCGAGTCTCTCTCTCACTCTCGTCTCATCCCTCTCACCGATGCTCTCACTCTCACCTCATCCCTCTCACCTCTCTCGCCTCATCCCTCTCATTCACTCTCACCTCGCCGATTTCTGTGTGTGCCGACGAGGTTGGTGCTGCCGTCGACGAGGGACAATTGAAACATGGGTGAGAGAAGATGAAGAGAGAGAATGTGAGAGAAGATGAATGAGAGAGAGGGAAGGTAAGAGAATGAGATGATGAGAGAGAAGGTGAGAGAAGATGAAGAGAATGAGAGAGGGAGGAGGTTTCATTTCGTTTGAAGAGTGAGCAAGTGGGTGATTTGTTGATGGTGAAACTGTCTTTGAAAAGATGAAGAAAACGAAGGAAAAGTGACCACCATAGGATTTCAATGTATCGTATCATGAGACCATCGCAAAATGCTATATATACATACATGTACAGATATATGTGTGTGTATGTATCAGAGATGTGCGGTTTTCACGGGGCGTGTAACTGCTTCCAACGGTTAGGTTTTTGGGTGTTTTGGAATGGCATTTTTGAGGGGAAAATAATCCGTAGCTCGAATTATACCGGGCTCGGATGGCTCGAAACTAAAAATTTCTCTCTCCTCTCACTCCCTTCCCTCTCCAAAGAAAATCAGCACTCGTCCCTCTCATTCAAGAGATTGTTGGTGATTTGTTCATGGTGCAACTGTCTGTCAAGAGATGAAGAAAACGAAGGAAAAGTGACCACCGTTGGATTTCAATGGATCGTATCACGAGAACACCCAAAAATGCTATATATATATATTGTGGACGCGCCCCGAGGGACTTATGCTACCACAGTTCGGACTCGTTTTAGTTATGGTTCTAAATCTGAACCAAAGAGTCCAAATCCGGCAAATCGTTTTGAGAAACAGATTTTTTTGAAAGAAGTGCCAAACATGAACTGTTTTGCCAGATACAGAGTCGCCACCTAAATATTTTTAATGGGGGAATTTAGAAAACCCTGACTCGGTGCCAAAGGCCACGTGTCCGTCATCACCAAAGTTGCCTCTGCTCGAGAACTTGGGTACGATTGGGGAAGGTCAGCTATGAGCACCCCCTCTCGCCCGATCCGAAGATCGGCCTTTACTAACCATGATATCCTATTTTGAAAACGTTATGTGTTCTTGTTCCGGTTATTAGCCTAGAATTACTATGTTATGCACATAGCAAACAAGTATAGACCAAATCGCCTAAATTGGAACAAAACATTTCATGTTTGTTTTGAAAAATGGTTTGCTACTCGTAAGTAGGCTAAAATGCGGATTTTGCCACCCTCAAGTGGGCTTTAGAAAAGATGGTTTTGCCACTGTCTAGTGGGCTTAAAACTCACAGTTTTAATGCATTATTCCAATTTAGGTAACTCAACCTCCATCCACAGGCATCCAAGCAGTTATATCACATAAGCAGCTAGCCTCATGGTAATCATGCTATTATGGCAACACTCACATGCATGCGGTATGCTAAAGCATAAAAGCTTACAGAGTACTCCGAGCCAAAACAGAAACTAGTTAGTAATCATACGCATGATCCTAATTCATGTTGAAATGGCTAATGCAACACACGCAAGATGCAACTACAATAGGCTCGGTTAATCTAAGAATGGCATGTGAGATGCTACAGATAACACGTATTCAATTTGGAATTGAAATACAAATGCAGTTAGAATGATGCGCCGAGCCCGGTGCATGCAAAACGGATGAATGAATGCAAACATGCTATCATACTGTATGCTAATTTGAATATGCCCTAAACTAATCATCATAAGCGGGTAAATAAAAGGGAAGAAAGACGTGGGATTGGAAGACATGCACCCACTCAGACACACTTATTACACAATTGCCCTCGCTCAGAGGGTCCGAATAAATATTACATAACCGAATAAATAATTAACTACTTAATTAATTATTACAGAACCCTTATTTAATTAACAAATTAAATGCAGAATTAAAACGGCCACAGCCTCGCCTTCAAAATATTTGGATGATGCATGCTTGACTCGTACTGCCCGGAAGCTCGCTGCCATAGCATTGCTGCCTCTGTTTTCACTTCCTAGCTCCTCTGAAAACTACACAAGTCTCAGGACAGATTCCACGCACACTGTGGAACACCACCGGCTGGGAGGAATGGCCACCGGCCATGGGAAATGGCCACCGGCCACTGATGAAGCTATCGGCCATTCATTGATGGCCGGTCGGCACTGGAGATGGCCGGCCGGCCAAAACTTCCTGCAGAAATCAGTTTTGACAGCAACAGAGGGCAAACAGTGTATGGCATGGAATTTTCAAGCAAATGTAAGCATGGTCACACTCCCTATCATGCAATAGACTCAAGGGAGCATGACCCTCGACTCTCGGGCCATCAATCATGCATGATGGCCTAATAAACCAAGTTTGCAACTTAATGTAAAAATGCATGCAACAAAAAAGAGATGAATGCCAACACCCTATCATGTTGGGGTCAAGGGGATTGGCGACCGAGGGTTGAGACGTGTTTTGTCACTTGAAGTACAAACACTCCTCACCCCTCAAGTTTGGCTTGACACCCCAAACCAAACAATGCAATGCATGTATACAAACTTGGCTCAAAGATGCAACATGAGTAATGTAATGTGCCAAACATACAAGATGTAATGCTATGTAACTTATCATGCAAACTATGACATGAAATGCAACTAGCTAACAATATGCAAGCATGCAATTATGATACTAGGCAAACATGAAATCAAAGCAATGCAACATGATCATGCAATGCAAAGGGGCAAACCTCAGCCCACCCCAAAACAGTGACAAAAGATGCCTAAAATGATGAACAAACACTCATGTAAGCATACACACCAATAGGCCCAAGATTAAGGCATAACAAAGGAGTATTCTACAACCACTACCCCAAGCAAACATGGCATGAGCTATACAACCAAAAATAGAGTTTGAGTGCACTGAAATAAGTCCTAAAACCCACTGATATGGCAGCCTCGAAGGCTTAAACACTTAGGCATGCACAATGCTCATTTCAAGGCATAAAAGGGCACATCTTCAAAGCATGAAAGAGGTGATGAATGCAAGTATGCAAGCATGGTTTGGGGACTGAAATGACATGGCAAATGACTCCAACTCATTGAAATAGACCAACTAAGGCATGTTTATGACTCACACACTTAGGGCTCACAAGCCAAAATGCATAGCAACCATATCAAACATGTCAAGCATGACCAAATCCGTAACCAACAGACCTTAAGCATGGAAAAATAATGCTAAAACCTTCTTAGGACCAAACCAAAATCATGCTCAAATGATATGCTACAACATGATACACTTTAAGCCAAATGATGGATTTCAAAGCAAGTGTATTATACATGCAAAAGGCCAAAAAAACAACATGAGGCAGAGACAATACATGCTAAATGAGCACCAAATAAGCTCTGAAATAAAGCCAAACAAGACTAGGCATGCATGCTACCATATTGAGCCAAATATGCAAACAAAAGAGAGACCAAGGGAGAGGGGTGTCCCTCCCCTAAGCAAGACCTCAAAACTTCTTCTTCACCACTGAAAATCCACTGGATTTCAGTGGTGAGAAGGCTAATACACAATAATAACCAAGGCTCAACAAAGAAAGCACAAAAGGGACCAAACAAGGCCTAAGAGGGGGAGGTCGACCCCCAACACCAAAATGACCTGAATGAAACATCTTAAGCATGCAAAAATAAGACTTTTTTCAGTTATACACAAAGTCTAAAACAATAAGCAAGATAGGAAAAAATCTAGTGTAAGATTGGGGAATCTAAAGTAAAAAGGTTACCCTTGAAGAACCCTTGATGAACAGCAGGTGCAGCCTCCTTCTTTTGGTCAAAACCAGTCCAAAAACTCAAGAACAAACCCTCCAAGCCTCTCAAGGTCGAAGCAAGGTGTGATGGTGTGTGTCTTAGTGCAAAACTAAGGTCAAAATACACTTTTTAGGCCCCAAAACACACACAAAAGAGGAGAGAGAGAGAAATATAGAGAGAGAAGATGTATCTAACAGATATATATGTATAAGCTCTGGTTGTTTGTTCAACATCAACAACCCTTAACAATGGAGGAGAAGAAGTTCTTATATAGGCAATGCAAAAGCTTGAAGCTTCTCAAAGAAGCTAAATAAGAAAGGGGCAAAAGGGGCAAGAAGGTCAAGGCTTCTTGAGGAAGCCATGACAAAGGGTGAAGCTTCCTCAAGAAGCTTGACCAAAGGGTTCAACCTTCTAGAAGGAAAAGGGGTGCAAAGGCTCAAAACAGCCATATTATGCACGGGGGAGAGTGCTGGTGCATTCCAGCTGGCATGCACCATGCCTGAAGGGTGCAAAAGGGGCATACCGGCCAGCAAAAGAGGTCACTGGCCAAATAAAGTGCCGGTCGACCATATAAAGTACCGATCGGCCATTGGTATCAAGAAACCATGGCCGGTAGCCTCAAAACATGGCCGGTGGCCTCAAGCTACGGCCGGTGGGTGTTAGGGGTAGCTAACAAGCTACTCTATACCCTCAGAAACAAAAACCCAAGTGTTTGGTGCAAAACCGAACACAGAACAGTCAAGTTGAGAGGTCCTGAGGCAAGGCGCGTGGCCGAGACCTCCGGGAACTCAAAACGAAACACGAACATGAGTAATCTCCGAGTGTTCCAGCGGTGACGTCCAAGTCTTGAGGACGGTCAAAAATGGGGTGTCTACAGTTGCCCCTCTTTGACAGAACTCGAAAGTCATAACAATGACGAGAGTGAGTGTCAAAGCCCAGAGACAACCCATTTTTGACAAGGCCGAAGACTTAGACAAAGCATGCAAGACAAACAAGATATGCGCCTGAAGGCAAGGGCAACAATGCAAGACAATGCACAAAGTCGAACATAATTCATGATCATGCAAAGAAAGCTGTAACGAAGCATCACATGCGACAGTTTTAAGCCAGCATACACAAATCCAACTACACTACAATGCAGAAGGGATGTAAGAAAATTATGCAATTCTCGCTACGTTTCACGCGGAGAGTACAATACCTGTGCGGTTCGTCTGGTTGCGCTAGCCTCAAATGAACCGTACATACAATATCGTGCCTGCGAAAGAAAGCAACTTAACAGGTACAATATTGTTAGCAACCTGTATATCAATGCAATTGAAACTGCGTGACGACGCAAAGCAAGTGGGAAGCATAACAATGCTGTGAAGGCACAAACACATGTAAGTAAAATATACGTGACAACGTATACAATGTGTATAAAATGAACTTCGACACATGTAAGTAAAGCAATGCACGTATGCAAGCAATGTGTATAGAAACTTGAAATTGAACACATGTAAGTAAAGCAATGCACGTATGCACGCAATGTGTATAAAAAAGAAATTTGAACACATGTACGTAAAGCAATGCACGCATGCAAGCAATGTGTATAAAAAAGAAACTTGAACACATGTAAGTAAAGCAATGTGTATAAAAACTTGAAATTGAACACATGTAAGTAAAGCAATGCACGTATGCACGCAATGTGTGCAAAAAAGAAACTTGAACACATGTAAGTAAAGCAATGCACGCATGCAAGCAATGTGTATAAAGGAGATTGAACACATATAAGTAAAGCAATGCACGCATGCGTACAATGTGTATAGAAACTTGAAATTGAACACATGTAAGTAAAGCAATGCACATATGCACGCAATGTGTATAGAAACTTGAAATTGAACACATGTGAGTAAAGCAATGCACGTATGCACGCAATGTGTATAGAAACTTGAAATTAAACACATGTCAGTAAAGCAATGCACGTATGCACGCAATGTGTATAAAAAAGAAACTTGAACACATGTAAGTAAAGCAATGCACGCATGCAAGCAATGTGTATAAAAAAGAAACTTGAACACATGTAAGTAAAGCAATGCACGTACGCACGCAATGTGTGTAAAACAGAAACTTGAACACATGTAAGTAAAGCAATGCACGCATGCAAGCAATGTGTATAAAGGAAATTGAACACATATAAGTAAAGCAATGCACGCATGCACGCAATGTGTATAGAAACTTGAAATTGAACACATGTAAGTAAAGCAATGCACGTATGCACGCAATGTGTATAGAAACTTGAAATTGAACACATGTAAGTAAAGCAATGCACGTATGCATGCAATGTGTATAGAAACTTGAAATTGAACACATGTGAGTAAAGCAATGCACGTATGCACGCAATGTGTATAGAAACTTGAAATTAAACACATGTAAGTAAAGCAATGCACGTATGCACGCAATGTATATAAAAAAGAAACTTGAACACATGTAAGTAAAGCAATGCACGCATGCAAGCAATGTGTATAAAGGAGATTGAACACATATAAGTAAAGCAATGCACGCATGCACGCAATGTGTATAGAAACTTAAAATTGAACACATGTAAGTAAAGCAATGCACGCATGCACGCAATGTGTATAAAAACTTGAAGCATAGTAAAGACAAATATTCATGATGTTGAAATGCAAAGTACTGCAACACAGTATGATTGAAGGGATTCGTGAAGTTCACAAGATACATAAAGGATACGGGAAGGGATGTTTCTCGTACGCACGGAGCATCGTTCATAGAAAACACAACTTGAGGTCAACTCGGAGGTCTATGAATGTTTCGAAGGTGTACTTCCTTGCACTGCCTCGAGAAATGAAGGTGCCGAACCATACAATTGATCCAAACAAGGACGCGAGAGATGTATTGACCACAAGGGAGGGGTTACCGGCATCAATCCTGATACTTTGCTGCCTTGCTCCTTCTTTTTGCTTTACTTTCCTTTTTACTAGTAGTTTAAGCACATTGCACTGCCTCAGGCAGGTTTTACTTTTTCTCAAAACTGCATATTTTTGCAAAGCATATGATGGGAATGAAACTGCTATTTTGTTCAAAAAGGTGTTGCATTTGTACGTCTTATGCATCGCATCGCGTGACATCCCATAACAGTGTGAATGAAATTCGTTTGAAAATAGAGCATTCGCGTCGTAATAATCAGGTAGTGAACCAATTTACAACTCGATAAGCAAAACAGAGAGACTCGATATAACCAACCAAGCGTGAGTACAACTCGATAAGCAAATTAAAGACTTGAAGAGAGTGACATACAACTCGATAAGCACATGTACAACAACTCGATAAGCAAATAGGCGTGACTCCGCAAGAATCAATCACCGGAGGGCATTGGAGGTGGTGGAATTCCCCAATCCTCAGCATAAACAGCTCAGAGAACAAGGAGGAAGACCACCGGCCAGAGATAAAGGCCATCGGCTGTGAGAAATGGCCATCGGCCAGCAACTTTGATCAATCGGCCAAAAGTGGTGGCCGGTCGGCACTATATTTGGCCGGCCGGCCATGAATTGTCAGAACCAGCAGAATGCTGACATCTGTCCTCCACTCAACCTTATCTTCTACAAAAGGGTCTCAGCTTCGTGGTTCTTCTCAATTCAACAATGATTTGCTCCAAATGGAAGCGCTTCTTGCCCAAAATCTTACAACTTGGATTAACAACTTGGATGGCTCGAAAAAGCTGAATTTCCGGGGCTTCGGCATAAACGCACTATTCACTCTGAGTCATACTCCGCTGCACCTTCCGTTTCTCCATGCCACGGCGAGGTTTTGGAATCCGGTGACACACGTCTTTAGCTTTAGCGGGCAAGAGGTGTGTCCCACCTTTGAAGATTTCCGAGCTTTAATGGAGTCCGAGCGCAACGAAGAGATCTTGCCCCACTTCGTTTTGGCTATGCCCAAGCCTTAGGACAAATATGTGGGCTCTCAATACCCGATGCTCGTTCTTTGATTTGTGATGGAATGCTGGATGTTCCGAGTTTGATTTGCCGTTTCTCTGGGGCCAGTGACCATGGTGACCATTATTGGCAAGGCTTCCGGCGGCATGCCCTTTGTTTATGCATGCTGTCTTATTTTCTGTTTGCCTCAGGCTCCGGATGATCCAGTGTCCGGTTGATCGAGGTTGCCCAAGGCTTGAAGGAGGGCAAGAGCTGCATTGCCATGACTTTAGCTGAGACGTTGATGGGCTTAGACGCCTTTTATCGTCGAGAGACGACCAGATTTGCGGGTAGTCCACTACTGCTGCACGTAATGTTTCCCACCCAATCTCACATATGTATTGCTTACATCACTCGGCTCTCAAGCTCGGTTTTTTTTTTCCTCACAAAACCCTTTCCTCACTTTTCCTCTCATCGTACACCTCTCTATTCTTTATTCTCTCATTTTTCATCCCTTCCCAGGTGTGGTTGATGGACAAGTTGCAGGTTGTGGACTCTTGCCCAACATACTCAGCCCGCGGTTACTTCTTCAGACAACGCCTAGTCGACGCCCTTGATGAGGGTTGGTGGTTTGGCTGGATGTGTAGCTTGTCCGCGGATCGCATTGCTTGGCGATGTCCTTGGCTTAATCTACCGCAATGAGCTACAGCTTGACCCGCCAACCTGGGATTCAACTGATTGGCTTGACTCACTATGTCTTCTATTTTCCATTTCGGATCCGGCGTCAGTTCGGTCATGACCAGACTTGTCCACCAGAAGGGATAGAATATCCAGCTGCATTCCCGATCCGAGGTGCACAGCTTGCCCGATATACAACAGCATGGAGGACTAGGGAGCTCCTGGCCCCCGCTCCCACTTTCAGTTGCACTTTGTCTGATGAGTGCTTGGATTGGCTTAATGAAGAGGCACAGGTCGGGCCCAGCTTGGCATCAGAGGCTTCGACCAGCTCTGGGAGGGGGCGCAGGAACACCTGACTTATCTATGCCCCGGATTTATTGCTTTATTAGTACTTTCAAGTTTTCCTTATGAATGTAATAAAAAGCAACTTCAATTTGTATGCAAGAGCAGGAGAACTCTGTATTGAAATTAATGAAATTGAAGGCTGTGGTACTGAAAATTTCCCGTTTTGGTCCAGAAATGGTCTTAGTTGTAAAAAGATTAATTTGAACAAAGTCAACTTTTATTAAAACTTTTCAAAACTATTTTCGGTATGGATCAGAACTGGACACGCCTGAGATTTGTCACTGAGATGCACAACCCGGGATCTCGGCAATTGGAAAGTTGCCCCTAGTCTGAATAGTACCGCGGCACTGCACAACAACGGAAAGTTACCCCTAGTCTGAAAAGCGCTGCACTGGAGATTGCAACCGAAGCTTTTGAATGCTGAACAGACAAAGATGACTGAGATAATCAAATGGACCAAGTTGATCGGGGAAAAGTTTATGGCTGAACTTCAAGATGAAGCTGCCTACGTATCCCAAAGATGGGAATCAAGCCTTACGTAGTTCAGGCTTGGGTTCACTCGAGTATTTTCACTCTCCTTTTGCACTCTAACTTTTGCCAAGGCCGCCCTTTGCGGGTTTTCAACCTTGCGAGCTCAGTTTTTATAATTTCAAATTTTTCATGCTCTAACTTTTGCCTAAGTCGCCCTTTCGGGTTTTCGGCCTAGCGAGCCTCTCAAGGATAATATTTCTTCAACTTGTCCATGTTGATCGGTTGTAAGAACTCTAGGCCATCTAGGTCCATCAAAACGACAGCTCCACCTGACCAAATAGACTTAATGATGTAGGGACCAGTCCAATTGGGTCTAAACTTGCCCCTTGGGTCGTGGATGGGAGCTCGATTGTCCTTGAGTACCAAATCTCCTTCCTTTAGATTCCTGGACTTAACTTTCTTGTTGAAAGCCCGGGCAATTCTGCGCTGATAACCTTGAACATGGTACAGTGCTTTCAGTCTTCTCTCATCAAAGAGCATGAGTTCCTCAAACCTACTCTGCTGCCAATCTGCTTCGGCTATTTGACACTCAGCCAATACTCGCAATGACGGAACCTCAATCTCAATAGGTAGAACGGCCTCCATCCCATAGACTAATGAATACGGAGTCGCCCCAGTAGAAGTTCTGATTGAAGTCCGGTAGCCCCACAGAGCAAAGGGTAACTTATCTGGCCAGTCCCGGTAGGTTTCCACCATCTTCTGCAGTATGTGCTTGATGTTCTTGTTGGCGGCCTCGACCGCTCCATTGGTTTGCGGCCGGTATGTGGATGACTTATGAAAAGCCACATTGTATTTCTTCAACAAATCAATCACCTCCTTCTTGAAGTGGGAACCATGGTCTGAAATAATCTCGTTTGGGACTTCGTAGCGACAGATGATGTTGTTTCTGATAAACTTCGCAACATGTGAAGCCTTCAATACCGCATAGGATTGGGCCTCAACCCACTTTGTAAAGTAATCTATCGCGACCAGGATGAACTCATGCCCATTCGACCCCTTTGGAGTAACAGCCCCGATCACATCGATTCCCCAAACTGAAAATGGCAATGGCGAAGTCATGTTGTACAGCTTCGACGGCGGGATATTCATGCGGTTTGCATGGATCTGACATTTATGGCATCGTCGAACAAAGCCGATACAATCCTCCTCCATGGTAGACCAGTAGTAACCTTGTCTAAGGATCTTCTGAGCCAACATTACCCCATTCATATGTGCACCGCATTCTCCTCCATGGATGGCCTCCATCAGGTGCTTCGACTCTTCAGCTTCTACACACAGCTTATGCATTCCCAGATGACCTCTCTTATACAACTTACCCCCGCAGATGATGAACTGAACAGCCATTCTTCTGATTGCCCTTTTATCTTTGGCATTTGCCCCTGGTGGATACGTCTCTTTCTCCAAGAAGTTCCAAATGTCGTAATACCAGGGGTTGTCGTCCTGAACCTCACCTATGGCAGCAATTGATTCATACGCCGGCACGAACTTCTGGTTAATGATGACGGGACGCATCCGGACTCCGAACGGGATGTCTATCATGGAAGATAGAGTTGCTAGTGAATCTGCGAACCTGTTGTTCTCTCTTGCTAGATGAGCAAAGTTTAGCTTCTCAAACTGAGGAATTAATAAATCCAAGGTCTGGTGGTACATCATCATCTTTTCTTCTTTGACTTTCCAGTCTCTTTTTGCTTGAGATACAACAAGGTTCGAGTCCCCGATGACGTCTAGCCGTTTTGCCCCTAGTTCCAGGGCTGCTTCTAGACCGGCAATGCATGCCTCATATTCTGCTTCGTTGTTCGAGACTTTGAACCGGAGTTTGAATGCTAGAGGAATACGGGAGTTGTCGGGTGCTATCAACAACACTCCTATCCCATACCCGTACTGGTTTGACGCTCCGTCAAAGTACATCGTCCAAGTTTCATCTTCGATGTGCAAAATGGCCTCATCTGGAAATAAGTACTCAACTGCTTCACCCCCTTCCACTGGATGATCAGCTAAGAACTCTGCCACTGCTCTTCCCTTGACTGACTTGCGTGTCACATATTTCAGATCAAATTCGGAAAGCAACAGCAACCAGCGAGCTAGCCTACCCGTAAGTGCCGGTTTCTCGAAAAGATATTTGATGGGATCCAGTCGTGAAACCAACATTACGGAGTGAGCTAACAGGTAGTGCCGCAGCTTCCTGGTAGCCCATACCAAGGCTAAGTAAGCCTTCTCCAACGGTGTGTAGTGAGTTTCATACTCCAACATCTTCTTGCTCAGATAGTAGATGGCCCTCTCCACCTTATCCTCCGATTCTTGTGCGAGCATACAGCCCATTGTAGTTTCGGTCACTGAAAGGTACAATATCAACGGTCTCCCCAGTTCTGGCGGTGACAACACGGGTGGGTTCTTTAAGTATTTCTTGATCTGTTCAAAAGCAGCTTGGCATCGGCCGTCCCATTGGAATTTCTTTCCTTTCTTCAGGAAACCAAAAAGTGGTTCACAAGTCAAGGTTAATTTTGAGATAAACCGTCTTATGAATTGCACTTTACCCAGAAAGACTCGCACCTCCTTTTCAGTCATTGGTGGTGGCATTTCTAAGATGGCCTTGATTTTGGAAGGCTCGACTTCGATGCCCCTTTGTGTAATTAGAAACCTCAGCATTTTTCCCGCTGTAACACCGAACGTATACTTTTGAGGGTTTAGCCGCAACCGGAATTCTCTGATCCTTTGGAAAAACTTTTGCAAGGCGGTGTAGTGGCCCTCTCTATCTTTGGACTTGACAATCATGTCGTCCACGTACACCTCAACCTCTTTATGGATCATGTCATGCAATATCGTGGTCGCGGCCCGTTGATAAGTAGCTCCAGCATTCTTCAACCCAAACAGCATCACTCTGTAGCAGTATGTCCCCCACGGGGTGGTGAATGCAGTATTTTCCCGATCCTCAGGTGCCATCACTATCTGATTGTAGCCGGAGAAGCCATCCATAAACGAAAGCAAAGCATGCCCTGCTGTAAAATCTACCAACTCATCAATATGCGGCAAGGGAAAGTCGTCCTTCGGACTAGCTCTGTTCAAATCCCTGAAATCCACGCATACTCGGATTCTGCCATCTTTATTCGGCACTGGAACAATGTTGGCTAACCAAGTCGGGTATTCAGATACCAGCAGGAAGCCTGCGTCAATTTGCTTGGTGACCTCTTCGTTAATCTTGATGGCCCAATCAGGGCGGATCCTTCTGAGTTTCTGTTTGACAGGTCGGGCCTCGGGGTCAAGAGGGATCCGGTGCTGTACAATCTCAGGATCGATCCCAGGCATGTCTTCGTAGGACCACATTAAAACATCTTTGAAATCTTTTAATAAAGCGACTAAGCGCTCGCGTTCCTCCGAAGACAACGTGGACCCGATCTAGACCAGCCCTTCTCAGTACCAACATTCACAGTAGTGATTTCATCAACTAAAGGTTTAACAAATCTTTCGTGCTCGTGATCAATTAATCGTTACAAAACCGAAGGAATTTCTTCCTCGTCGTTTTCGTCAAAATTTTGAAAGTCCTGATTCAAGCAATAAATCAAAGGCACAGAAAAGTACTCAGAAACCACATCCATATGATTCTCATTATGTACTTCCAAATCGTCCGATTCTTCTGTTACAACAGACTCAAAAGAGAAAGAAAAAGACGACCTGGATAGGACTGTGGCATCCGGGTTATCACCCCCAGGAATACCGGACTCAGACTCAGTTGAGCTGGAACCTGATTCCGACTCACAAGACTCGGTGGAATCAGATTCCGGCTCACTACCTGACCCGGTGCTGCTCGACAAAAATCCCTCTTCGTACTGCTAAACGAGAGAGGGTGCGATGGATGCATCCAAAATGGTTGATGGTAGGCCCGCAGCCGTTTCATTCCCGATCATGGACACCGAGAAGTTATCCCCCAAGCACTTCTGTTCGATCGAAGGATCTGAAAGTAGACATGCCAGTGCTACCCCCATTTCAAGTTCGTTGTCCTCAGACTCCATTTCCCTGCTATGCTCAGCCTCAACTGTCGGGTCTGTCTGCTCTTCGGCAACATCATCCCCAGATAACTGTAGGTCAAAGAAAATCTCGAACCCCGGCACGCGCTTCCTCTCCGTGTTCAGCTACGGCTCTGGAAAGCCACAGAATGGAAAATCCTCCCCCTCCCAGACGAAGCGTCCATTTAGGGTACCCCGGATGAGCCGGTGCATCAACTCAAAAGGTTTCCCCATTTGTTTCGCTCTGGCTCTTCCAGCCATTTCCTTTCCCTTTCTTACCCAATCCTCCTTGGTGGGCAGATAACCCAAGCCAAAGGTATGGGGGTTGTGTGGCACTTCGGCTAATGTTGCAACGCCCTTCTGGCCGCTCCTTCCTAATCCCATCCCGGGGATGTGTTGGAGTTTGTTCATGAGGTATACTGCTTGAGCACTGACATATATCCCCTCGTTAGTAGCCATAATGTTTTGTACGACCCGAGCCTCAGCAAGGGTAAAACCCGATATGAACACTTCCTCCATACCGTGCTCAATTTCTAGAACAGGCGTAGATACCTCTGGTGGTGGATGGATCGATGAATTTCCAAAAACAATGGCTACTCCCTTCCCATAGGGGTATTTCACCATTTGATGCAAAGTGGACGACACTGCCTTTGCCTGATACAGCCACGGCCTCCCCAAAAGTAGGTTGAAAGTTGCCGGAACTTTTAAAACATGGAAATCTATCTCATGCTGTCCTGGCCCAACTTTAGTCTGAATTTTCACCGTCCCCATGACCTCTCTACTTGTGTTGTCGTATGCCCGAATTACCTGGGCTGTTGGCAAAAAGTCCACGGTTTTCAAACCGATTGCATACGCTGTCCTTGCCGGACAGACGTTGATGGCGGATCCGGTATCAACAAGAACCACCGGTATCCATTTATTCCTACACTCCACAGAGATGTAGAGTGGTTTGTTATGGTTTGCCCCCTCAGGTGGCAGTTCCTTGTCGGAAAAAGTCAGCGTCGGGGTAGCCCCTCCCGGAAAGACTAATCCTACCAGCTGTTCTGGCGTGGTTTCTATCGAAAGCTTCGCCTTGTCCATGGCTGATAAGACAGCCTGTCTATGCACTCGTGATGCCATAAGCAGTCCCTAGGTGGAGATGTCTGCTTGTATCTTTTTTAACTGTTTGAGCACAGCCTCCTCTTCAAGTTGTTTCTCCTTTTGCTTCTCAGCCTCCCTATCTTTCCCAGAAGCCTCTGGTTGATCTAGGTGCGGGGGTTTGAAGTACCGCCCGCTCCGTGTCATATGGTCGACTTCTCCAAGGTACCAGGTGTCATCGGGTTGGTTGTTCCCCCAATCTTCGTCCGTATGGGCAAGACATAAATCCTCATCCTTCCACCACATTCCATCAGCAGCCGACAAACACCTGTCCGGCTCTGGTATGACTGTCATCGTACTCGCGGTACCTCCCATCCCTATGCTCGCAGCATTCTCTGTTTCTGTGCTTATAGTAGTTTCAGTTCCCACATGGGCCTTTGCCTTCCTGATTCTCTCGGAATCTTCAAATCTTTCCTGTTCTGACTGAATCAACACAACTGGCTACTCAATAATTCCTGTATTCAAAATGCTCCAATCCTGAGCGAAACTCTTGACACCGGCGCTCTCCGGCGGTATATTTTGTTGTCCGACCCTCCCCGCCGTCACTGACATCCCTGCCCCCGCCAGGCCCTGTTCTGGTTGGAACTCTTCCACCACATCCGGTTGATCATCCAACCACCCAGTAGCCTCTACCGATTCCTCATAATCAAACCAGTTGACTGCTGCGTCCGCTGGATCTTGGTCACTGTAAAACTGGAGATTGGCGAGGTCCTCTTCCACAGCCGTCAAATCATCCATCCTCTGTCCCAAACTATCCCCTTGGATCACACACAGCTCTGCCTCTGTCGGCAATTCCACATCTAGCCCATTCTAGCCTATTGACGAAACGTAGTCGCTCGGACTATACTTTCTCAACAGAACTCCCAGACTTCTCAAATTCTGGCTCAACAACCCTCTTTTCCTCTGAAATCTCCTCCCTTCTATCCTTGACTGTCACCACCACTGGCTTAGGTTGGGTTATGGAGATGTCCATCATGCACAAGTTGGTGCAATCAGGAAGGAGTACCTCCGGCTTAGGTAGGTGAGAAGGAGTGATATAGATACTAGGATCGTAAGACACGACCCCAGTTTGGATGAAGTTGATTCTTTTAGGAGGTGGAGCTTGGTTATGTGTGGGGAGAGGGTTTGTTGTAACATTGGGTTTCTCGGGAGGTAGAATCACCCCATTATCGATGAGATCTTGAATCTCATGACGTAATCGGTAGCACAGATCGGTGTCATGACCGTGCTGTTGGTGAAATGCACAATATTTGGCTGGGTTGTGGGTAGAAGGAAGTTTTTCCGGTAATGACCGTGGCTCTAGGGGCTTCAAGTGCCCTTTTTTGATTAAAACCCCCAGAGCTTTGGATAGGGGCATATACAGTGGAGCGAAGGTTCTTGTGTTTTTGGGTGGGTATTTGGCTGTTTGGGTATGGCTTCCGGACGCGCCGGAGAATGGCGTAGCTGCCATGGTTCTTGGAGGGGGGTTGGTGGTGACCATGCTCACTTCGAAGGCTCTTGTAGTCGTAGCGCCGCTCGGGCCCGCATTGCTGCTGCGATTGAAAGTTCTTCGGGGTTGCTCCCGGTCATTATAAATTAAGCCTTGCTTCAAGGCGTCCTCAATCTGTACCCCCATTTCATGTAGATCAGAAAAGGTAGGGAAGGGAGTACAATCATCTTCTGCATCAACTTCGGCTGAAGATTGCGCACAATCATCCGAATCTGATCCTTGTCTGTGGGCCTTAAGGTCATCATCGAAGCCTTGGCCCTCCATCTAGTCACGAATTCCGAGAAGCTCTCTTTAGGCTCTTGCCTTGTCGTCTCGAGATCACGGGTCGTAATCTCGATTTGTGTATTGTATGAGTATTTCGCAATGAAGGCCTCAGCCATCTCGTCCCAATTTCTCTTGACATCATCTTCTAATTTGGCATACCATATGGCCGCCACACCCGACAGGGTCCGGCCGAACAGAGATAGCTTCTGCAGTCTGGTGAGGCCAATTGGCCTTAAAATATCTTAAAACAATCTCAGGTGCACCATGGGGTCGCCAGACCCATCAAATCGGTCGATATGAGGCATTTTGAATCTGTCAGGCAGTGTCACGGCTGCGTCGGTATATCCATCTTCAATGTCAGGGATGGTCTTGACTCCCTGGGATCTCTTGAATAGCTTTTCAAGCTTGCTCAGCTTCAATGTTGTGGGATCTGTCTCGAACTCAAAGGGAGAGTCCGGTAGGTTGGTGGGTGTTTTGGATAACTTGGGTGGGATTGGAGGTAGGATCGAGGGTGGAGGCGGTCCCGTGGGAATGTCTGTATCATTCTGAACATTAGCTGTCTCCCCGAGAGTTGGAACTCCTGGCGGGGGAGGAGCTTGCTGCGAAGCAGATGCTCCGGTTTGCGGTTGTAACCTCACGATTAACTCTGCTTGTTCATTCACAACCGTGGCCTGTTGCTTGGCGAACTCTACCTGTCGGACGGCATCCTGCTGCATCATTTTCATACTCTCTTGGAGTTGGCGCACCATCTCCTCTAAGCTGGCCATACTATTTTGATCTGATTGAATTACCGGTATATATTCCCTCTCTGTAGGTGAAACAGAACCCTGATCCCTATTGTACTCAGGTGGGGTAGATAAGGCCCTCTGAACTGACTGCTGAACTGATGCCCTCTGCCTAACTGTCCTCCGTCTAGTAACCGGGGGTAGAGAGTGGTACACTGGTTGTCCGTCTACCAGATCCTCAGATCGATGGAGTCGACGACCTCTAGTCCAGAGTGCTTGGGGAATATCTACTGGGTCGGAAGCAATCGTGCTCAACTACCCTAGCAAGAAGATAAATAAAGCGTATAAAATAAATTAACAGACAAATGGACAGCGTAACGGCGTAAAATAAACACACAACACACAGTTGGGTATCACAACATCCTGCCAATAATCTGAATATATTGTTCCTTAATCATTGATCACTATTTCCCAAGTCATTGCCCCCAAGTCTGAATCTGATACCCGCAGATAACTGATTCCCAAGAACACTGATGCCCGTAGGCGTGATACTCAAACTTGCAAACTGATATGTGTGTTCCTGTAGAGATACACTCTGAAAGCACATAGCAAGTAAAAGAGAGCCAAAACACCCCTATGTTGGGGTAAGGTTTCCCTGTCCTATTTTGTCAGGAGCTAGGGTTTCACTACGCACGTAGCGGTTTCAAACAACCTAACATCTGGTAAGCAACCTGTCCTAGCTTGGAATGGTCACTATGGATTCCGAATATGCACTAGGTCAAATGGTCGAAAAGGGTGCCCCGGTAAAACCGGGGTTTGTGTTCCCATACTGGCAGAGCCCGCAACCGGTCAGCCTTATGGCATGCTTTGACAAAGTCATGCCTCCGGCAAACCGCTCAGGAATAGCAGATGGCCAACACGGTGTCCTAGGTGCACCAATGCACATGCAATGCAAAAAAACACATAAGTGTAGTCAAAACAGGATATCACGAGTTCGAGTCAAGTTTTCTAAACTCCCCAACAAAGTCGCCAGAAACTGTGGACGCGCCCCGAGGGACTTATGCTACCACAGTTCGGACTCGTTTTAGTTACGGTTCTAAATCTGAACCAAATAGTCCAAATCCGGCAAATCGTTTTGAGAAACAGATTTTTTTGAAAGAAGTGCCAAACATGGACTGCTTTGCCAGATACAGAGTCGCCACCTAAATATTTTTAATGGGGAATTTAGGAAACCCTGACTCGGTGCCAAAGGCCACGTGTCCGTCATCACCAAAGTTGCCTCGGCTCGGGAACTTGGGTACGATTGGGGAAGGTTAGCTATGAGCACCCCCTCTCGCCCGATCCGAAGATCGGCCTTTACTAACCATGATATCCTATTTTGAAAACGTTATGTGTTCTTGTTCCGGTTATTAGCCTAGAATTACTATGTTATGCGCACAACAAACGAGTATAGACCAAATCGCCTAAATTGGAACAAAACATTTCATGTTTGTTTTGAAAAATGGTTTGCTACTCGTAAGTAGGCTAAAATGCGGGTTTTGCCACCCTCAAGTGGGCTTTAGAAAAGATGGTTTTGCCACTGTCTAGTGGGCTTAAAACTCACAGTTTTAATGCATTATTCCAATTTAGGTAACTCAACCTCCATCCACAGGCATCCAAGCAGTTATATCACATAAGCAGCTAGCCTCATGGTAATCATGCTATTATGGCAACACTCACACGCATGCGGTATGCTAAAGCATAAAAGCTTACAGAGTACTCCGAGCCAAAACAGAAACTAGTTAGTAATCATATGCATGATCCTAGTTCATGTTGAAATGGCTAATGCAACACACGCAAGATGCAACTACAATAGGCTCGGCTATTCTAAGAATGGCATGTGAGATGCTACAGATAACATGTATTCAATTTGGAATTGAAATACAAATGCAGTTAGAATGATGCGCCGAGCCCGGTGCATGCAAAACGATGAATGAATGCAAACATGCTATCATACTGTATGCTAATTTGAATATGCCCTAAACTAATCATCATAAGCGGGTAAATAAAAGGGAAGAAAGACGTGGATTGGAAGACATGCACCCACTCACACACACTTATTACACAATTGCCCTCGCTCAGAGGGTCCGAATAAATATTACATAACCGAATAAATAATTAACTACTTAATTAATTATTACAGAACCCTTATTTAATTAACAAA
Source organism: Camellia japonica (assembly GCA_030407325.1). Classification (NCBI taxonomy): domain Eukaryota; kingdom Viridiplantae; phylum Streptophyta; class Magnoliopsida; order Ericales; family Theaceae; genus Camellia; species Camellia japonica. The sequence continues at coordinate 139,627,449 of JAPPVO010000024.1, forward strand.
TTAAATGCAGAATTAAAACAGCCACAGCCCCGCCTTCAAAATATTTGGATGATGCATGCTTGACTCGTACTGCCCGGAAGCTCGCTGCCATAGCATTGCTGCCTCTGTTTTCACTGCCTAGCTCCTCTGAAAACTACACAAGTCTCAGGACAGATTCCACGCACACTGTGGAACACCACTGTGGAACACCACCGGCTGGGAGGAATGGACACCGGCCATGGGAAATGGCCACCGGCCACTGATGAAGCTATCGGCCATTCATTGATGGCCGGTCGGCACTAGAGATGGTCGGCCGGCCAAAACTTCCTGCAGAAATCAGTTTTGACAGCAACAGAGGGCAAGCAGTGTATGGCATGGAATTTTCAAGCAAATGTAAGCATGGTCACACTCCCTATCATGCAATAGACTCAAGGGAGCATGACCTTCGACTCTCGGGCCATCAATCATGCATGATGGCCTAATAAGCCAAGTTTGCAACTTAATGTAAAAATGCATGCAACAAAAAAGAGATGAATGCCAACACCCTATCATGTTGGGGTCAAGGGGATTGGCGACCGAGGGTTGAGACGTGTTTTGTCACTTGAAGTACAAACACTCCTCACCCCTCAAGTTTGGCTTGACACCCCAAACCAAACAATGCAATGCATCTATACAAACTTGGCTCAAAGATGCAACATGAGTAATGCAATGTGCCAAACATACACGATGTAATGCTATGTAACTCATCAAGCAAACTATGACATGAAATGCAACTAGCTAACAATATGCAAGCATGCAATTATGATACTAGGCAAACATGAAATCAAAGCAATGCAACATGATCATGCAATGCAAAGGGGCAAACCTCAGCCCACCCCAAAAGTGACAAAAGATGCCTAAAATGATGAACAAACACTCATGTAAGCATACACACCAATAGGCCCAAGATTAAGGCATAACAAAGGAGTATTCTACTACCACTACCCCAAGCAAACATGGCATGAGCTATACAACCAAAAACAGAGTTTGAGTGCACTGAAATAAGTCCTAAAACCCACTGATATGGCAGCCCCGAAGGCTTAAACACTTAGGCATGCACAATGCTCATTTCAAGGTATAAAAGGGCACATCTTCAAAGCATGAAAGAGGTGATGAATGCAAGCATACAAGCATGGTTTGGGGACTGAAATGACATGGAAAATGACTCCAACTCATTGAAATAGACCAACTAAGGCATGTTTATGACTTACACACTTAGGGCTCACGAGCCAAAATGCATAGCAACCATATCAAACATGTCAAGCATGACCAAATCTATAACCAACAGACCTTAAGCATGGAAAAATAATGCTAAAACCTTCTTAGGACCAAACCAAAATCATGCTCAAATGATATGCTACAACATGATACACTTTAAGCCAAATGATGGGATTTCAAAGAAAGTGTATCATACATGCAAAAGGCCAAAAAAACAACATGAGGCAGAGACAATACATGCTAAATGAGCACCAAATAAGCTCTGAAATAAAGCCAAACAAGACTAGGCATGCATGCTACCATATTAAGCCAAATATGCAAACAAAAGAGAGACCAAGGGAGAGGGGTGTCCCTCCCCTAAGCAAGACCTCAAAACCTCTTCTTCACCACTGAAAATCCGCTGGATTTTAGTGGTGAGAAGGCTAATACCCAATAGTAACCAAGGCTCAACAAAGAAAGCACAAAAGGGACCAAACAAGGCCTAAGAGGGGGAGGTTGACCCCCAACACCAAAATGACCTTAATGAAACATCTTAAGCATGCAAAAATAAGACTTTTTTTCAGTTATACACAAAGTCTAAAACAATAAGCAAGATAGGCAAAAGTCTAGTGTAAGATTGGGGAATCTAAAGTAAAAAGGTTACCCTTGAAGAACCCTTGATGAACAGCAGGTGCAGCCTCCTTCTTTTGGTCAAAACCAGTCCAAAAACTCAAGAACAAACCCTCCAAGCCTCTCAAGGTCGAAGCAAGGTGTGATGGTGTGTGTCTTAGTGCAAAACTAAGGTCAAAATACACTTTTTAGGCCCCAAAACACACACAAAAGAGGAGAGAGAGAGAGAGAAATATAGAGAGAGAAGATGTATCTAACAGATATATATGTATAAGCTCTGGTTGTTTGTTCAACATCAACAACCCTTAACAATGGAGGAGGAGAAGTTCTTATATAGGCAATGCAAAAGCTTGAAGCTTCTCAAAGAAGCTAAATAAGAAAGGGGCAAAGAGGGCAAGAAGGTCAAGGCTTCTTGAGGAAGCCATGACAAAGGGTCAAGCTTCCTCAAGAAGCTTGACCAAAGGGTTCAACCTTCTAGAAGGAAAAGGGGTGCAAAGGCTCAAAACAGCCACATTATGCACGAGGAAGAGTGCTGGTGCATGCCAGCTAGCATTCCAGCTGGCACAGCTGGCATGCACCATGCCTGAAGGGTGCAAAAGGGGCATACCGGCCAGCAAAAGAGGTCACCGGCCAAATAAAGTGTCGGTCGACCATATAAAGTGCCAACCGGCCATTGGTATCAAGAAACCATGGCCGGTAGCCTCAAAACATGGCCGGTGGCCTCAAGCTACGGCCGGTGGGTGTCAGGGGTAGCTAACAAGCTACTCTATACCCTCAGAAACAAAAACACAAGTGTTTGGTGCAAAACTGAACAGATAATAGTCGAGTTGAGAGGTCCTGAGGCAAGGCGCGTGGCCGAGACCTCCGGGAACTCAAAACGAAACACGAACATGAGTAATCACCGAGTGTTCCAGCGGTGACGTCCAAGTCTTGAGGACGGTCAAAAATGGGGTGTCTACATAATATACATGTACAGATATATGTGTGTATGTATCAGAGATGTGCGGTTTTGGCGGAGCGTGTAACTGCTTCCAACGGTTGGGTTTTTGGGTGTTTTGGAATGGCATTTTTGGGAGGAAAAATCAATCGTAGCAAGAATTATACCGGGCTCGAATTGCTCGAAACTAAAAATTTCTCTCCCCTCTCACTCTCTTCCCTCTCCAAACAAAATCAGCACTCTCACTCTCGTCTCTCTCTCACTCTAGTCTCATCCCTCTCACCAATGCTCTCACCCTCACCTCATCCCTCTCGCCTCTCTCGCCTCATCCCTCTCATTCAATCTCGCCTCGCCAATTTCTGTGTGTGCCGACGAGGTTGTTGCTGTCGCTAACGAGGGACAATTGAAACATGGGTGAGAGAAGATGAAGAGAGAGAAGGTGAGAGAAGATGAATGAGAGATAGAGAAGGTGAGAGAATGAGATGATGAGAGAGAAAGTGAGAGAAGATGAAGAGAATGAGAGAGGAAGGAGGTTTCATTTCGTTTGAAGAGTGAGCAAGTGGGTGATTTGTTGATGGTGAAACTGTCTTTCTAAAGATGAAGAAAACGAAGGAAAAGTGACCACCGTAGGATTTCAATGGATCATATCATGAGACCACCGAAAAATGCAATATGTACATACATGTACAGATATATGTGTGTGTATGTATCAGAGAAGTGTGGTTTTGGCGGGGCATGTAACTGCATCCAACGGTTGGGTTTTTGGGTGTTTAGGAATGGCAATTTTGAAGGGAAAAATCATCTGTAGCTCGAATTATACCAGGCTCGAATGGCTCGAAACTAAAAATTTCTCTGTCATCTCACTTTCTTCCCTCTCCAAAGAAAATCAGTACTCTCACTCGAGCCTCTCTCTCGCTCCCATCTCATCCCTCTCGCCGATGCTCTCACTCTCGCCTCTCTTGCCTCGTCCCTCTCATTCACTCTCGCCTCGCTGATTTCTCTGCGTGACGACGAGGTTGGTGCTGCCGCCGACGAGGGACAATTAAAACATGGGTGAGAGAAGATGAAGAGAGAGAAGGTGAGAGAAGATGAATAAGGGAGAGAGAAGGTGAGAGAAGATGAAGAGAATGAGAGAGGGAGGAGGTTTCATTTTGTTTGAAGAATGAGCAAGTGGGTGATTTGTTGATGGTGGTACTGTCTGTCAAGAGATGAAGAAAATGAAGGAAAAGTGACCACCGTAGGTTTCAATGGATCGTATCATGAGACCACCAAAAATGCTATATATATATACATGTGCAGATATATGTGTATATGTATTAAAGATGTGCGGTTTTGGCGGGGTGTTTAACAGCTTCCAACAGTTGGGTTTTTGGGTGTTTTTGAATGGCATTTTTGAGGGAAAAATCATCCGTAGTTCGAATTATATAGGGCACGAATGGCTCGAAACTAAAAATTTCTCTCTCCTCTCATTCTCTTCCCTCTCCAAAAAAAACCAGCACTCTCAATCGTGCATCTCTCTCCCTCTCGTCTTATCCTTCTCCCTGATGCTCTCACTCTCGCCTCATCCCTCTCGCCTCATCCCTCTCATTCACTCTCGCCTCGCATATTTCTGTATATGTTTACGAGGTTGGTGCTGCTGCCGATGAGAGAAAATTAAAACATGGGTGAGAGAAGATAAAGAGAGAGAATGTGAGAGAAGATGAATGAGAGAGAGAGAAGGTAAGAGAATGAGATGATGAGAGAGAAGGTGAGAGAAGATGAAGAGAATGAGAGAGGGAGGAGGTTTCATTTCGTTTGAAGAAAGGGCAAGTGGGTGATTTGTTGATGGTGGAACTGTCTGTCAAGAGATAAAGAAAACGAAGGAAAAGCGACCACGTAGGATTTCGATGGATCATATCATGAGACCACCCAAAAATGCTATATATATACATGTACAGATATATGTGTGTATGTATCGGAGATGTATGGTCCTGGCGGGGCGTGTAACTACTTCGTACGGTTGGATATTTGGGTATTTCAGAATGGCATTTTTTGGGGGAGGGGGGAAATCATCCGTAGCCCGAATTATACTGGGCTAGAATGGCTCGAAACTAAAAATTTCTCTCTCCTCTCACTCTCTTCCCTCTCCAAACAAAATCAGTACTCTCACTCGAGCCTCTCTCTCGCACTCGTCTAATCCCTCTCCCGAATGCTCTCATTCTCGCCTCTCTTGCCTCATCCCACTCATTCACTCTCGCCTCGCCGATTTCTGTGTGTGCTGACGAGGTTGGTGCTGCCGCCGACGAGGGACAATTAAACATGGATGAGAGAACATGAAGAGAGAGAAGGTGAGGGAAGATGAATGAGTGAGAGAGAAGCTAAGAGAATGAGATGATGAGAGAGAGAAGGTGAGAGAATGAGTTGATGACAGAGAAGGTGAGAGAAGATGAAGAGAATGAGAGAGGGAGAAGGTTCATTTTGTTTGAAGAATGAGCAAGTGGGTGATTTGTTGATAGTGGTACTGTCTGTCAAGAGATGAAGAAATGAAGGAAAAGTGACCACCGTAGGTTTCAATGGATCGTATCATGAGACCACCAAAAATGCTATATATATATACATGTGCAGATATATGTGTATATGTATTAAAGATGTGCGGTTTTGGCGGGGTGTGTAACAGCTTCCAACAGTTGGGTTTTTGGGTGTTTTTGAATGGCATTTTTGAGGGAAAAATCATCCGTAGTTCGAATTATACAGGGCACGAATGGCTCGAAACTAAAAATTTCTCTCTCCTCTCATTCTCTTCCCTCTCCAAAAAAAACCAGCACCCTCAATCGTGCGTCTCTCTCCCTCTCGTCTTATCCTTCTCCCTGATGCTCTCACTCTCGCCTCATCCCTCTCGCCTCATCCCTCTCATTCACTCTCGCCTCGCATATTTCTGTATATGTTTACGAGGTTGGTGCTGCTGCCGATGAGAGAAAATTAAAACATGGGTGAGAGAAGATAAAGAGAGAGAATGTGAGAGAAGATGAATGAGAGAGAGAGAAGGTAAGAGAATGAGATGATGAGAGAGAAGGTGAGAGAAGATAAAGAGAATGAGAGAGGGAGGAGGTTTCATTTCGTTTCAAGAGAGGGCAAGTGGGTGATTTGTTGATGGTGGAACTGTCTGTCAAGAGATAAAGAAAACGAAGGAAAAGCGACCACGTAGGATTTCGATGGATCATATCATGAGACCACCCAAAAATGCTATATATATATACATGTACAGATATATGTGTGTATGTATCGGAGATGTATGGTCCTGGCGGGGCGTGTAACTACTTCGTACGGTTGGATATTTGGGTATTTCAGAATGGCATTTTTTGGGGGAGGGGGAAATCATCCGTAGCCCGAATTATACTGGGCTAGAATGGCTCGAACTAAAAATTTCTCTCTCCTCTCACTCTCTTCCCTCTCCAAACAAAATCAGTACTCTCACTCGAGCCTCTCTCTCTCGCACTCGTCTAATCCCTCTCCCGAATGCTCTCATTCTCGCCTCTCTTGCCTCATCCCACTCATTCACTCTCGCCTCGCCGATTTCTGTGTGTGCTGACGAGGTTGGTGCTGCCGCCGACGAGGGACAATTAAACATGGATGAGAGAACATAAAGAGAGAGAAGGTGAGGGAAGATGAATGAGTGAGAGAGAAGCTAAGAGAATGAGATGATGAGAGAGAAGGTGAGAGAAGATGAAGAGAATGAGAGAGGGAGGAGGTTTCATTTCGTTTGAAGGGTGAGCAAGTGGATGATTTGTTGATGGAGGAACTGTCTGTCAAGAGGTGAAGAAAACGAAGGAAAAGTGACCACTGTAGGATTTCAATGGATCGTATCATGAGACAACCAAAAAATTCAATATATATATATATGTACAGATATATGTGTGTCTGTATTAGAGATGTACGGTTTTGGCGGGGCCTGTAACTGCTTCCAACGGTTGGGTTTTTGGGTGTTTTGGAATGGTATTTTTGGGGGGGAAAATCATCCATAGCTCGAATTATACCGGACTCAAATGGCTCGAAAATAAAAATTTCTCTCTCCTCTCACTCTCTTCCCTCTCCAAACAAAATCAACACTCTCACTCGAGCCTCTCTCTCACTCTCGTCTCATCCGTCTCCCCGATGCTCTCACTTTCGCCTCATCCCTCTCGCCTTATCCCTCTCGTTCACTCTCGCCTCGCCGATTTCTGTGTGTGCCGATGAGGTTGGTGCTGCCGCCAACGAGAGACAATTGAAACATGGGTGAGAGAAGATGAAGAGAGAGAAGGTGAGAAAAGATGAATGAGAGAGAGAGAGAGAAGGTGAGAGAATGAGATGATGCGAGAGAAGGTGAGAGAAGATGAAGAGAATGAGAGAGGAAGGAGGTTTCATTTCATTTCAAGAGTGAGCAAGTGGGTGATTTGTTGATGGTGGAACTGTCTATCAAGAGATGAAGAAAACGAAGGAAAAGTGACCACCGTAAGATTTCAATGGATCATATCATGAGACCACCCAAAAATGCTATATATATACATGTACAGATATATGTGTGTGTATGTATCAGAGATGTGTGATTTTGGCGGGGTGTGTAACTGCTTCCAACGGTTGGGTTTTTGGGTATTTTGGAATCGCACTTTTGGGGGGGAAAATCATCTGTAGCTCGACTTATACCAGGCTCGAATGGCTCAAAACTAAAAATTTCTCTCTCCTCTCACTCTCTTCCCTCTCCAAACAAAATCAGCCCTCTCACTCGAGCCTCTCTCTCACTCTCGCCTCATCCCTCTCCCCGATGCTCCCATTCTCGCCTCTTCCATCTCATTCACTCTCGCCTCGCCGATTTCTGTGTGTGCTGACGAGTTTGGTGCTGCCGCCGATGGGAGACAATTGAAACATGGGTGATGGAAGACGAAGAGAGAGAAGGTGAGAGAAGATGAATGAGAGAGAGAGAGAAGGTGAGAGAATGAGATCATAAGAGAGAAGGTGAGAGAAGATGAAGACAATGAGAGAGGGAGGAGGTTTTCATTTCGTTTGAAGAGTGTGAAAGTGGGTGATTTGTTGATGGTGGAACTGTCTGTCAAGAGATGAAGAAAACGAAGGAAAAGTGACCACCATCGAATTTCAATGGATCGTAACATGAGACCCCAAAAATGCTATATATATTAAACGATATATGTGTGTGTATGTATCAGAGATGTGCGGTTTTGGCGGGGCGTGTAACTGCTTCTAACAGTTGGGTTTTTAAGTGTTTTGGAATGGCATTTTTTGGGGGAAAAATCATCCGTAACTCGAATTATACCGGGCTTGAATGGCACGAAACTAAAAATTTCTCTCTCCTCTCATTCTCTTCCCTCTCCAAACAAAATCAGCACTCTCACTTGAGCCTCTCTCTAACTCTTGTCTCATCCCTCTCCCCGATGCTCTCACTCTCGCCTAATCCCTTTCACCTCTCTCGCCTCATCCCTCTCATTCACTCTCGCCTCACCGATTTCAGTGTGTGCCGACGAGGTTGGTGCTGCCACCGACGGGGGACAATTGAAACATGGATGAGAGAAGACGAAGAGAGTGAAGGTGAGAGAAGATGAATGAGGGAGAGAGAAGGTGAGAGAATGAGATGATGAGAGAGAAGGTGAGAGAAGATAAAGAGAATGAGAGAAGGAGGAGGTTTTAATTTCGTTTGAAGAGTGAACTAGTGGGTGATTTGTGGATGTTGAAACTGTCTGTCAAGAGATTAAAAAAACGAAGAAAAAGTGACCGCCGTACGATTTCAATGTGTGTGTATGTATCAGAGATGTGCGATTTTGGAGGGGTGTGTAACTGCTTCCAACGGTTAGGTTTTTGGGTGTTTTGGAATGGCATTTTTGGAGGGAAAAATCATTCGTAGCTCGAATTATAACGGGCTCGAATTGCTCAAAACTAAAAATTTCTCTCTCCTCTCACTCTCTTCCCTCTCCAAAAGAAATAAGCACTCTCAATCGAGCCTCTCTCTCACTTTCGTCACATCCCTCTCCCCGATGCTCTCACTCTCGCCTCATCCCTCTCGCCTCTCTCGCCTCATTCCTCTCATTCACTCTCTCCTTGCCGATTTATGTGTGTGCCGACGAGGTTGGTGCTGCCGCCGACGAGAGACAATTGAAACACGGGTGACAGAAGACGAAGAGAGAAGGTGAGAGAAGATGAATGAGAGAGAGAAGGTGAGAGAATGAGATCATAAGAGAGAAGGTGAGAGAAGATGAAGAGAATGAGAGAGGGAGGAGGTTTTCATTTCGTTTGAAGAGTGAGCAAGTGGGTGATTTGTTGATGGTGGAACTGTCTGTCAAGAGATGAAGAAAACGAAGGAAAAGTGACTACCATAGGATTTCAATGGATCGTATCATGAGATCACCCAAAAATGCTATATATATATGCATGTTCAGATATATATGTGTGTGTATGTATCAGAGATGTGCGGTTTTGGCGGGGCGTGTAATTGCTTCCAACGGTTGGGTTTTTCGGTGTTCTGGAATGGCATTTTTTGGGGGGGGGGGAAATCAGCCGTAGCTCGAATTATACCGGGCTTGAATGGCTCGAAACTAAAAATTTCTCACACCTCTCACTCTCTTCCCTCTCCAAACAAAATCAGCACTCTCACCCGAGCCTCTGTCTCACTCTCGTCTCATCCCTCTCCCCGATGCACTCCCTCTTGCCTAATCCCTCTCGCCTCCTCCCTCTCATTCACTCTCGCCTCGCCGCTTTCTGTGTGTGCCGACGAGGTTGGTGCTGCCATCGACGAGGGACAATTGAAACATGGTGAGAGAAAATGAAGGGAGAGAAGGTGAGAGAAGATGAATGAGAGAGAGAGAAGGTGAGAGAATGAGATGATGAGAGAGAAGGTGAGAGAACATGAAGAGAATGAGAGAGAGGAGGTTTTCATTTCGTTTGAAAAGTGAGCAAGTGGGTGATTTGTTGATGGTGGAACTGTCTGTCAAGGGATGAAGAAAACGAAGGAAAAGTGACCACCGTAGGATTTCAATGGATCGTATCATGAGAACACCCAAAAATGCTATATATATACATGTACAGATATATCTATGTGTATGTATCAGAGATGTGTGGTTTTGGCGGGGCGTGTAACTGTTTCAACGGTTTGGTTTTTGGGTGTTTTGGAATGGCATTTTTGGGCGAAAAATCATCCGTAGCTCGAATTATACCGGGCTCGAATGGCTCGAAACTAAAAATATCTCTGTCATCACACTCTCTTCCCCCTGTAAACAAAATCAGCACTCTCACTTGAGCCTCTCTCTCACTCTCGTCTCATCCCTCTCCCCGATGCTCTCACTCTCGCCTCATCCCTCTCATTTACTCTCGCCTCGCCGATTTCTGTGTGTGCCAACGAGGTTGGTGCTGCCGCCGACGAGGGACAATTGAAACATGGGTGAGAGAAGATGAATGAGAGAGAGAAGGTAGGAGAATGAGATGATGAGAGAGAGAGTGAGAGAAGATGAAGAGAATGAGAGAGGGAGGAGGTTTCATTTCGTTTGAAGAGTGAGCAAGTGGGTGATTTGTTGATGGTGGAACTGTCTTTCAAGAGATGAAGAAAACGAAGGAAAAGTGACCACCGTAGGATTTTAATGGATCGTATCATGAGACCACCCAAACATGCAATATATATACATGTACAATTTATGTGTTTGTATGTATCAGAGATGTGCAGTTTTGGCGGGGCGTGTAACAGCCTCCAACGGTTGTGTTTTTGGGTGTTTTGGAATGGCATTTTTTGGGGGAGGGGGGGGGGAAATCATTCGTAGCTCGAATTATACCGGGCTCGAATGGCTTGAAACTAAAAATTTCTCTTTCCTCTCACTCTCTTCCCTCTCCAAACAAAATCAACACTCTCACTTGAGCCTCTCTCTCACTCTTGTCACATCCCTCTCCCCGATGCTCTCACTCTCGCCTCATCCCTCTCGCCTCTCTCGCCTCATTCCTCTCATTCACTCTCTCCTTGCCGATTTCTGTGTGTGCCGAGGAGGTTGGTGCTGCCGCCGACGAGGGACAATTGAAACATGGGTGAGAGAAGATGAAGAAACAGAAGGTGAGAGAAGATGAATGATAGAGAGAGAGAGAAGGTGAGAGAATGAGATGATGAGAGAGAAGGTGAGAGAAGATGAAGAGAATGAGAGAGAGGAGAGGTTTCATTTCTTTTGAAGAGTGAGCAAGTAGGTGATTTGTTGATGGTGGAACTGTCTGTCAAATGATGAAGAAAACGAAGGAAAAGTGACCACCGTAGGTTTTCAATGGATCGTATCATGAGACCACCCAAAAATGCTATATATATACATGGACAGATATATGTGTGTGTATGTATCAGAGATGTGCGGTTTTGGCGGGGCGTGTAACTGCTTCCAACGTTGGGTTTTTGGGTGTTGGAATGGCATTTTTGGGCGAGAAAATCATCCGTAGCTCGAATTAAACTGGGCTTGAATGGCTCGAAACTAAAAATTTCTCTCATCAAATTCTGTTCCCTCTCCAAACAAAATCAGCACTCTCACTCGAGCCTCTCTCTCACTCTCGTCTCATCCCCCTCCCTGATGCACTCCCTCTCACCTTATCCCTCTCGCCTCCTCCCTCTCATTCACTCTCGCCTCGCCGATTTCTGTGTGTGCCGACGAGGTTGGTGCTGCCGCCGACGAGGGACAGTTGAAACATGGGTGAGAGAAAATGAAGAGTTAGAAGGTGAGAGAAGATGAATGAGAGAGAGAGAAGGTGAGAGAACGAGATGATGAGAGAGAATGTGAGAAAAGATGAAGAGAATGAGAGAGGGAGGAGGTTTTCATTTGGTTTGAAGAGTGAGCAAGTGGGTGATTTGTTGATGGTGGAACTGTCTGTCAAGAGATGAAGAAAACAAAGGAAAAGTGACCACCAAAGGATTTCAATGAATCGTATCATCTGACCACCCAAAAATGCTATATATATACACATGTGCAGATATGTGCATGTGTATGTATCAGAGATGTGTGGTTTGGCAGGGCGTGTCACTGCTTCCACGGTTGGGTTTTTGGGTATTTTGGAATGGCATTTTTGGGGGGAAAAATCATCCGTAGCTCGAATTATACCGGGTTCGAATGGCTTGAAACTAAAAATATCTCTCTCCTCTCACTCTCTTCGCTCTCTAAACAAAATTAGCACTCTCACTCGAGCCTCTCTCTCACTCTCGTCTCATCTCTCTTCCCGATGCTCTCACTCTCGCCTCATCCCTCTCATTTACTCTCGCCTCGCCGATTTCTGTGTGTGCCAACGAGGTTGGTGCTGCCGCCGACGAGGGACAATTGAAACATGGGTGAGAGAAGATGAATGAGAGAGAGAAGGTGGGAGAATGAGATGATGAGAGAGAAAGTGAGAGAAGATGAAGAGAATGAGAGACGGAGGAGGTTTCATTTCGTTTGAAGAGTGAGCAAGTGGGTGATTTGTTGATGGTGGAACTGTTTTTCAAGAGATGAAGAAAACGAAGGAAAAGTGACCACCGTAGGATTTCAATGGATCGTATCATGAGACCACCCAAAAATGCAATATATATATACATGTACAGATATATGTGTTTGTATGTATCAGAGATGTGCGGTTTTGGCGGGGCGTGTAACAACTTCCAACGGTTGTGTTTTTGGGTGTTTTGGAATGGCATTTTTGGGGGGGAAAATCATTCGTAGCTCGAATTATACCGGGCTCGAATGGCTCGAAACTAAAAATTTCTATCTCCTCTCACTCCCTTCCCTTCCAAACAAAATCAGCACTCTCACTCGAGCCTCTCTCTCAATCTTGTCACATCCCTCTCCCCGATGCTCTCACTCTCGCCTCATCCCTCTCATTCACTCTCGCCTCGCCGATTTCTGTGTGTGCCGGCGAGGTTGGTGCTGCCGCCGACGAGGGACAATTGAAACATGGGTGAGAGAAGATGAAGAGACAGAAGGTGAGAGAAGATGAATGAGAGAGAGAGAGAAGGTGAGAGAATGAGATGATGAGAGAGAAGGTGAGAGAAGATGAATAGAATGAGAGAGAGAGGAGGTTTCATTTCTTTTGAAGAGTGAGCAAGTAGGTGATTTGTTGATGGTGGAACTGTCTATCAAGAGATGAAGAAAACAAAGGAAAAGTGACCGCCGTAGGTTTTCAATAGATCGTATCATGAGACCACCCAAAAATGCTATATATATACATGTACAGATATATGTGTGTGTATGTATCAGAGATGTGCGGTTTTGGCGGGGCATGTAACTGCTTCCGACGGTTGGGTTTTTGGGTGTTTTGGAATGGCATTTTTGGGGGTGAAAATCATCCGTAGCTCGAATTATACTGGGCTTGAATGGCTCGAAACTAAACATTTCTCTCATCTCATTCTGTTCCCTCTCAAGACAAAATCAGCACTCTCACTCGAGTGTCTCTCTCACTCTCGTCTCATCCCCCTCCCCGATGCACTCCCTCTCGCCTCATCCCTCTCGTCTCCTCCCTCTCATTCACTCTCGCCTCGCTGATTTCTGTGTGTGCCGACGAGGTTGGTGCTGCCGCCGACGAGGGACAATTGAAACATGGGTGAGAGAAATTGAAGGGAGAGAAGGTGAGAGAAGATGAATGAGAGAGAGAGAAGGTCAGAGAATGAGATGATGAGAGAGAATGTGAGAGAAGATGAAGAGAATGAGAGAGGGAGGAGGTTTTCATTTCGTTTGAAGAGTGAGCAATTGGGTGATTTGTTGATGGTGGAACTGTCTGTCAAGCGATGAAGAAAACGAAAGAAAAGTGACCACCATAGGATTTCAATGGATCGTATCATGAGACCACCCAAAAATGCTATATATATACACATGTGCAGATATATGCGTGTGTATGTATCAGAGATGTGTGGCTTTGGCGGGGCCTGTCACTGCTTCCAACGGTTGGGTTTTTGGGTATTTTGGAATGGCATTTTTGGGGGCAAAAATCATCCGTAGCTCGAATTATACCGGGCTCAAATGGCTCGAAACTAAAAATATCTCTCTCCTCTCACTCTCTTCCCTCTCTAAACAAAATCAGCACTCTCACTCGAGCCTCTCTCTCACTCTCGTCTCATCTCTCTCCCCGATGCTCTCACTCTCGCCTCATCCCTCTCATTTACTCTCGCCTCGCCGATTTCTGTGTGTGCCGACGAGGTTGGTGCTGCCGCCGACGAGGGACAATTGAAACATGGGTGAGAGAAGATGAATGAGAGAGAGAAGGTGGGAGAATGAGATGATGAGAGAGAAAGTGAGAGAAGATGAAGAGAATGAGAGAGGGAGGAGGTTTCATTTCGTTTGAAGAGTGAGCAAGTGGGTGATTTGTTGATGGTGGAACTGTTTTTCAAGAGATGAAGAAAACGAAGGAAAAGTGACAACCGTAGGATTTCAATGCATCGTATCATGAGACCACCCAAAAATGCAATATATATATACATGTACAGATATATGTGTTTGTATGTGTCAGAGATGTGCGGTTTTGGCGGGGCGTGTAACAACTTCCAACGGCTGTGTTTTTGGGTGTTTTGGAATGGCAATTTTGGGGTGGAAAATCATTCGTAGCTCGAATTATACCGGGCTCAAATGGCTCGAAACTAAAAATTTCTATCTCCTCTGACTCCCTTCCCTCTCCAAACAAAATCAGCACTCTCACTCGAGCCTCTCTCTCAATCTTGTCACATCCCTCTCCCCGATGCTCTCACTCTCGCCTCATCCCTCTCATTCACTCTCGCCTCGCCGATTTCTATGTGTGCCGACGAGGTTGGTGCTGCCGCCGACGAGGGACAATTGAAGCATGGGTGAGAGAAGATGAAGACACAGAAAGTGAGAGAAGATGAATGAGAGAGAGAGAGAAGGTGAGAGAATGAGATGATGAGAAAGAAGGTGAGAGAAGATGAATAGAATGAGAGAGAGAGGAGGTTTCATTTCTTTTGAAGAGTGAGCAAGTAGGTGATTTGTTGATGGTGGAACTGTCTATCAAGAGATGAAGAAAACAAAGGAAAAGTGACCGCCATAGGTTTTCAATAGATCGTATCATGAGACCACCCAAAAATGCTATATATATACATGTACAGATATATGTGTGTGTATGTATCAGAGATGTGCGGTTTTGGCGGGGCGTGTAACAACTTCCAACGGTTGTGTTTTTGGGTGTTTTGGAATGGCAATTTTGGGGGGGAAAATCATTCGTAGCTCGAATTATACCGGGCTCAAATGGCTCGAAACTAAAAATTTCTATCTCCTCTCACTCCCTTCCCTCTCCAAACAAAATCAGCACTCTCACTCGAGCCTCTCTCTCAATCTTGTCACATCCCTCTCCCCGATGCTCTCACTCTCGCCTCATCCCTCTCATTCACTCTCGCCTCGCCGATTTCTATGTGTGCCGACGAGGTTGGTGCTACCGCCGACGAGGGACAATTGAAGCATGGGTGAGAGAAGATGAAGACACAGAAAGTAAGAGAAGATGAATGAGAGAGAGAGAGAAGGTGAGAGAATGAGATGATGAGAGAGAAGGTGAGAGAAGATGAATAGAATGAGAGAGAGAGGAGGTTTCATTTCTTTTGAAGAGTGAGCAAGTAGGTGATTTGTTGATGGTGGAACTGTCTATCAAGAGATGAAGAAAACAAAGAAAAAGTGACCGCCGTAGGTTTTCAATAGATCGTATCATGAGACCATCCAAAAATGCTATATATATACATGTACAGATATATGTGTGTGTATGTATCAGAGATGTGCGGTTTTGGCGGGGCGTGTAACGGCTTCCGACGGTTGGGTTTTTGGGTGTTTTGGAATGGCATTTTTGGGGGGGAAAATCATCCGTAGCTCGAATTAAACTGGGCTTGAATGGCTTGTAGACACCCCATTTTGACCGGCCCTAAGACTTGGGCGCTTTCTTTTGATTACCCGATGATGACAATTAGAATGTGTTTCTCACAAAATTCTCAGTAAGAAAGATGGAATTTAAGTTTTAATTCCAACCTTCACCCATTTTTTGGCCAAACTATTTTAGACCTTAAAACCCTCTTTTCAAAATATGTTTTTTTTAAATGTTTCTACAATGCCCCGAAGCTCCTATTTCGATTAAAATGTTGCACTTTTCAGTAAACCGAGTAAGGACAAAGTGGAAATAAATGGAAGGGAGGTGAACTTTCTTGAAAAATATTTAAAAACATCTTCTTTATAGGTTTGGAGTTAAAGGAAATAGAAGGGGATGAAAGAAAACTGGTTTAGGAAAAGAATGAGTATCAAATTATTAAGAAGGAAATGAGCAGCCTTCACTAAATTAGGCATTTCTCTTTGTACACTTGGAATTTAAATGTGAGGCCACCACCATTGGAAAGTAGACTTCTGGGGCTTCAATTTAGACCCAAGAACCACCTTAGATCAAGTCCAAATAAGGGAGATATGCCTATTTGAAGTTGGGCTTCAAAGCAGATTTTGTTGACCCAGCCCGAGACAGCCTTTACTAAATTAGGCATATCTCTTTGTACACTTGAATTTAAATATGAGGCCACCACCATTGGAAAGTAGACTTCTGGGCTTCAATTTAGACCCAAGAACCACCTAAAACCAAGTTCATATAAGGGAGATATGCCCATTTGAAGTTGGGCTTAAAAGTAGATTTTGTTGACCTGGGCCCGCGGGAAATGAACAGTCTTCACTAAATTCGGCATATCTCTTTGTATACTTGGAATTTAAATATGAGGCCACCACCATTGGAAAGTAGACTTCTGGGGCTTCAATTTGGACCCAAGAACCGCCTAAAACCAAGTCCATATGGAGGAGATATGCCCATTTGAAGTTGGACTTAAAAGCAGATTTTGTTGACTCGGCCAAAACAGCAGCAGCCCGTTTTTCTTGGTTTTAGTTCGGTTGGGACACCCCATTGAGCCATTTTTTGATCCATTCAAGTGCACCCACTCATCCTCCAACATCCCCACTCATTATCTACACATCCCACCATCTCCACTCATCATCCACTTTCATAATTACACTCCACCATCTACTTTCATGATCACATCCCATCATCCCCACTCACCATCCACTTCCATAATTACATCCCACCATCCCCACTCACCATCTACTTTCATAATCACATCCCACCATCTCAAGTCATAATCCATTTTCCTAAAGCAACCACACCATCACCATTCATCATTCACCTCCATTATACATTGTCCCCCATTAACTCCACTTTGTCTTCCACCATTGCCTACTTGCATTGGCTATATAATGAGAGCTCTAGTCTTGAATTGAGGGAGGATTTTTGAAGAAGAGAAGGGTAGGGAGAGAATGCTAAAATTGTGTTAGAATTTGAAAGAAAAGAAGTCTTAAAAATAAGAGAGTTGTTTTGCCAAACTAGTGAAGTTACATAGCCTCTTACATCTTGTCTCTCCTTGTCAAAAATCACTCAAAGCCTTAACCAAAGAGAGTATTCTTGCCAAGAAAAGAGTGATCATACACTTGTTCAAACCGTTATTTTAAGCTCAAATTCCAAGCTTTTGAATTGAGTATTAAGATCATAATTCACAACCTTGAGGGTGATCAAGAGGAAGTTTGAAAATCAAGAAGTTCAATCCTTCTTTGCAAGGTGAATTTTCAATTCTTTCATTTTTCTTACATGTTTTATCTTATATTTATTTTCTTATTTTAGTTTCATATTACTTTTGTTGTAATCTTGCATATTCTATCTCATATTTATTTTATTGTTTTAGCTTTGTAGTAGTTGTGTTCTTTTTCTTTTTCCTTTTTTTGTGTTCTTATTTTAATTTCACAATCTTGCATGTTCTATTTTATATTTGTTTTCTTGTTTTAGTTTCATAGTAGTTGTGTAGTAATCTTGCATTTCCTAGGTTAAAGTTATCCTCTTATATTAGTTTCATATTAGTTTTGTTTTAATCTTACATGTTCTACCTTATATTTGTTTTCTTAATTTAGGTTCATGTTAGTTTTGTTATAATTTTGCACTTTCTATTTTTGTTTCCTTATTGTAAGCTAACCGGTAGTGGTTAGTTGAGCCATACATATTTCTTGTTTGTTCCTTTTCTTGGTTTCGCAACAAGACAGGTTTTGCTCGGCCTAGTTGGCCGACCGGCGTATTTGGCCGGTCGGTTAGCTTCCTTCTGACAAGATGGCATAACCTCCCATGTTGACCAATTTCCGCCAACAATTCCAAGGCACATAAAGCTTTTTTTTTCATTTATTTTATTTTGAGTGTTTTGCGAGGTTTTTTTTTTATTTTTTTATTTTGTTGTAATATTCTCCTCATCCCTCTGTAATTTGGTTTGTAATTATTCTTTCAAGTGTTGTAATAATTCCCCATCCCCGCTTCTTTCTATCCCATTCTTTTACTTGCTTTCCTTATTTGTACAAAAACATCATATTTATTTTTCATCATATTAATGCTTTGCATCCATGTTTCATGCATCTTGATTCGGCTAAGTTTGCATTTGTGGATTTAATCAATTCCTATGTGATTATGTGCGCTACCTTATGTTCTTGAGATGATTCACATGTCATATCTTAGAAGCCGAATCTTTAGTTGCATCTCATGAGTGAATTGCATTAGGATTCTGTATATAAGATCATGCATATTTTACTAACTTTGTTTTGTAGTTATTCGAGGGACGTCGGTCAATCTGTGAGTTTTTATGCTTTAGCATCTCATTTGTGTGTATTTTTCTTACTATGTGTTAGTATTCTACCATGAGGCTACTTGCTTACTTGATATAACTGTATGAATGCCTGTGGATGAAGGCTTGTTGTTTGAATTGGAATAATTCAATAAATGTACGTTTTAAGCCCACTTTGCAGTGGCAAATTCACAAACTTTAAGCCCACTTTGTCAAGTGGCAAATTAAACCCTTTTCGAAAAACAAACATGAAGTTGAATTGTTCCAATTTGAGCAAACTAGTCTATACTTGTATGCTTCACATAGTAAATTTTAGGATTTACTAAAATAATCAGAATATAAACATATAAAGAAAATAAAAGTCATATCATGGTTTAGTAGAGGCCGATCTTTTGATCGGGTGAGCGGGGGTGCTCATTATTGACCTTCCCCTCTCATACCTAAGGTTCCGAGCCAAGCATCCTTGGTTACGACGAACAGTGGCCTTGGCACCGAGTCATGGGTTTCCTAATTTCCCAAAATATTAGGTGGCGACTCTGAGATCTGATGACGCAGTCCATTTTTGACAAAATTGCAATAAAATGGATTTTTAATAAAAGTTGCCAAATCTGGACTCTCATCTACGTTTCACATTGCACTCGTGAAACTTGAGATCAAAGAGATCTCGGGAGTCCGAACTGTTTAACGCGCGCGGGTACCCCCCCGGGCATGTTACAGTTTCTGGTGACTCTACTGGGGATTTATGAAACCTTGACTCGAACTCCATGATATGACTTTTATTTTCAATTATATGTTTGTTGCATTACATGCATTGGTGCACTTAAAGTTCCTGTGTTGCCCAGATGCTGGTGGGAGCACAGGTACACTTTTTGTGACACTACACCTATCTTTACGATATTTTAGAGGCCTTGTGTTGTAACCTTTTGAGATTTGTCAAAATGGTAGCTTTGCTATGTAGCCCTGCTATCTAGCTTTGCTATCTAAGATTCTCAGACTCCGAAGAGAGGCTATTTGACTCTTCTGATTTCCTGGGATCTTTATTGGTTATGACCCAAAGGACTCTTTGGTAACGTCACCATGACTTCAACCCTTAGAGTAGAGCTAACCTTGTACATATAGTGAGCTATAGTACCTTTCAAATTAGGACATGATGCTTTCCTCTTTCTAGGATGTATGATACCACTTGTTTGAATAGTGAAACCCTAGATCATTTCAAGCTAGGACAGGATAACCCTATCCTCTTTAGGGGTGTTTGTTCTATTTCCTGCTATGTGTTATGTGCAATGTATTGGATCTATACAGGGGTATTCACATTCGAATGAGTGGTTCAGGTTGTTCAGTTTAGCACCATTACTTCAAAAACAAAAAAAAAATAACAAAAACATAAAATCAAAAAAATAAAATATAAAAAAAAGAGAGGCCGATATCCCACAAAGTCGACCATCTCTGTAATTGGGGAGTGACCACCTGTTGACTGCACGAGCTTTATTTTGAATGTTGTGGCTGGCGCACACTTTGACTAGCAAAATTGAGAATGGTTTTATTCTGAGTTCTGAATTGAGTATTGAGTCTAAGTGTGATTCCACCAAGTTTGTAGAGCTAGGATCAAGCTCGAGCCGTTCTAGTGAGTCAGAGTCTGTTGATTTTAAGAGTGCTAACCTAGACATTTCTGTCTTGTCTAGGTCTTCTTTGTCATTTTCTTTTGAGTCTGTGTCATTGCTGAGTCATAGTCACTTTTCAAAAAAAAAAATTCAAAAAAATAAAATATAAAAAAATGCCATAGAGTCTGCCTACTTCTCTGTGCCTTTCAATCATTACATTGACCAAAGTTTTTCAAAACTTTTTCCAAAAACTCTGATAAAAACAAAGAGGAGGAATTTCCTCGGGATTTGCAAATTTTGATCAACTGAGAGGAAGAGAGGTGTGCTAAGCCTTTGATGAATAAAATCATTTTTGTTAATGTGAGTACTGAGAAGGATCCTGGCTTGGTCCAAATTGGTTCTATCTTATCTTCGTAAAAGTACGAGTGATTAGTCACTTTGTGAAAAGATTTCAAAAACTGTTTTTGCGTGGTCCTACGAAGACAGGCCTGGAATTGATTATACAGCATAGGATCCCTCTTGACTCGAGGTCCGACCTCCTTAGCTCCTTAGCTTTCAAACCTTGATTCGAAGTATTCAATGATCATTCAAAGTGTAAGGCTTGCATAGCCGAATTGGAAATAGCCCTTGAACTAGGGGCCATGATGTGAGTCAAATGGAGGCAGCCCTTCAACTAGGGGCAATAAGGTCGAATATAATTTAGAGCAAAGAATGTGATTTCGATTTAAAACAGCCCTTGAACTAGGGACAAAAGTGTGAGGCTTGCATAGCTGAAATGGAGGTAGCCCTTGAACTAGGGGCAATAAAGTATCACCCTTGAGAGGCTCGCTGGGTCGAAAACCCGGAAGGGCGACCCAGGCAAAAGTTAGAGCACAAAAAAAATGAAAAAATAAAAAAGAAAAAAAAAGAAGGAAGAATAAAAAGAAAAAAAAAAGCTCGCAAGGTTGAAAACCTGAAAGGGCGGCTTTGGCAAAAGTTAGAGCGTAAAAGGAGAGTGTCAATACCCGAGTGAACCTTAGCCAAAACTATGTAGAGCCTGTGATTCAGATTGGAAACAACCCTTGGACTAGGGGCAAGAAGGTCAGATGTGATTTAGATTTGAAGGAGCCCTTGAACTAGGGGCAAAAGGTTGGATGTGATCAAAGAGTTAAAACTGAATCGTCTCCCAATGAAGACCGCCAAGAAAGGCAAAACCCAGAATTTGAGAGAATGGATTTTATTATTGAAGGACAGTCGAGTTCCTATCCACTACACTAGGGGCAACACTAGGGGCAAATTCATACCCAATTCAACCTAGTCCCTACATCATCATATCTACCGGTCAAGTGTAGCAGTTGTTCTTATAGTTGGCTTAGAGATTCCCCAATCAACATGACAAGTTAAAATGAAAGTAACCCTTGAGAGGCTCGCTGGGTTGAAAACCCAGAAGGGCGATCCAGGCAAAAGTTAGAGCAGAAAAAAAAAAAAAAAAAAAAAAAAAAAAAAAAAAAAAAAACTAGAAACTCAAAAGACATAAAAAAATGATGAAAATGAAAAATGAAAAATGAAAAGCTCGCAAGGTTGAAAACCCGAAAGGGTGGCTTTGGCAAAAGTTAGAGCACAAAAGGAGAGTGTCAATACCCGAGTGAACCTCAGCCCGAACTACGATGGCCTGATTCCTATCTTTGGGATACGTAGGTAGCTTCATCTTGAAGTTCGGCCCCCAATAAATTTTGTTAACTTATTCATTTCGTCCATGTTTGATTGGTGTATCTTTAGTTGACTTGGTTGTCCTATCCGTGTTTGATTGGTGTATCTTCATTCTGCTCAGTTCAGTTGGTTCGAGTCAACTTGGTTCGGTTCGGTTCGGCGATTCGGTTCGGTCCGGTTTTGCTCGGTTTCATTCGATTCGGATCGGCTCGGTTCGGTTATGGTTTGGGACTATGCACCCCGATGCTTGATTCCATGTTAGTTGAGTAGTGGCCATTTGCAAAAATAGGTTTTGATTAATTTGAATGAAGCTGACTAATTTTTCTCGAAAATTGTTTCATTTTTGCAAAACTTGGACCATTCTTTGGATTTGAAAAGGGAAAATTTTCAGTGCTCACAGCTTAGCTTACGTGATTTCAAAACAGAAAATGGAATAAGTATGCTAATCTAACTCTCATGTTGATCAAAACATTTTTAAAAAAAAAAAAAATCAAAAAAAAAAAAAAAAAAAAAAAAATCAAGGCAATGAATTAGGGGCATAGTTGAGTTAGTGATTCTGTCTTCTCTACCACTCGAGTCAACTCCTCAGTGTATATAAGTGTGTATTCGTACCAGTCAGTGTATTTATACC
This sequence comes from Camellia japonica, assembly GCA_030407325.1. Lineage (NCBI taxonomy): Eukaryota > Viridiplantae > Streptophyta > Magnoliopsida > Ericales > Theaceae > Camellia > Camellia japonica. The sequence continues at coordinate 139,649,765 of JAPPVO010000024.1, forward strand.
AGTCAGTGTATATCAGTGTGTCTTCATACCAGTCAATGTATTTATACCAGTCAGGGTATTCATACCAATCAGTGTATGTCAGTGTGTATTTATACTAGTTAGTGTATTTATACCGGTTAGGGTATTCATACCAGTCAGCGTATAGAAGTGTGTTTGGATTATTTTGGCTTCGTTTTTCTTACGTTGAGTCAGTTTTATTTTTATTCAGGTCAGTATGGATCAATGTCCAATTCAGAGTTCCAAATTCAATCAATCTCAAATTCGATCAAACAAAAGTATTTTCAAACTCAAAGTGATATGCCAGTCACACCATTGAGATACAAAACTGAAACTTTTTATACAGTCAGGGGAGGACATCCCCGATTACAGAGACTCCAAAAAAAAAAAACAAAAACAAAAACAAAAAAAAAAACAAATAAAAAAAAACAGAAAATACAGAAAAAAAAGGAAGAAAACCAGAAATACAAAACAAAAAAGAAAAAAAAAGAAAAAAAAAAGGATCATCTTCTTCTTCTTCGCCGATGCTGGCCACATGCCAACTTCACTTACTCGGCTCTTCCGTCGTCGAGCTCTTCCTCTTTTTGTCGCTCTTTTTGTCGTCAATCTTCGAAGGCCCTACTCCAGTACTTCCACCAAGAACGACCACAGTGTTTCCGCCGACAGAGTCGGCTCCCCGCCGACCATCAAAGGCGAGGTACGAAGATGCCCCAAATCGGGCCATAGAGGTGGAGTGCCTTTTCAGCTCCTTGTTTTCAGCCTTCAAGGCACAAATTTCTGCCCGTGCATCTCTGTACATGCATTGGAGTAGGGAGAGTTGGGCGTTGACCTGGTATACCTCACACGCCTTGTTTTGCAGACGGTGAGACAGGTTAGTGACCGCCGCCACTGTCTCCATGCAGGACCTCAACGTGTAGTGGTTGGCCTCGATATCATTTTGAGTAGCCATTACTTGCTCAACTGATAGTGTGGGAAGACTAGGTTGAGTAAGAGCAGGGGCACTTGGCCCAGAGGAGCTCGATGGACCATTAAGATCCGGAAAAAGAGAGAGAGGGCGAGATGAAGCCATGTATAGGAAGAGAGAGGAAAGAAGGGAGTCACAGAGGAATGACAGAAAATAGAAGAGGAAAAGAAGAAGGAGGAGGAAGACGGAAAAATGATGAAGAAGAAGATGGAAGAGTGAGCAGAAGAAGAGAGTAGTTAAGAAGAAGAGAAAAGAGTGAGGAAGATACTGAAGAGAAGAAGAAGACGAGAGAGAAAGACAGAGTGAGGGAGCCGAGGCGAGCGTCGTTCGAGGCGACCTGCTTTTGTCGGCTAGTGACGCGAAAGCAGGCCGCGTGTCAGGCGTGGCTATCAAAAAAGAGAGAGACGCGGGAGAGTTGTGTGTGCATATATGTATATATATTGTATAGCTATGTAATATAGATATTTGTTTGAACATTTGGGTCACAGGTGTGGCTTGGGTTCGGTGGTTTCGCCCAGTGGTTGAAGAGTGAGAGGCTGAGCCTGAGGTCAGGGGTTCGAACCCCACATCGAGTGTTTCTTTTGGTTTGTTTTGATTTTGTGTATATATGTCTCGTATATGTATATATATTTGTTTACATATCTTGTCATAGTCATAAGAGTGGAGTGGCTCAGTGGTTGAGTACTCGGAGGCCAAGCTTGAGGTCAGGGGTTCGACACCCCGTATCCCATGTCCATGCATTTTTGCATTTTTCCTTTCTTTTTTGCGTGTTTTGCGTACGTGTGCTGACGTCAGCAAACAAAATATGCCTTCTCAATAACGGCGTCTTCCCGCTAACGGCTGCAAACAGAATATTCCCCACGTTTGTGTATAGGTCCGTATATGTCTGTGTCGTATATACCTGTATATATACTGTATATGTCTGTGTATATATCTGTATATATTTGTCTGTATGTTGTCTGTATATGTATGTATGTATACCGTATGTATATATCTGTGTGTATTTTTGTCTGTATATGAACATATGTATACCGTATGAACATATGTATACCGTATATGCATGTCTGTGTATATTGTCGTATTTGTATGTATTTTGTCTATACATGGTATATGTATACGGTATTTGGTTCGAACATACAATTCCTTCTTTCATTCTGTGCATCTATCGCACAATAATCTCACTTCGTTCACCTACCACACAAATTTCAATTTCAATTCCATCGCACTATTTTGTGCAATCCTATCGGTCTAGGAGACCTTAAATCCTACTGGTGTCTAGGAGACCTAAAATCCTACTGGTGTCTAGGAGACCTAAAATCCCACTGGTGTCAAGGAGACCTAAAATCCTATCGGTCTAGGAGACCTTAAATCCTACTGGTGTCTAGGAGACCCTAAATCCTACTGGTGTCTAGGAGACCTAAAATCCTAACGGTCTAGGAGACCTAAAATCCTACTGGTGTCTAGGAGACCTAAAATCCTATCGGTCTAGGAGACCTAAAATCCTCCGGTGTCTACGAGACCTTAAATCCTTCTGGTGTCTAGGAGCCCTTAAATCCTACTGGTGTCTAGGAGACCCTAAATCCTACTGGTGTCTAGGAGACCTAAAATCCTACTGGTGTCTAGGAGACCTAAAATCCTATCGGTCTAGGAGACCTAAAATCCTCCGGTGTCTAGGAGACCTTAAATCCTATGGTGTCTAGGAGACCTAAATCCTCTGGTGTCTAGGAGACCTAAAATCCTACTGGTCTAGGAGACCTTAAATCCTATGGTGTCTAGGAGACCTAAAATCCTACTGGTGTCTAGGAGACCTAAAATCCTTCGGTGTCTAGGAGACCTTAAATCCTACTGGTGTCTAGGAGACCTTAAATCCTACTGGTCTAGGAGACCTTAAATCCTCTGTGTCTAGGAGACCTTAATCCTACTGGTGTCTAGGAGACCTAAAATCCTACTGGTGTCTAGGAGACCTAAAATCCTATTGTCTAGGAGACCTTAAATCCTACTGGTGTCTAGGAGACCTAAAATCCTACTGGTGTCTAGGAGACCTAAAATCCTATTGGTGTCTAGAGACCTTAAATCCTTCTGGTGTCTAGGAGACCTTAAATCCTACTGGTGTCTAGGAGACCTTAAATCCTACTGGTGTCTAGGAGACCCTAAATCCTACTGGTGTCTAGGAGACCTAAAATCCTATCGGTCTAGGAGACCTAAAATCCTACTGGTGTCTAGGAGACCTAAAATCCTATCGGTCTAGGAGACCTAAAATCCTCCGGTGTCTAGGAGACCTTAAATCCTAATGGTGTCCAGGAGACCTAAAATCCTACTGGTCTAGGAGACCTTAAATCCTATGGTGTCTAGGAGACCTTAAATCCTACTGGTGTCTAGGAGACCTAAAATCCTACTGGTGTCTAGGAGACCTAAAATCCTTCGGTGTCTAGGAGACCTTAAATCCTACTGGTGTCTAGGAGACCTTAAATCCTACTGGTCTAGGAGACCTTAAATCCTACTGGTGTCTAGGAGACCTAAAATCCTACTGGTGTCTAGGAGACCTAAAATCCTATTGGTCTAGGAGACCTTAAATCCTACTGGTGTCTAGGAGACCTTAAATCCTACTGGTGTCTAGGAGACCTAAAATCCTACTGGTGTCTAGGAGACCTAAAATCCTATTGGTGTCTAGGAGACCTTAAATCCTATTGGTCTAGGAGACCTTAAATCCTCTGGTGTCCAGGAGACCTTAAATCCTACTGGTGTCTAGGAGACCTAAAATCCTACTGGTCTCTAGGAGACCTAAAATCCTACTGGTCTAGGAGACCTTAAATCGTACTGGTGTCTAGGAGACCTAAAATCCTAATGTGTCTAGGAGACTAAAATCCTATTGGTCTAGGAGACCTTAATCCTACTGGTGTCTATGGAGACCTAAAATCCTACTGGTGTCTAGGAGACCTTAAATCCTATTGGTCTAGGAGACCTTAAATCCTCTGGTGTCTAGGAGACCTTAAATCCTACAGTGTCTAGGAGACCTTTCACTTGTGCGGTATGCACATGTGTATGCGATGCAACCCCCTTTCACTTGTGCGGTACGCACATGTGTATGCGATGCAACCCCTTTCACTTGTGCGGTATGCACATGTGTATGCGATGCAACCCCCTTTCACTTGTGCGGTACGCACATGTGTATGCGATGCAACCCCTTTCACTTGTGCGGTATGCACATGTGTATGCGATGCAACCCCCTTTCACTTGTGCGGTACGCACATGTGTATGCGATGCAACCCCTTTCACTTGTGCGGTATGCACATGTGTATGCCATGCAACCCCTTTCACTTGTGCAATATGCACATGTGTATGCGATGCAACCCCCCCTTCACATTGTGCGGTATGCACATGTGTATGCGATGCAACCCCTTTCACTTGTGCGGTACGCACATGTGTATGCGATGCAACTCCTTCTTTCACTTGTGCGGTATGCACATGTGTATGCGATGCAACCCCTTTCACTTGTGCGTACGCACATGTGTATGCGATGCAACCTCTTTCACTTGTGCGGTATGCACATGTGTATGCGATGCAACCCCTTTCACTTGTGCGGTACCACATGTGTATGCGATGCAACCCCTTTCACTTGTGCGGTATGCACATGTTATGCGATGCAACCCCTTTCACTTGTGCGGTAGCACATGTGTATGCGATGCAACCCCTTTCACTTGTGCGGTACGCACATGTGTATGCGATGCAACCCCTTTCACTTGTGCAGTATGCACATGTGTATGCGATGCAACCCCTTTCATTTGTGCGGTATGCACATCTGTATGCGATGCAACCCCCCTTTCATTTGTGCGGTATGCACATTTATGCGATGCAACCCCTTTTCGTGGTCTAGGAGACCTTAAATCCTATAAAGGTGCAATTCCTTTGGTGTTTGTCGTGCCCGAACGACTTTAGGTGGTCTGGTATAGTCACCTGCCTGTGATTGCAATGAGTTCCTAGGAGACCAACTAAGACGGTGGAAACTAGAGTTCGAATGGCGATGCCTAGAACGCAAAAGGTTCGGGATTTCCGAGACTAAAGTCTGGTTTAAATACCCAAGGGTGTATCCCCGGTTTGAAATCTGTATGGCAGCCCCATAGGTTGAGATAGCTTTGTATGCGCCTCAACTCTGGAAACTGAACCAACCTAGTCTGTCATCCTGTTGGAGAATAGGGAAAGTTGCAAACATAGCCAGCTCTCCATGACATTGCATTGCATTGCATACATCATGAATTTTCAAACAACCGGCTTCGCGAAGCGTGTAAGTCCAACTTTCAAACTGCATTTTGAGCATGTCACTTGCATTCTGCCCCTGAACTACGCTGGTTTGATTCCTTGCAAAGGGATACGTAAGCAACCTTTGGGTTCAACCACTTGCATTACATCTGTTTGTTTGCCCAAGTCTTACGGCCTTGTCAAAAGGGTCATCTTTAGGCTTTGACATTCACTCACGTCATGAAATGACTTTGAGTTCTGTCAAAGAGGGGCAACTGTAGACACCCCATTTTGACCGGCCCTAAGACTTGGGCGCTTTCTTTTGATTACCCGATTATGACAATTAGAATGTGTTTCTCACAAAATTCTCAGTAAGAAAGATGGAATTTAAGTTTTAATTCCAACCTTCACCCATTTTTTGGCCAAACTATTTTAGACCTTAAAACCCTCTTTTCAAAATATGTTTTTTTTAAATGTTTCTACAATGTTCCGAAGCTCCTATTTCGATTAAAATGTTGCACTTTTCAGTAAACCGAGTAAGGACAAAGTGGAAATAAATGGAAGGGAGGTGAACTTTTTTGAAAAATATTTAAAAACATCTTCTTTATAGGTTTGGAGTTAAAGGAAATAGAAGGGGATGAAAGAAAACTGGTTTAGGAAAAGAATGAGTATCAAATTATTAAGAAGGAAATGAGCAGCCTTCACTAAATTAGGCATTTCTCTTTGTACACTTGGAATTTAAATGTGAGGCCACCACCATTGGAAAGTAGACTTCTGGGGCTTCAATTTAGACCCAAGAACCACCTTAGATCAAGTCCAAATAAGGGAGATATGCCTATTTGAAGTTGGGCTTCAAAGCAGATTTTGTTGACCCAGCCCGAGACAGCCTTTACTAAATTAGGCATATCTCTTTGTACACTTGGAATGTAAATGTGAGGCCACCACCATTGGAAAATAGACTTCTGGGGCTTCAATTTAGACCCAAGAACCACCTAAAACCAAGTTCATATAAGGGAGATATGCCCATTTGAAGTTGGGCTTAAAAGCAGATTTTGTTGACCTGGGCCCGCGGGAAATGAACAGTCTTCACTAAATTTGGCATATCTCTTTGTATACTTGGAATTTAAATATGAGGCCACCACCATTGGAAAGTAGACTTCTGGGGCTTCCATTTGGACCCAAGAACCGCCTAAAACCAAGTCCATATGGAGGAGATATGCCCATTTGAAGTTGGACTTAAAAACAGATTTTGTTGACTCGGCCCAAAACAGCAGCAGCCCCGTTTTTCTTGGTTTTAGTTCGGTTGGGACACCCCATTGAGCCATTTTTTGATCCATTCAAGTGCACCCACTCATCCTCCAACATCCCCAATCATTATCTACACATCCCACCATCTCCACTCATCATCCACTTTCATAATTACACTCCACCATCTACTTTTATGATCACATCCCATCATCCCCACTCACCATCCACTTCCATAATTACATCCCACCATCCCCACTCACCATCTACTTTCATAATCACATCCCACCATCTCAAGTCATAATCCATTTTCCTAAAGCAACCACGCCATCACCATTCATCATTCACCTCCATTATACATTGTCCCCCATTAACTCCACTTTGTCTTCCACCTTTGCCTACTTGCATTGGCTATATAATGAGAGCTCTAGTCTTGAATTGAGGGAGGATTTTTGAAGAAGAGAAGGGTAGGGAGAGAATGCTAAAATTGTGTTAGAATTTGAGAGAAAAGAAGTCTTAAAAATAAGAGAGTTGTTTTGCCAAACTAGTGAAGTTACATAGCCTCTTACATCTTGTCTCTCCTTGTCAAAAATCACTCAAAGCCTTAACCAAAGAGAGTATTCTTGCCAAGAAAAGAGTGATCATACACTTGTTCAAAACCGTTATTTTAAGCTCAAATTCCAAGCTTTTGAATTGAGGATTAAGATCATAATTCACAACCTTGAGGGTGATCAAGAGGAAGTTTGAAAATCAAGAAGTTCAATCCTTCTTTGCAAGGTGAATTTTCAATTCTTTCATTTTTTTTACATGTTTTATCTTATATTTATTTTCTTATTTTAGTTTCATATTACTTTTGTTGTAATCTTGCATATTCTATCCCATATTTATTTTATTGTTTTAGCTTTGTAGTAGTTGTGTTCTTTTTCTTTTTCTTTTTTTTGTGTTCTTATTTTAATTTCACAATCTTGCATGTTCTATTTTATATTTGTTTTCTTGTTTTAGTTTCATAGTAGTTGTGTAGTAATCTTGCATTTCCTAGGTTAAAGTTATCCTCTTATATTAGTTTCATATTAGTTTTGTTTTAATCTTACATGTTCTACCTTATATTTGTTTTCTTAATTTAGGTTCATGTTAGTTTTGTTATAATTTTGCACTTTCTATTTTCGTTTCCTTATTGTAAGCTAACCGGTAGTGGTTAGTTGAGCCACCTACATATTTCTTGTTTGTTCCTTTTCTTGGTTTCGCAACAAGACAGGTTTTGCTCGGCCTAGTTGGCCGACCGGCGTATTTGGCCGGTCGGTTAGCTTCCTTCTGACAAGATGGCATAACCTCCCAATGTTGACCAATTTCCGCCAACAATTCCAAGGCACATAAAGCTTTTTCTTTCATTTATTTTATTTTGAGTGTTTTGCGAGGTTTTTTTTTATTTTTTTATTTTGTTGTAATATTCTCCTCATCCCTCTGTAATTTGGTTTGTAATTATTCTTTCAAGTGTTGTAATAATTCCCCATCCCCGCTTCTTTCTATCCCATTCTTTTACTTGCTTTCCTTATTTGTACAAAAACATCATATTTATTTTTCATCATATTAATGCTTTGCATCCATGTTTCATGCATCTTGATTCGGCTAAGTTTGCATTTGTGGATTTAATCAATTCCTATGTGATTATGTGCGCTACCTTATGTTCTTGAGATGATTCACATGTCATATCTTAGAAGCCGAATCTTTAGTTGCATCTCATGAGTGAATTGCATTAGGATTCTGTATATAAGATCATGCATATTTTACTAACTTTGTTTTGTAGTTGTTCGAGGGACGTCGGTCAATCTGTGAGTTTTTATGCTTTAGCATCTCATTTGTGTGTGTTTTTCTTACTATGTGTTAGTATTCTACCATGAGGCTACTTGCTTACTTGATATAACTGTATGAATGCCTGTGGATGAAGGCTTGTTGTTTGAATTGGAATAATTCAATAAATGTACGTTTTAAGCCCACTTTGCAGTGGCAAATTCACAAACTTTAAGCCCACTTTGTCAAGTGGCAAAATTAAACCCTTTTCGAAAAACAAACATGAAGTTGAATTGTTCCAATTTGAGCAAACTAGTCTATACTTGTATGCTTCACATAGTAAATTTTAGGATTTACTAAAATAATCAGAATATAAACATATAAAGAAAATAAAAGTCATATCATGGTTTAGTAGAGGCCGATCTTTTGATCGGGTGAGCGGGGGTGCTCATTATTGACCTTCCCCTCTCATACCTAAGGTTCCGAGCCAAGCATCCTTGGTTACGACGAACAGTGGCCTTGGCACCGAGTCATGGGTTTCCTGATTTCCCAAAATATTAGGTGGCGACTCTGAGATCTGATGACGCAGTCCATTTTTGACAAAATTGCAATAAAATGGATTTTTAATAAAAGTTGCCAAATCTGGACTCTCATCTACGTTTCACATTACACTCGTGAAACTTGAGATCAAAGAGATCTCGGGAGTCCGAACAGTTTAACGTGCGCGGGTAACCCCCCGGGCATGTTACATGGCTCGAAACTAAAAATTTCTCTCATCTCATTCTGTTCCCTCTCCAGACAAAATCAGCACTCTCACTCGAGCCTCTATCTCACTCTCGTCTCATCCCCCTCCCCGATGCACTCCCTCTCGCCTCATCCCTCTCGCCTCCTCCCTCTCATTCACTCTCGCCTCGCCGATTTCTGTGTGTGCTGACGAGGTTCATGCTGCCGCCGACGAGGGACAATTGAAACATGGGTGAGAGAAGATGAAGAGACAGAAGGTGAGAGAAGATGAATGAGAGAGAGAGAGAGAAGGTGAGAGAATGAGATGATGAGAGAGAAGGTGAGAGAAGATGAATATAATGAGAGAGAGAGGAGGTTTCATTTCTTTTGAAGAGTGAGCAAGTAGGTGATTTGTTGATGGTGGAACTATCTATCAAGAGATGAAGAAAACCAAGGAAAAGTGACCACCGTAGGTTTTCAATAGATCGTACCATGAGACCACCCAAAAATGCTATATATATACATGTACAGATATATGTGTGTGTATGTATCAGAGATGTGCGGTTTTGGCGGGGCGTGTAACTGCTTCCAACGGTTGGGTTTTTGGGTATTTTGGAATGGCATTTTTGGGCGGAAAAATCATCCGTAGCTCGAATTATTCCAGGCTCGAATGGCTCGAAACTAAAAATATCTCTCTCCTCTCACTCTCTTCCCTCTCCAAACAAAATCAGCACTCTCACTCGAGCCTCTCTCTCACTCTCGTCTCATCCCTCTCACCAATGCTCTCACTCTCACCTCATCCCTCTCATTCACTCTCAGCTCGCCAATTTCTGTGTGTGCCGACGAGGTTGGTGCTGCCGCCAACGAGGGACAATTGAAACATCGGTGAGAGAGGATGCAGAGAGAGAAGGTGAGAGAAGATGAATGAGAGAGAGAGAAGGTGAGAGAATGAGATGATGAGAGAGAAGGTGAGAGAAGATGAAGAGAATGAGAGGGGGAGGAGGTTTCATTGTTTGAAGAGTGAGCAAGTGGGTGATTTGTCGATGGTGAAACTGTCTATCAAGAGATGAAGAAAATGAAGGAAAAAGGACCACCATAGGATTTCAATGGATCGTATGACGAGACCACCCAAAAATGCGATATATATATACATGTACAGATATATGTGTGTGTGTGTGTATCAGAGATGTGCTGTTTTGGTGGGGCGTGTAACAGCTTCGAACAGTTGGGTTTTTGGGTGTTTTGGAATGGCATTTTTGGGCGGAGAAAACATCCGTAGCCTGAAGTATACCGGGGTCAAATGGATCGAACCTAAAAATTTCTCTCTCCTCTCACTCTCTTCCTTCTCCAAACAAAATCAGCACTCTCACTTGAGCCTCTCCCTTACTCTCGTCTCATCCCTCGCCCTGATGCTCTCACTCTCGCCTCATCCCTCTCGCCTCTCTCGCCTCATAACTCTCATTCACTCTCGCCTCGCCGATTTCTGTGTGGGCCGACGAGGTTGGTGCGGCCGCCGACGAAGGACAATTGAAACATGGGTAAGAGAAGATGAAGAGAGAGAAGATGAGAGAAGGTGAATGAGAGAGAGGGAATATGAGAGAATGAGATGGTGAGAGAGAAGGTGAGAGAAGATGAAGAGAATGGGAGAGGGAGGAGGTTTCATTTTCTTTGAAGAGTGAGCAAGTGGGTGATTTGTTGATGGTGAAACTGCCTGTCAAGAGATGAAGAAAACGAAGGAAAAGTGACCACCGTAGGATTTCAATGGATCATATCATGAGACCACCCAAAAAATGCTATATATATACATGTACAGATATATGTGTGTGTGTGTGTCAGAGATGTGCGGTTTTGGAAGGGCGTGTAATTGCTTCCAACGGCTAGGTTTTTGGGTGTTTTGGAATGGCATTTTTTGGGGGGAAAACGATCCGTAGCTCGAATTATACCGGGCTCGAATGGCTCGAAACTAAAAATTTCTCTCTCCTCTCACTCTCTTCCCTCTCCAAACAAAATCAGCACTCTCACTCGAGCCTCTCTCTCTCTCTCTCTCTCTCTCTCTCGTCTCATCTCTCTCACCGATGCTCTCACTCTCACCTCATCCCTCTCGCTTCTCTCACCTAATCCCTCTCATTCACTCTCGGCTCGCCGATTTCTGGGTGTGCCGACGAGGTTGGTGTTGCCGCTGACGAGGGATAATCGAAACATGGGTGAGACAACATGAAGAGAGAGAAGGTGAGAGAAGATGAATGAGAGAGAGAGAAGGTGAGAGAAGATGAAGAGAATGTGAGGGGGAGGAGGTTTCATTTCGTTTGAAGAGTGAGCAAGTGGGTGATTTGTTGATGGTGAAACTGTCTGTCAAGAGATGAAGAAAACGAAGGAAAAGTGACCACAGTAGGATTTCAATGGATCGTATCTTGAGATCACCAAAAAATGTTATATATATACATGTACATATATATGTGTGTGTACGTATCAGAGATGTGCGGTTTTGGCGGGACGTGTAACTGCTTCGAACGGTTGGGTTTTTGGGTGTTTTGGAATGGCATTTTTGGACGGAAAAATCAGTCGTAGCTCGAATTATACCGGGCTCGAATGGCTCGAAACTAAAAATATCTCTCTCCTCTCACTCTCTTCCCTCTCCAAACAAAATCAGCACTCTCACTCGAGCCTCTCTCTCTCTCTCTCTCGTCTCATCTCTCGCCCCGATGCTCTCACTCTCGCCTTATCTCTCTCGCCTCTCTCGCCTCATCCCTCTCATTCAGTCTCGCCTCGCCGATTTCGGTGTGTGCCGACGAGGTCGGTGCTGCCGCCGACGAGGGACAATTGAAGCATTGGTGAGAGAAGAGGAAGAGAGAGAAGGTGAGAGAAGATGAATGAGAGAGAGAGAAGGTGAGAGAATGAGATGATGAGAGAGAAGGTGAGAGAAGATGAAGAGAATGAGAGAGGGAGGTGGTTTCATTTCGTTTGAAGAGTTAGCAAGTGGGTGATTTGTTGATAATGGAACTGTCTGTCAAGAGTTGGAGAAAACGAAGGAAAAGTGACCACCGTAGGATTTCAATGGATCGTATCATGAGACCACGCAAACAATGCTATATATATACATGTACAGTATATGTCTGTGTATGTATCAGAGTTGTGCTGTTTTGGCGGGGCGTGTAACTGCTTCCAACGGTTGGGTTTTTGGGTGTTTTGGAATGGCATTTTTGGGGGGGAAAATGATCCGTTGCTCGAATTATACCGGGCTCGAATGGCTCGAAACTAAGAATTTCTCTCTCCTCTCACTCTCTTCCCTCTCCAAACAAAATTAGCACTCTCAGTCGAGCCTCTCTCTCACTCTCGTCTCATCCCTCTCAACGGTGCTCTAACTCGCACCTAATCCCTCCCGCCTCTCTCACCTCATCCCTCTCAATCACTCTCGGCTCGCCGATTTCTGTGTGTGCCGACGAGGTTAGTGCTGCCGCCAATGAGGGACAACTAAAACATGGGTGAGAGAAGATGAAGAGAGAGAAGGTGAGAGAAAATGAATGACAGAGAGAGAAGGTGCGAGAATGAGATGATGAGAGAGAAGGTGAGAGAAGATGAAGAGAATGAGAGGGAAAGGAGGTTTCATTTTGTTTGAAGAGTGAGGAAGTGGGTGATTTGTTGATGGTGAAACTGTCTGTCAAGTGATGAAGAAAACGAAGGAAAAGTGACCACAGTAGGATTTCAATGGATCATTTCATGAGACCACCAAAAAATGTTATATATATTACATGTACATATATATGTGTGTATGTATCAGAGATGTGCGGTTTTGACGGGACGGGTAACTGCTTCGAATGGTTAGGTTTTTGGATGTTTTGGAATGGCATTTTTCGGCGAAAAAATCATCCGTAGCTCGAATTATACCGGGCCCGAATGGCTCGAAACCAAAAATTTTTCTCTCCTCTCACGCTCTTCCCTCTCCAAACAAAATCAGCACTCTCACTCGAGCCTCTCTCTCACTCTTGTCTCATCCCTCTCCCCAATGCTCTCACTCTCACCTCATCCCTCTAGCCTCTCTCGCCAAATCCCTCATTCACTCTCGCCTCGCCGATTTCTGTGTGTGCCGACAAAGTTGGTGCTGTCGCCGACGAGGGACAACTGAAACATGGGTGAGAGAAGATGAAGAGAGAGAAGGTGAGAGAAGATGAATGAGAGAGGGAGAATGTGAGAGGATGATGATGAGAGAAAAATGAGAGAAGATGAAGAGAATGAGAGAGGAAAGAGGTTCCATTTCGTTTGAAGAGTGAGCAAGTGGGTGATTTGTTGATAGTGGAACTGTCTGTCAAGAGATGAAGAAAATGAAGGAAAGTGACCACTGTAGGATTTCAGTGGATCGTATCATGAGACCACCCAAAAATGCTATATATATACATGTACAGATATATGTGGGTATGTATTAGAGATGTGCGGTTTTGGCGGGACGTGTAACTGCTTCCAACGGTTGGGCTTTTGGGTGTTCTGGAATGGCATTTTTGGAGGGGAAAATCATCCGTAGCTCGAATTATACCGGGCTCGAATGGCTCGAAACTAAAACTTTCTCTCTCCTCTAAATCTCTTCCCTCTCCAAACAAAATCAGCACTCTCACTCGAGCCTCTCTCTCACTCCCGTCTCATCCCTCTCCCCGATGCTCTCACTCTCACCTCATCCCGCACGCCTCTCTCGCCTCATCCCTCTCATTCACTCTCGCCTCGCCGATTTCTGTGTGTGCAGACGAGGTTGGTGCTGCGCCGACGAGGGACAATTGAAACATGGGTGAGAGAAGATGAGAGAGAAGATGAATGAGGGAGAGAGTGAGTGAGAGAATGAGATGATGGGAGAGAAGGTGAGAGAAGATGAAGAGAATGGGAGGCAGGAGGTTTCATTTCGTTTGAATAGTGAGCAAGTTGGCGATTTGTTGATGGTGAAACGGTCTGTCAAGAGGAAGAAAATGAAGAAAAACTGACCACCGTAGGATTTCAATGGATCGTATCATGAGACTACCCAAAAAAGCTATATATATACTTGTACAGATATATATGTGTGTGTATGTATCAGAGATGTGCGGTTTTGGCAGGGCGTGTAACTGTTTCCGACGGTTGGGTTTTTGGGTGTTTTGGAATGGCATTTTTGGACGGAAAATCATCCGTAGCTCGAATTATACCGGGCTCGAATGGCTCGAAACTAAAAATTTCTCTCTTCTCTCACTCTCTCTCTCCTCTCCAAACAAAATCAGCACTCTCACTCGACCCTCTCTCTCACTTTCATCTCCTCCCTCTCCACGATGCTCTCACTCTCGCCTCATCTGTCTCGCCTCCCTCGCCTCATCCCTCTCATTCACTCTCGCCTCGCCGATTTCTATGTGTGCCGACGAGGTTGGGGCTGCCTCCGACGAGGGACAATTGAAGCATGGGTGAGAAAAGATTAAGAGAGAGAAGGTGAGAGAAAATGAATGAGAGAGAGAGAAGGTGAGAGAAAGAGATGATGAGAGACAAAGTGAGAGAAGATGAAGAGAATGAGAGAGGGAGGAGGTTTCATTTCGTTTGAAGAGTGAGCAAGTGGATAATTTGTTGATGGTGGAACTGTCTGTCAAGGATGAAGAAATAAAGGAAAAGTGACCACCGTAGGATTTCAATGGACCGTATCATGAGACCACCCAAAAATGCTATATATATACATGTACAGATATATGTGTGTATCTATTTGAGATGTGTAGTTTTGGCGGGGCATGTAACTGCTTCCAACGGTTGGGTTTTGGGTGTTCTGGAATAGCATTTTTTTGGGGGAAAATCATCCGCAGCTCGAATTATACCGGGCTCGAATGGCTCGACACTAAAAATTTCTCTCTCCTCTCACTCTCTTCCCTCTCCGAACAAAATCAGCACTCTTACTCAAGCCTCTCTCCCACTATCGTCTCATCCCTCTACCTGATGCTCTCACTCTTGCCTCATCCATCTTGCCTCTCTTGCCTCATCCCCCTCATTCACTCTCACGTCGCCGATTTCTGAGTGTGCCGACGAGATTGGTGCTGCCACCGACGAAGGACAATTGAAACATAGGGGAGAGAAGATGAAGAGAGAGAAGGTGAGAGAAGATGAATGAGAGAGAGAGAGAAGGTGAGAGAATGAGATGATGAGCAAGAAGGTGTGAGAAGATGAAGGAAATAAGAGTGGGAGGAGGTTCCATTTCGTTTGAAGAGTGAGCAACTGAGTGATTTGCTGATGGTGAAACGGTCTGTCAAAAGGCAAAGAAAACGAAGGAAAAGTGACCACCGTAGGATTTCAATGGATCGTATCGTGAGACCACCCAAAAATGCTACATATATATGCATGTACAAATATATGTGTGTGTATGTATCGGAGATGTACGGTTTTGGCGAGGCGTGTAACTGCTTCCAACGGTTGGGTTTTGGGTGTTTTGGAATGGCATTTTTGGGCGGAAAAATCATCCGTAGCTCGAATTATACCGGGCTCGAATGGCTCGAAACTAAAAATTTCTCTCTCCTCTCACTCTCTTCCCTCTCCAAACAAAATCAGCACTCTCACTCGAGCCTCTCTCTCACTCTCGTCTCATCCCTCTCTCTAATGTTCTCACTCCTACCTCATCCCTCTCGCCTCTCTCGCCTCATCCCTCTCATTCACTCTGGCCTCGGAGATTTCTTTGTGTGCTGACGAGGTTGGTACTGCCGCCAACGAGGGACAATTGAAACGTGGGTGAGAGAAGATGAAGAGAGAGAAGGTGAGAGAAGATGAATGAGAGAGAGAAAGAGAGACGGTGAGAGAATGGGATGATGAGAGAGAAGGTGAGAGAAGATGAAGAGAATGAGAGAGGGAGGAGGTTTCATTTCGTTTGAAGAGTGAGCAAGTGGGTGATTTGTTGATGGTGGAACTGTCTGTCAAGAGATGAAGAAAGCGAAGGAAAAGTGACCACCGTAGGATTTCAATGGATCCTATCATGAGACCACCCAAAAATGCTATATATATACATATACATGTACAGATATATGTGTGTGTATGTATCAAAGATGTGCGGGTTTGACGGGGCGTGTAACTGCTTCCAACGGCTGGGTTTTTGGATGTTTTGGAATGGCATTTTTGGGCAGAAAAATCATTCGTAGCTCGAATTATACCAGGCTCGAATGGCTCGAAACTAAAAATTTCTCTCTCCTCTCACTCTCTTCCCTCTCAAACAAAATTCGTACTCTCACTCGAGCCTCTCTCTCACTTTCGTCTCATCCCTCTCGACGATGCCCTCACTCTCGCCTCATCCCTCACTTTCACTCTCGCCTCGCCGATTTCTATGTGTGCCGACGAGGTCGGTGCTGCCCCCGATGAGAGACAATTGAAACATGGGTGAGAGAAGACAGAGAGAGAGAAAGTGAGAGAAGATGAATGAGAGAGAGAGAAGGTGAGAGAATGAGATCATAAGAGAGAAGGTGAGAGAAGATGAAGAGAATGAGAGAGGGAGGATGTTTTCATTTCGTTTGAAGAGTAAACAAGTGCGTGATTTGTTGATGGTGGAACTGTCTGTCAAGAGATGAAGAAAACGAAGGAAAAGTGACCACCATAGGATTTCAATGGATCGTATCATTAGACCACCCAAAAATGCTATATATATATTTATATACATGTACAGATATATGTGTGTATGTATGTCTCAGAGATGTGCGGTTTTGGCGGGGCGTGTAACTGCTTCCAACGGTTGGGTTTTTAGGTGTTTTGGAATGGCATTTTTGTGGGGGAAAATCACCCGTAGCTCGAATTATACCGTGCTCGAATGGCTCGAAACTAAAAATTTCTCTCTCCTCTCACTCTCTTCCCTCTCCAACCAAAATCAGTACTATCACTCGAGCCTCTCTCTCACTCTCGTCTCATCCCTCTCCCCGATGCTCTAACTCTCGCCTCATCCCTCTCGCCTCTCTCGCCTCATCCCTCTCATTCACTCTCGCCTCGACGATTTTTGTGTGTGCCGACGAGGTTGGTGCTGCCGCCGACGAGGGACAATTGAAACATGGATGGGAGAAGATGAGACAGAGAAGGTGAGAGAAGCAGAATGAGAGAGAGAGCAGATAAGAGAATGAGATCATGAGAGAGAAGGCGAGAGAAGATGAGGGGAATGAGAGAGGGATGAGCTTCCATTTCGTTTGAATAACGAGGAAGTGGGTGATTTGTTGATGATGAAATGGTCTGTCCAGAGAAGAAGAAAACGAAGGAAAAGTGACCACCGTAAGATTTCAATGGATCGTAAAATGAGACCACCCAAAAATGCTATATATATCATGTACAGATATATGTGTGTGTATGTCTCAGAGATGTGCGGTTTTGGCGAGGCGTGTTACTGCTTCCAATGGTTGGGTTTTTGGGTGTTTTGGAATGGCATTCTTGAGGGGGAAAATCACCCGTAGCTCGAATGGCTCGAAACTAAAAATTTCTCTCTCCTCTCACTCTCTTCCCTCTCCAAACAAAATCAATACTATCTCTCGAGCCTCTCTCTCACTCTCGTCTCATCCCTCTCCCGAATGCTCTCACTCTCGCCCTATCCCTCTCGCCTCTCTTGCCTCATCCCTCTCATTCACTCTCGCCTCGATGATTTCTGTAAGTGCCGACGAGGTTGGTACTGCCGCCGACGAGGGACAATTGAAACATGGGTGAGAGAAGATGAAGACAGAGAAGGTGAGAAAAGAAGAATGAGAGAGAGAGAGCAGATGAAAGAATGAGATGATGAGAGAGAAGGTGAGAGAAGATGAAGAGAATGAGAGAGGGAGGAGGTTTCATTTCGTTTGAATAGCGAGCAAGTGGGTGATTTGTTGATGGTGAAACGGTCTGTCAAGAGATGAAGAAAACGAAGGAAAAGTGACCACGTAGGATTTCAATGGATCGTATCATGAGACCACCCAAAAATGCTATATATATACATGTACAGATATATATATGTGCGTGTATGTCTCAGAGATGTGCGGTTTTGGCAGGGCGTGTAACTGCTTCCAACGGTTGGGTTTTTGGGTGTTTTGGAATGGGATTTTTGGGCACAAAAATCATCCGTAGCTCGAATTATACCGGGCCCGAATGGCTCGAAACTAAAAATTTCTCTCTCCTCTCACTCTCTTCCCTCTCCAAACAAAATCAGCACTCTCACTCTCGTCTCATCCCTCTCCCTTGTGCTCTCACTCTCTCCTCATCCCTCTCGCATCTCTCGCCTCATCCCTCTTATTCACTCTCGCCTCGCCGATTTATTTGTTTGCCAACGAGGTTGGTGCTGCCACCACGAGGACAATTGTAACATGTGAAGAGAAGATGAAAAGAGAAAAGATGAATGAGAGAGAGAGGAGAGAAGGTGAGAGAAAGAAATGATGAGAGAGAAACAGAGAAAAGATGAAGAGATGAGAGAGGACGAGGTTTAATTTCATTTGAAGAGTGAGCAAGTGGATGATTTGTTGATGGTGGAACTGTCTGCCAAGAGATGAAGAAAATGAAGGAAAAGTGACCACCGTAGGATTGCAATGGATCCTATCATGAGACCCCCCAAAAATGCTATATATATACATGGACAGATATATGTGTGTATGTATTAGAGATGTACGGTTTTGGCGGGGCGTGCAACTGCTTCCAACGGTTGGGTTTTTGGGTGTTCTGGAATTGCATTTTTGGGGGGGAAAATCATCCGTAGCTCGAATTATACCGGGCTCGAAACTAAAAATTTCTCTCTCATCTCACTCTCTTTCCACTCCAAACAAAATCAGCACTCTCACTCAAGCCACTCTCTCACTCTCATCTCATCCCTCTCCCTGATGCTCTCACTCTCGCCTTATCCCTCTCGCCTCTCTCGCCTCATCCCTCTTATTCACTCTCGGCTCGCCGATTTCTGTGTGTGTCGACGAGGTTGGTGCTGTCGCCAGTGAAGGACAATTGAAACATGCGTAAGAGAAGATGAAGAAAGAGAAGGTGAGAGAAGATGAATGAGAGAGAGAGAAGGTGAGAAAATGAGATGTTGAGAGAGAAGGGAGAGAAGATGAAGAGAAAGAGAGTGGGAGGAGGTTTCATTTCGTTTGAAGAGTGAGCAAGTGAGTGATTTGCTGATGGTGAAACGGTCTGTCAAGAGGTGAAGAAAACGAAGGAAAAGTGACCACCGTAGGATTTCAGTGGATCGTATCATGAGACCACCCAAAAATGCTATATATATATGCATGTACAAATATATGTGTGTGTATGTATCAGAGATGTGCGGTTTTTGCGGGCATGTAACTGCTTCCAACGGTTGGGTTTTTTGGTGTTTTGGAATGGCATTTCTTGGCGGAAAAATCTTCTGTAGCTCGAATTATACTGGGCTCGAATGGCTCGAAACTAAAAATTTCTCTCTCCTCTCACTCTCTTCCCTCTCCAAATAAAATTGGCACTCTCACTCGAGCCTCTCTCTCACTCTCGTCTCATCCCTCTCCCCGATGCTCTCACTCTCGCCTCATCCCTCTCGCCTATCTCGCCTCATCTCTCTCATTCACTCTCGGCTCACCGATTTCGGTGTAGGCCGACGAGGTTGGTGCTGCCACCGACGAGGGACAATTGAAACATGGGTGAGAGAAGATGCAGAGAGGGAAGGTGAGAGAATGAGATGATGAGAGAGAAGGTAAGAGAACATGAAGACAATGAGAGAGGGAGGAGGTCTCATTTCGTTTGAAGAGTGAGCAAATGGGTGATTTGTTGATGGTGGAACTGTCTGTCTAGTGATGAAGAAAATGAAGGAAAATTGACCACTGTAGGATTTCAATGGATCGTATCATGAGACCACCCGAAAAAGCAATATATATTACCATTTACAGATATATATGTGTGTATGAATGAGAGATGTGCGGTTTTTGCGGGGCGTGTAGCTGCTTCCAACGGTTGGGTTTTTGGGTGTTTTGGAATGGCATTTTTAGGGGGGAAAATCATCCGTAGCTCGAATTATACTGGGCTCAAATGGCTCGAAATTAAAATTTCTCTCTCCTCTCACCTCTCTTCCCTCTCCAAACAAAATCAACACTCTCACTCGATCCTCTCTCTCACTCTCGTCTCATCCCTCTCCCTGATGCTCTCACTCTCACCTCATCCCTCTCGCCTCTCTCGCCTCATCCCTCTCATTCACTCTTGCCTCGCCCATTTCTGTGTGTGCCGACGAGGTTGGTGCTGCCGCGGATAAGGGACAATTGAAACATGGGAGAGAGAAGATGAAGAGAGAGAAGGTGAGAGAAGATGAATGAGAGAGAGAGAGAAGGTGAGAGAATGAGATGATGAGAGAGAAGGTGAGAGAAGATGAAGAGAATGAGAGAGGGAGGAGGTTTCATTTCGTTTGAAGAGTGAGCAAGTGGGTGATTGGTTGATTGTGATGCTGTTTGTCAAGAGATGAAGAAAACGAAGGAAAAGTGACCACCGTAGGATTTCAATGGATCATATATGAGACCACCAAAATGCTATATATATACATTTACAGATATATGTGTGTGTATTATCAGAGATGTGCGGTTTTGGCGGGGCGTGTAACTGCTTCCAACGGTTGGTTTTTGGGTGTTTTAGAATGGCATTTTCGGGGGGGAAAATCATCTGTAGCTCGAATTTTACCGGGCTCGAAACTAAAAATTTCTTTATCCTCTCACTCTCTTCCCTCTCCAGACAAAATCAACACTCTCACTCGAGCCTCTCAGTCACTCTCGCCTCATCCCTCTTACTGATGCTCTCACTCTCACCTCATCCCTCTCACCTCTCTCGCCTCATCCCTCTCATTCACTCTTGCCACTCGCCGATTTCTGTGTGTGCGACGAGGTTGGTGCTGTCGCGGACGAGGGACAATTGAAACATGGGAGAGAGAAGATGAAGAGAGAGAAGGTGAGAGAAGATGAATGAGAGAGAGAGAAGGTGAGAGAATGAGATGATGAGAGAGAAGGTGAGAGAAGATAAAGAGATTGAGAGAGGGAGGAGGTTTCATTTCGTTTGAAAAGTGAGCAAGCGGGTGATTTGTTGATGGTGAAGCTATCTGTCAAGAGATGAAGAAAATGAAGGAAAAGTGACCACCGTAGGATTTCAATGGATCGTATCATGAGACCACCCAAAAATGCTATATATATACATTTACAGATATATGTGTGTGTATGTATCAGAGATGTGCGGTTTTGGCGGGGCGTGTAACTGCTTCCAACGGTTGGGTTTTTGGGTGTTTTACAATGACATTTTTTTTTTTGGGGGGGGGGGGAATCATCCGTAGCTCGTATCATACTGGGCTCGAATGGCTCGAAACTAAAAATTTCTCTCTCCTCTCACTCTCTTCCCTCTCCAAACAAAATCAACACCCTCACTCGAGCCTCTCTCTCACTCCCGTCTCATCCCTCTCTCTAATGCTCTCACTCTCGCCTCATCCCTCTCGCCTCTCTCACCTCATCCATCTCATTCACTCTGGCCTCGCCGATTTCTGTGTGCGCCGACGAGGTTGGTACTGCCGCCGACGAGGGACTATTGAAACATGGGTGAGAGAAGATGAAGAGAGAGAAGGTGAGAGATGATGAATGTGAGAGAGAGACGGTTAGAGAATGAGATGATGAGGGAGAAGGTGAGAGAAGATGAAGAGAATGAGAGAGGGAGGAGGTTTCTTTTCGTGTGAAGAGTGAGCAAGTGGGTGATTTGTTGATGGTGGAACTATCTGTCAAGAGATGAAGAAAACGAAGGAAAAGTGACCACCGTAGGATTTCAATGGATCGTATCATGACACCACCCAAAAATGCTATATATAGACACATATATATGTATGTGTATGTATCAGAGATGTGCGGTTTTGGCGGGGCGTGTAACTGCTTGCAACGGTTGGGTTTTTGGGTGTTTTGGAATGGCATTTTTGGGGAGGAAAATCGTCCGTAGCTCGAATTCTACCGAGCTCGAATGGCTCGAAACTAAAAATTTCTCTCTCCTCTCACTCTCTTCCATCTCCAAGCAAAATCAACACTCTCACTCGAGCCTCTCTCTCTCTCTATCTCATCTCATCCCTCTCCCCGATGCTGTCACTCTCGCCTCTCTTGCCTCATCCCTCTCATTCACTCTCGCCTCCCCGATTTCTGTGTGTGCCGACGAGGTTGGTGCTACTGCCGACAAGAGACAATTAAAACATGGGTGAGAGAAGATGAAGACAATGAGAGAGGGAGGAGGTCTCATTTCGTTTGAAGAGTGAGCAAATGGGTGATTTGTTGATGGTGGAACTGTCTGTCTAGTGATGAAGAAAATGAAGGAAAATTGACCACTGTAGGATTTCAATGGATCGTATCATGAGACCACCCGAAAAATGCAATATATATATACATGTACAGATATATATGTGTGTATGAATGAGAGATGTGCGGTTTTTGCGGGGCGTGTAGCTGCTTCCAACGGTTGGGTTTTTGGGTGTTTTGGAATGGCATTTTTAGGGGGGAAAATCATCCGTAGCTCGAATTATACTAGGCTCAAATGGCTCGAAATTAAAAATTTCTCTCTCCTCTCACTCTCTTCCCTCTCCAAACAAAATCAACACTCTCACTCGATCCTCTCTCTCACTCTCGTCTCATCCCTCTCCCTGATGCTCTCACTCTCACCTCATCCCTCTCGCCTCTCTCGCCTCATCCCTCTCATTCACTCTTGCCTCGCCCATTTCTGTGTGTCCGACGAGGTTGGTGCTGCCGCGGATAAGGGACAATTGAAAATGGGAGAGAGAAGATGAAGAGAGAGAAGGTGAGAGAAGATGAATGAGAGAGAGAGAAGGTGAGAGAATGAGATGATGAGAGAGATGGTGAGAGAAGATGAAGAGAATAAGAGAGGGAGGAGGTTTCATTTCGTTCGAATAGTGAACAAGTGGGTGATTTGTTGGTGGTGGAACTGTCTGTCAAGAGATGAAGAAAATGAAGGAAAAGTGACCACCGTAGGATTTCAATGGATCGTATCATGAGACCACCCAAAAATGCTATATATATACATGTACAGATATATGTGTGTATGTATTAGAGATGTGCGGTTTTGGCGGGGCGTGTAACTGCTTCCAACGGTTGGGTTTTTGGGTGTTTTGGATTGACATTTTTGTGGGGGAAAATCATCTGTAGCTCGAATTTTATCGGGCTCGAAACTAAAAATTTCTCTCTCCTCTCACTCTCTTCCCTCTCCAGACAAAATCAGCACTCTCACTCGAGCCTCTCTCTCACTCTCGTCTCATCCCTCTCACTGATGCTCTTACTCTCACCTCATCCCTCTCGCCTCTCTCGCCTCCTCCCTCTCATTCACTCTCGGCTCGCCGATTTCTGTGTGTGCCGACGAGGTTGGTGCTGCCGCCGACGAGGGACAATTGAAACATGGGTGAGAGAAGATGAAGAGAGAGAAGGTGAGAGAAGATGAATGAGGGAGAGAGAGAAGGTGAGAGAATGAGATGATGAGAGAGAAGGTGAGAGAAGATGAATAGAATGAGGGAGAGAGGAGGTTTCATTTCTTTTTGAAGAGTGAGCAAGTGGGTGATTTGTTGATGGTGGGATTGTCTGTCAAGAGATGAAGAAAACGAAGGTAAAGTGACCCCCGTAGGATTTCAATGGATCGTATCATGAGACCACCTGTAGACGTCCCTGAACGTTCCGGGAAAATCCCGTTTTGTTCATTTGGGCTCACTACAGTTCAGGACTCAAGTCACGGTCCTGTATCTAATCTCACAGAGTGCAATGCAAGACCGATGAATCATCAAAGAATCTAAATCCGGCAAATTGTTTTTGAAAATAGATTTTTTAAAAGAAGTGTCAAACATGGACTGCTTTGCCAGATACAGAGTCGCCACCTAAATATTTTATTTTGGGAAATTTAGGAAATCCTGACTCGTTGCCTAAGGCCACGTGTCCGTCATCACCAAAGTTGCCTCGGCTCGGGAACTTGGGTACGATTGGGGAAGGTCACTTGTGAGCACCCCCGCTCGCCCGATCAAAGATCGGCCTCTACAAACACGATATCGAGTTTTGAAAACATTATGCGTTCTTATTCCGGTTATTAGCCTAGAATTACTATGTGATGCGCACAGCATACAAGTATAGACTGGGTCGCCTGAATTGGAACAAAACATCTCATGTTTGTTTTGAAAAAAACGGTTTGCTACTCGCAAGTAGGCTAAAATGCAGGTTTTGCCACCCTCGGGTGGGCTTAGAAAGGATGGTTTTGCCACTATCTAGTGGGCTTAAAACTCACAGTCAATGTATTATTCCAATTCGGATAATCCAACCTTCACCCACAGGCATTCAGGCAGGTATATCACATAAGCACATAGCCTCATGGTAAGCATGCTATCATGGCAGTCACTCACACGCATGCAAGGATGCTAAAGCATAAACACTTACTGAGTACTCCGAGCCAAAATAGAAACTAGTTAGTAATCAATGCATGATCCTAGTTCATGTTAAGATGGCTAATGCAACACATGCAAAATGCAACTAGAAATAGGCTCGACTATCCTAAGAATGGCATATGAGATGCTATAGCTAACACGTATTCAACTTGGAGTTGGAATACAATGCAGTTAGTATGATGCGCCGAGCCCAGTGCATGCAAGGCAGATGAATGAATACAAACATGCTATCATAAGTATGCTAATTGAAACATGCCCTAAACTAACCATCATAAGCTGGTAAATAAAAGGGAGAAAGACGTGGGGTTGGAAGACATACATCACACACACGCACACTTATTATAATTGTGCCCTCGCTTAGAGGGTCCGAATAAATAATATAGTCCGAATAAATAATTAAATATTACAAAACCCTAATTAATCAACAAATTAACTAGAAAAGCAAGTAAATTAGCATGCAAGCTAAATGGACCGCCTCAGCTCTGTTCCGAATGATGAAAGATGCATGCATGCTCGAGTTTCCTCGTCGGGAAATTCCTCGCGATGCCCCGATTTGCCTCTGTTTGCAATTAATCCCGGAATGCTGTGCAAAGCTCTAGAAGGCTGCTGATTTCTGGTTTGCTGCAACAGAGGGCAAGAAAGGGGCATGGCAAAGTATTTTCACATATGTATGCACACCTTGATCCTCGTGCCACCAATCATGCATCTCGATGCATGATGGCCGAGGAGTCGAATTGCACGACTCGATGTGAAATGAATGCACATATAAACACAACAAGGCCTAAACTCCATCATGGGTAATCCGGAGTGCCGGCGACTGGGAATTGAGACACATTTCGTCACTTGGAGTACGAAACGTCCCTCGTTCCCCGTGTTTGGACTAACCCTACTCCAAACACAATGCAATGAGATGGCATACACAATGCGACTAACATGCAACCTAGCATACACAATGCTATGGACTAAAATGGCATACACAATGCACGTGACACAACATGGCATGCACAATGCACTAACATGCAACCTAGCATACGCAATGCTATGGACTAAAATGTCATACACAATGCAAGATGGACTTACACCAATATGAGTGGACCTCAGCCACACTCACATCAATGGCCATATGATGAAAATGAGACAACCGAAATACATGCAAACATGCACGAATGCAAAGGACCGATCTTAAGGCACAACATGCAACTCTAACAAGGCATAGCAAGGAATGAAATATGGCATAGGATGGCACATGATACAACTCTGAAATGGCATAAAAGATGGTCCCGAAACATGCAAGTATGTCACACAATGCAAGCTAGATGGCCCGAATACCGAAACTAGTGAAGTGCGTCACACTAGAGGTACACAAAGCAATGCACCAGTGGCAAAACCAACCCCAAACAGACCCTAGGCAGGTCTGAAACAGTGGGAAAATGGCCTAAAATGATGGCTCAACATGCAAGGAAATGAAGCTCATTCAATGGTCCGAAAACAAGGCATTCATGCACAACTCTCAAGCACACTTAAAGAGTAGAAAACATGAGAATATGGCATTCACATAGGCTCTGAAATATTATGCAAAATGACCCCAAAGCATGAAAACACCTCAGTACATGCATGCAATAGACCTCAAAACTCAAAACTAGGCATGGACATTGAACTACAAGCATGCAAAACAAGCATCATTCGACCATGAGACCCAAAAACAGAGCTAAGGCAGTCCAAAATATGCACAAGATCCGTTTAAGGCATGGCAAAAAAGTGCTAAAATCAAGGGTCAACAAAGCATGCAAAGTAAGCTAGTGAACCATGATTTGCACTATAGCTATATGAAGCACCTGAGAGGTCACCAAACCAGCCAAAAACAGAAGTATGCCATGCTAAAATATGCCCAAAAACCCATGGAGACTCATTCAACACATGTTAGAATGAGGTGCTCCTTTGAGAGGCCAATAAGAGGGTTGTTCTACACATGTAAGATAGACATGTAAAATGGCAAAACCACCTCTGGATAGAGGTTATGAGGGCCCTAAAACTTATCAAAAATGGCCTGAAATCAAGCTAGAAAGCATGCAAGTAAAAGCCCCTTTGAAAGGCCTGAATAGGATTGCTCTACACATGCATAATAGACATTCAAAATGGCCACAAGGGCTCTGGACAGAGCTTATGCAGGTCATAAAACTCACAAATAATGGCCTGAAACATGGCTTCAAAACATGTAAATAGGGGCTCCTTTGTAAGGCCAATAAAGCTAGTAAACAAAACAAGGGGTGAGAGGGTCACCCCTCTCTAATTTTGAGGCTCAAAAACATATGTTAGCCACTAAAAATCCACTCGATTTCAGTGGCTAAAAGGCCAAACCAAGGCCAACACAAATGCTCTAATGCATAGCCCAAAACATGAGGAAATGAAGCATGCAAGGGGGTAGATGACCCCCAACAGAAAAATGGCCTTAAACAAACTTGAAGAGGAGCTCAAAATAAGACTTTTTTCAGTTTATGATGAAGCCCAAAAATGCTTTCAAATAGAGCTAAGATATGAAGCAAAATGATGCTACAAAGAGGGAAATAGAGACTTACCCTTGTAGAGAAGACCTCCAGCAACTTCTGGACCAAGGTAGGAACTCTTCAACCTCTGAAAATCAGCTCCAAGGTGCTTAGGTTGATAATGGAGGTGTTGTGCTTGGAGGTGTAGTGCAATGGGTGCAAGAACAATGGAGTTTGAAGCTTGAAGGAGAGAGATATGGAGGGAAGTGTATGTATGCTTGAGGCCAAAAATTCTGAACCTTGGCCAATGAAGAGGAGGGCCTCTCTTATAGAAGAAGAGGTCCAAGGCTTCTTGGAGAAGCTTCAAGCAAAGGGACCAAGCTTCTAAAGGAAGCTAAACCAAATGGGTCAAGCTTCTTGAGGAATCTAGACCAAAGGGGTCAAGCTTCCTCAAAAAGCTCAACAAAAGGTCAAGCTTCTCTTAGAAGCTAAGCAAAAAGGGCCAAAGCTTCCTTAAGAAGCCTAAACAAGAGGGTTAAATCTCGGAGGATAGGGCAAATGCCTTCCAGCTGGCACAGCTGTATTGCACTCAGGGAGACAAAAAAGGAGATGACTGGCCGACCAGTTCAAGTGGTCGGCTGACCACTTACCCTGGTCGGCCGACCAGGGGTCAAAAGGGTCAGGTTGAAAAGGTGGTCGGCCATACCAGATTGGTGGCCTCCCAGGTGAATGCAACACAATGGTGGCATGGGAGACCAGAAATTCCAGCCCAAAAGTGAGGGAGACCAAGGGGTCAAAAGGTTCAAGAAGAAAAGGTGGTCGGCCATACTAGATTGGTGGTCTCCCAGGTGAATGCAACTCAGTGGTGGTATGGGAGACCCGAAATTGTGGCTCAAAAGTGAGGGAGACCACCTACCTGCCAAGAAAAATCGGCCGATCGGGGAAAGGTGGTCTCCAAGAAGAAAAGGTGGTCTCCCACCCTACTACCACCTTCCTAACAATGAAACTAGGGTCCATGCCAAAAATGAACCCACACCGATGCAAAACGAAGGTTCAGGGGCCAAAACACGCAGCCGGGGGCCCCGAAAACTGACTATCAAGCATCGAAAGTGCCGTGCGACCACGAAGGTGGTCACCCGGGCCACAGTGTCCCTCTAAGGAGAGGAAACAAGGTGTGTGCCAAAAACCGGAGCAAACGGAGGTAGTTAAGCGGTCTCGAACCGAGGCACATGGCCGACGACTCTGAAAATCAGAAACTGGTCTCCAAACGGGAAAAATGGCCTACGACAACGAAACATAGCCTACGGCCACTGAGAGATGGACTACGAGACCTCTCCGTCCCCTTAGGAAGAGAAAACAGGACCTGGTTCGCAAACCGAGGCAAGGCACGAAAAGGTTCCGAAGCCCGGAGGCAAGGCTCTCAGCCGAGACTTTACAACCTCAGAACGAGCACAATATGAAACATCACCGAGCACTCAGTTGGCGACGTCTTAGTCTTAAGGTCGGTCAAAAATGGGATGTCTACACCACCCAAAAATGCTATATATATATACATGTACAGATATATGTGTGAGTATGTATCAGAGATGTGCGGTTTTGGCGGGGCGTGGAACTGCTTCCAACGGTTGGGTTTTTGGGTGTTTTGGAATGGCATTTTTGGAGGGGAAAATCATCGGCAGCTCGAATTGTACCGGGCTCAAATGGCTCGAAACTAAAAATTTCTCTCTCCTCTCACTCTCTTCCCTCTCCAAAAAAAATCAGCACTCTCACTTGAGCCTCTCTCTCACTCTCGTCTCATCCTTCTCTCTAATGCTCTCACTCTTGCCTCATCCCTCTCGCCTCTCTCACCTCATCCCTCTCATTCACTCTCGCCCAGCCGATTTTTGTGTGTACTGACGAGGTTGGTACTGCCGTCGACGAGGGACAATTGAAACATGGGTGAGAGAAGATGAAGAGAGAGAAAGTGAGAGAAGAGGAAAGAGAGAGAAAGAAGGTGAGAGAATGAGACGATGAGGGAGAAGGTGAGAGAAGATGAAGAGAATGAGAGAGGGAGGAGGTTTCATTTCGTTTGAAGAGTGAGCAAGTGAGTGATTTGTTGATGGTGGAACTGTCTGTCAAGAGATGAAGAAAACGAAGGAAAAGTGACCACCGTAGGATTTCAATGGATCGTATCATGAGACCACCCGAAAATGCTATATATATACATATACATGTACAGATATATGTGTGTGTATGTATCAGAGATATGCGGTTTTGGCGGGGCGTGTAACTGCTTCCAACGGTTGCGTTTATGAGTGTTTTGGAATGGCATTTTTGGGCAGAAAAATCATTCGTCGCTCGACTTATACCGGGCTCAAATGGCTCGAAACTAAAAGTTTCTCTCTCCTCTCACTCTCTTCCCTCTCCAAACAAAATCCGTACTCTCACTCGAGCCTCTCTCTCATTCTCGTCTCATCCCTCTCGTTGATGCCCTCACCCTCGCCTCATCCTTCTCATTCACTCTCGCCTCGCCGATTTCTGTGTGTGCCGACGAGGTTGGTGCTGCCGCCGACGAGGGACAACTGAAACATGGGTGAGAGAAGTGAAGAGAGAGAAGGTGAGAGAAGACGAATGAGGGAGAGAGGATGTGAGAGAATGAGATGATGAGGGAGAAGGTGAGAGAAGATGACGAGAAAGAGAAATAGAGGAGGTTTCATTTCGTTTGAAGAGTGAGGAAGTGGGTGATTTGTTGATGGTGGAACTGTCTGTCAAGAGATGAAGAAAACGAAGGAAAAGTGACCACCGTAGGATTTCAATGGATCGTATCATGAGAGCACCGAAAAAATGCTATATATATACATGTACAAATATATGTGTGTGTATGTATCAGAGATGTGTTATATTGGCGGGGTGTGTAACTGCTTCCAACGGTTGGGTTTTTGGGTGTTTTGGAATGGCATTTTTGGAGGGAAAAATCATCCGTAGCTCGAATTATACCGGGCTCGAATGGAACGAAACTAAAAATTTCTCTCTCATCTCACTCTCTTCCCTCTCCAAACAAAATCAGCACTCTCACTCGAGCCTCTCTCTCACTCTCGTCTCATCCCTCTCCCCGATGATCTCACTCTTGCCTCATCCCTCTCGCCTCTCTCGCCTCATCCCTCTCATTCACTCTCGCCTCGCCGATTTCTGTGTGTGCCGACGAGGTTGGTGCTGCCGCCGATGAGAGACAATTGAAACATGGGTGAGAGAAAGACGAAGAGAGAGAAGGTGAAAGAAAGATGAATGAGAGAGAGAGAAGGTGAGAGAATGAGATCACAAGAGAGAAGGTGAGAGAAGATGAAGAGAATGAGAGGGGGAGGAGGTTTTCATTTCGTTTGAAGAGTGAGCAAGTGGGTGATTTGTTGACGGTCAAACTGAAGGAAAAGTGACCACCATAGGATTTCAATGGATCGTATCATGAGACCACCCAAAAATGCTATATATATACATGTACAGATATATGTGTGTGTATGTATCAGATATGTGTGGTTTTGGCGGGGCGTGTAACTGCTTCCAACGGTCGGGTTTTTGGGTGTTTTGGAATGGCATTTTTGTGGGGAAAATCATCCGTAGCTCAAATTATACCGAGCTCGAATGGCTCGAAACTAAAAATTTCTCTCTTCTCTCACTCTCTTCCCTTTCCAAACAAAATCGGCACTCTCACTCGAGCCTCTCTCTCTATCTCGTCTCATCCGTCTCCCCGATGCTCTCACTCTCGCCTCATCCCTCTCGCCTCTCTCGCCTCTCTCGCCTCATCCTTCTCATTCACTCTCGCCTCGCCGATTTCTGTTTGTGCTGACGAGGTTGGTGCTGCCGCTAACGAGAGACAATTGAAACATGGGTGAGAGAAGACGAAGAGAGAGAAGGTGAAAGAAAGTTGAATGAGAGAGAGAGAAGGAGAGAGAATGAGATCATAAGAGAGAAGGTGAGAGAAGATGAAGAGAATGTGAGAGGGGAGAGGTTTTCATTTCGTTTGAAGAGTGAGCAAGTAGGTGATTTGTTGATGGTGGAACTGTATGCCAAGAGATGAAGAAAACGAAGGAAAAGTGACCACCCTAGGATTTCATTGGATCGTATCATGAGACCACCCAAAAATGCTATATATATATACATGTACAGATATATGTGTGTGTATGTATCAGAGATGTGCGGTTTTGGCGGGGCGTGTAACTGCTTCCAACGGTTGGGTTTTTGGGTGTTTTGGAATGGCATTTTTAGGGGAAAAATGATCCGTAGCTCAAATTATACCGAGCTCGAATGCCTCGAAACTAAAAATTTCTCTCCCCTTTCACTCTCTTCCCTTTCCAAACAAAATCAGCACTCTCACTCGAGCCTCTCTCTCTCTATCTCATCTCATCTCTCTCCCCGATGCTCTCACTCTCGCTTCTCTTGCCTCATCCCTCTCATTCACTCTGGCCTCGCTGATTTCTGTGTGTGCCGACGAGGTTGGTGCTGCCACCGACGAGAGACAATTAAAACATGGGTGAGAGAAGATGAAGAGAGAGAAGGTGAGGGAAGATGAATGAGAGAGAGAGAAGGTGAGAGAAGATGAAGGGAATAAGAGAGGGAGGACGTTTCATTTCGTTTGAATAGTGAGCAAGTTGGTGATTTGTTAGTGGTGGAACTGTCTGTCAAGAGACGAATAAAACGAAGGAAAAGTGACCACCGTAGGATTTCAATGGATCGTATCATGAGACCACCCAAAAATGCTATATATATACACATGTACAGATATATATGTGTATGTATTAGAGATGTGCGGTTTTGGCTGGGCGTGTAACTGCTTCCAACGGTTGGATTTTTGGTTGTTTTGGAATGGCATTTTTTGGGGGAAAATCATCCGTAGCTCGAATTATACCGAGCTCGAATTGCTCAAAACTAAAAATTTCTCTCTCTTCTCACTGTCTTCCCTTTCCAAACAAAATCAGCACTCTCACTCAAGGCTCTCTCTCTATCTCGTCTCATCCCTCTCCCCGATGCTCTCACTCTCGCCTTTCTTGCCTCATCCCTCTCATTCACTCTCGCCTCACCGATTTTTGTGTGTGCCGACGAGGTTGGTGCTGTCGCCGACGAGGGACAATTGAAACATGGGTGAGAGAAGATGAAGAGAGAGAACGTGAGAGAAGATGAATGAGAGAGAGAGATAAGGTGAGAGAATGAGATGATGAGAGAGAAGGTGAGAGAAGATGAAGAGAATAAGAGAGAGAGGAGGTTTCATTTCTTTTAAAGAGTGAGCAAGTGGGTGATTTGTTGATGGTGGAACTGTCTGTCAAGAGATGAATAAAACGAATGAAAAGTGACCACCGTAGGATTTCAATGGATCGTATCATGAGACCACCCAAAAATGCTATATATATACATGTACGGATATATGTGTGTGTATGTATCAGAGATGTGCGGTTTTGGCGGGGCGTGTAACTGCTTCCAACGGTTGGGTTTTTGGGTGTTTTGGAATAGCATTTTTGGGGGGGAAAATCATCCGCAGCTCGAATTATACCGCGCTCGAATGGCTCGAAGCTAAAAATTTCTCTCTCCTCTCACTCTCTTCCTTCTCCAAACAAAATCAGCACTCTCACTCGAGCCTCTCTCTCACTCTCATCTCATCCTCTCTTTATTGCTCTCACTCTCGCCTCATCCCTCTCGCCTCTCTCGCCTCTCTCGCCTCATCTCTCTCATTCACTCTCGCCTCGACGATTTCTGTCTGTACCGACGAGGTTGGTACTGCCGCCGACGAGGGACAATTGAAACATGGGTAAGAGAAGATGAAGAGAGAGAAGGTGAGAGAAGATGAATGAAAGAGAGAGGAGGAGAGAGAATGAGATGATGAGGGAGAAGGTGAGAGAAGATGAAGAGAATGTGAGAGGGAGATGGTTTCATTTCGTTTGAAGAGTGAGCAAGTGGGTGATTTATTGATGGTGGAACTGTCTGTCAAGAGATGAAGAAAACGAAGGAAAAGTGACCACCGTAGGATTTCAATGGATCGTATCACGAGACCACTCAAAAATGCTATATATATACATATACATGTACAGATATATGTGTGTGTATGTATCAGAGATGTGCGATTTTGGCGGGGTGTGTAACTGCTTCCAACGGTTGGGTTTTTGGGTGTTTTTGAATGGCATTTTTGGGCATAAAAATCATCCATAGCTCGAATTATACCGGGCTCGAATGGCTCGAAACTAAAAATTTCTCTCTCCTCTCACTCTCTTCCCTCTCCAAACAAAATCAGTACTCTCACTCGAGCCTCTCTCTCACTCTCATCTCATCCCTCGCGACGATGCCCTCACTCTCGCCTCATCCTCTCGCCTCATCCCTCTCATTCACTCTCGCCTCGCCGATTTCTGTGTGTGCCGAGGGGGTTGGTGCTGCCGCCGAAGAGGGACAATTGAAACATGGGTGAGAGAAGATGAAGAGAGAGAAGGTGAGAGAATGAGATGATGAGGGAGAAGGTGAGAGAAATTAACGAGATTGAGAAAGGGAGGAGGTTTCATTTCGTTTGAAGCATGAGCAAGTGGGTGATTTGATGATGGTGGAACTGTCTGTCAAGAGATGAAGAAAACGAAGGAAAAGTGACCACCGTAGGATTTCAATGGATCGTGTCATATGACCACCCAAAAAATGCTATATATATACATGTACAGATATATGTGTATGTATGTATCCGAGATGTGCGGTTTTGGCGGGGCATGTAACTGCTTTTAACGGTTGGGTTTTGGGTGTTTTGGAATGGCATTTTTGGAGGGAAAAATCATCTGTAGCCCGAATTATACCGGGCTCGAATGGCTCGAAACTAAAAATTTCTCTCTCCTCTCACTCTCTTCCCTATCTCAACAAAATCAGCACTCTCACTCAAGCCTCTCTCTCTATCTCGTCTCATCCCTCTCCCCGATGCTCTCACTCTTGCCTCTCTTGCCTCATCCCACTCATTCATTCTCGCCTCGCCGATTTCTGTGTGCGCCGACGAGAGACAATTAAAACAGGGCTGAGAGAAGATGAAGAGAGAGAAGGTGAGAGAAGATGAATGAGAGAGAGACAAGGTGAGAGAATGAGATGATGACATAGAAGGTGAGAGAAGATGAAGAGAATAAGAGAGGGAGGAGGTTTCATTTCGTTTGAATAGTGAGCAAGTGGGTGATTTGTTGGTGGTGGAACTGTCTGTCAAGAGATGAAGAAAATGAAGGAAAAGTGACCACCGTAGGATTTCAATGGATCGTATCATGAGACCATCAAAAAATGCTATAAATATACATGTACAGATATATGTGTGTGTGTATTAGAGATGTGCGGTTTTGGCGGGGCGCGTAACTGCTTCCAATGGTTGGGTTTTTGGGTGTTTTGGAATGGCATTTTTGTGGGGGAAAATCATCCGTAGCTCGAATTATATCGGGCTCAAATGGCTCGAAACTAAAAATTTCACCCTCCTCTCACTCTCTTCCCTCTCCTAACAAAATCAGCACTCTCACTCGAGCCTCTCTCTCACTCTCATCTCATCCCTCTCACCGATGCTCTCACTCTCACCTCATCCTCTCGCCTCTCTCGCCTCATCCCTCTCATTCACTCTCGGCTCGCCGATTTCTGTGTCTGCCGACGAGGTTGGTGCTGCCGCCGACGAGGGACAATCGAAACATAGGTGAGAGAAGATGAAGAGAGAGAAGTGAGAGAAGATGAATGAGAGAGAGAGAGAAGGTGAGAGAATGAGATGATGAGAGAGAAGGTGAGAGAAGATGAAGAGAATGAGAGAGAGAGGAGGTTACATTTCTTTTGAAGAGTGAGCAAGTGGGTGATTTGTTGATGGTGGAACTGTCTGTCAAGAGATGAAGAAAACGAAGGAAAAGTGACCACCGTAGGATTTCAATGGATCGTATCATGAAACCACCGCAAAAATGCTCTACATATATACGTGTACAGATATATGTGTGTGTATGTATCAGAGATGCGCGGTTTTAGCGGGGCGTGTAACTACTTCTAACGGTTGGGTTTTTAGGTGTTTTGGAATGGCATTTTTGAGGGGGAAAATCATCCGTGGCTCGAATTGTATCGGGCTTGAATGCCTCGAAACTAAAAATTCTCTCTCCTCTCACTCTCTTCCCTCTCCAAACAAAATCAACACTCTCACTCGAGCCTCTCTCTCACTCTCGTCTCATCCGTCTCTCTAATGCTCTAACTCTCGCCTCATCCTCTCGCCTCTCTCGCCTTATCCCTCTCATTCACTCTCGCATCGCCGATTTCTGTGTGTGCCGACGAGGTTGGTTCTGCCGCCGAAGAGGGACAACTGAAACATGGGTGAGAGAAGATGAAGAGGGAGAAGGTGAGAGAAGATGAATGAGAGAGAGAGAAGGTGAGAGAATGAGATGATGAGGGAGAAGGTGAGAGAAGATGAAGAGAATGAGAGAGGGATGAGGTTTCATTTCGTTTGAAGAGTGTGCAAGTGGGTGATTTGTTGATGGTGGAACTGTCTGTCAAGAGATGAAGAAAACGAAGGAAAAGTGACCACCGTAGGATTTCAATGGATCGCATCATGAGACCACCCAAAAAAGCTATATATATCTACATATACATGTACAGATATATGTGTGTGTATGTATCAGAGATGTACGGTTTTGGCGGGGCGTGTAACTGCTTCCAACGGTTGGGTTTTTGGGTGTTTTGCAATGGCATTTTTGCGTAGAAAAATCATCCGTAGCTCGAATTATTCCTGGCTTGAATGGCTCGAAACTAAAAATTTCTCTCTCCTCTCACTCTCTTCCCTCCCCAAACAAAATCAGTACACTCACTCGAGCCTCTCTCTCACTCTCATCTCATCCTCTCGACAATGCCCTACTCTCGGCGCATCCCTCTCACCTCGTCCCTCTCATTCACTCTCGCCTCGTCGATTTCTGTGTGTGCCAACGAGGTTGGTGCTGCCGCCGACGAGGGACAATTGAAACATGGGTGAGAGAAGATGAAGAGAGAGAAGGTGAGAGAAGACGAATGAGGGAGAGGAGGTGAGAGAATGAGATGATGAGGGAGAAGGTGAGAGAAGATGACAAGAATGAGAAAGGGAGGAGGTTTCATTTCGTTTGAAGAGTGAGCGAGTGGGTGATTTGTTGATGGTGGAACTGTCTGTCAAGAGATGAAGAAAACGAAGGAAAAGTGACCACCGTAGGATTTCAATGGATCGTCTCATGAGACCACCCAAAAATGCTATATATATACATGTACAGATATATGTGTGTGTATGTATCAGAGATGTGCGGTTTTGGCGGGGCGTCTAACTGCTTCCAACGGTTGGGTTTTTGGGTGTTTTGGAATGGCATTTTTTGAGGGAAAAATCATCTGTAGCTCGAATTATACCGGGCTCGAATGGATCGAAACTAAAAATTTCTCTCTCCTCTCACTCTCTTCCCTCTCCAAACAAAATCAACACTCTCACTCGAGCCTCTCCCTCTATCTTGTCTCATCACTCTCCCGATGCTCTCACTCTCGCCTCTCTTGCGACATCCCACTCATTCATTCTCGCCTCGCCGATTTCTGTGTGTGCCGACGAGGTTGGCGCTGCCGCCGACGAGAGACAATTAAAACATGGATGAGAGAAGATGAAGAGAGAGAAGGTGAGAGAAGATGAATGAGAGAGAGAGAGAGAGAGAATGTGAGAGAATGAGATGATGACAGAGAAGGTGATAGAAGATGAAGAGAATAAGAGAGGGCGGAGGTTTCATTTCATTTTAATAGTGAGCAAGTGGGTGATTTGTTAGTGGTGGAACTGTCTGTCAAGAGATGAAGAAAACGAAGGAAAAGTGACCACCGTAGGATTTCAACGGATCGTATCAGGAGACCACCGAAAAATGCTATATATCTATATGTACAGATATATGAGTGTGTGTATTGGAGATGTGCGGTTTTGGCGGGGCGTGTAAATGCTTCCAACGGTTGGGTTTTTGGGTGTTTTGGAATCGCATTTCTGTGGGGAAAATCATCCGTAGCTCGAATTATACTGGGCCAGAATGGCTCGAAACTAAAAATTTCTCTCTCCTCTCACTCTCTTCCCTCTCCTAACAAAATAAGCACTCTCACTCGAGCCTCTCTCTCACTCTCGTCTCATCCCTCTCACCGATGCTCTCACTCTCACCTCATCCCTCTCGCATCTCTCGCCTCATCTCTCTCATTCACTCTTGGCTCGCCGATTTCTGTGTGTGCTGACGAGGTTGGTGCTGCCGCCGACGAGGGACAATTGAAACATAGGCGAGAGAAGATGAAGACGGAGAAGGTGAGAGAAGATGAATGAGAGAGAGTGAGAGAAGGTGAGAGAATGAGATGATGAGAGAGAAGGTGAGAGAAGATGAAGAGAATGAGAGAGAGAGGAGGTCACATTTCTTTTGAAGAGTGAGCAAGTGGGTAATTTGTTGATGGTGGAACTGTTTGTCATGAGATAAAGAAAACGAAGTAAAAGTGACCACCGTAGGATTTCAGTGGATCGTATCATGAGACCACCCAAAAATGCTATATATATACATATACATGTACAAATATGTGTGTGTATGTATCAGAGATGTGCGATTTTGGCGGGGCGTGTAACTGCTTCCAACGGTTTGGTTTTTGGGTGTATTGGAATGGCATTTTTTGGGGGGAAAATCATTCGTGGCTCGAATTGTACCGGGCTTGAATGGCTCGAAACTAAAAATTTCTCTATCCTCTCACTCTTTTCCCTCTCCAAACAAAATCAGCACTCTCACTCGAGCCTCTCTCTCACTCTCGTCTCATCCCTCTCTCTAATGCTCTCACTCTCGCCTAATCCCTCTCATTTACTCTCGCCTCACCGATTTCTATGTGTGCCGACGAGGTTGGTACTGCCGCTGACGAGGGACAATTGAAACATGGGTGAGAGAAAATGAAGAGAGAGAAGGTAAGAGAAGATGAATGAGAGAGAGAGAACGTGAGAGAATGAGATGATGAGGGAGAAGGTGATAGAAGATGAAGAGAATGAGAGAGGGATGAGGTTTCATTTCGTTTGAAGAGTGTGCAAGTGGGTGATTTGTTGATAGTGGAACTGTCTGTCAAGAGATGAAGAAAACGAAGGAAAAGTGACCACCGTAGGATTTCAGTGGATCGCATCACGAGACCACCCCAAAAAGCTATATATATCTACATATACATGTACAGATATATGTGTGTGTATGTATCAGAGATGTGCGGTTTTGGCGGCGCGTGTAACTGCTTCCAACAGTTGGGTTTTTCGGTGTTTTCGAATGGCATTTTTGGAGGGAAAAATCATCCGTAGCTCGAATTCTACCGGGCTCGAATGGCTCGAAACTAAAAATTTCTCTCTCCTCTCACTCTCTTCCCTCTCCAAACAAAATCAGCACTCTCACTCGAGCCTCTCTCTCACTCTCGTCTCATCCCTCTCCTCGATGCTCTCACTCTCGCCTCATCCCTCCCGCCTCTCTCACCTCATCCCTCTCATTCACTCTCGCCTCCCCGATTTCTGTGTGTGCCGACGAGGTTGGTGCTACCGCCGACGAGGCACAATTGAAACATGGGTGAGAGAAGATGAAGAGAGAGAAGGTGAGAGAAGATGAATGAGAGAGAGAGATAAGGTGACAGAATGAGATGATGAGAGAGAAGGTGAGAGAAGATGAAGAGAATGAGAGAGAGACGAGGTTTCATTTGTTTTGAAGAGTGAGCAAGTGGGTGATTCGTTGATGGTGGAACTGTCTGTCAAGTGATGAAGAAAACGAAGGAAAAGTGACCACCGTAGGATTTCAATGGATCGTATCATGAGACCACCCAAAAATGCTATATATATACATGTACGGATATATGTGTGTGTATGTATCAGAGATGTGCGATTTTGGCGGGCCGCGTAACTGCTTCCAACGGTTGGGTTTTTGGGTGTTTTGGAATGGCATTTTTGGGGAAAAATCATCTGTAGCTTGAATTGTACCGGGCTCGGATGGCTCGAAACTAAAAATTTCTCTCACCTCTCACCCTCTACCCTCTCCAAACAAAATCAGCACTCTCACTCGAGCCTCTCTCTCTCTCGTCTCGTCCCTCTCCCCGATGCTCTCACTCTCGCCTCTCTTGCCTCATCCCTCCCGTTCACTCTCGCCTCGCCGATTTCTGTGTGCACCGACGAGGTACAATTAAAACATGGTTGAGAGAAGATGAAGAGAGAGAAGGTGAGAGAGGATGAATGAGAGAGAGAGAAGGTGAGAGAATGAGATGATGAGAGAGAAGGTGACAGAAGATGAAGGAATGAGAGGGAGGAGGTTTCATTTCGTTTGAAGAGTGAGCAAGAGTGATTTGTTGATGGTGGAACTGCTTCAGAGATGAAGAAAACGAAGAAAAGTGACCACCGTAGGATTTAATGGATCGTATCATGAGACCACCAAAAATGCTATATATATACATGTAGAGATATATGTGTGTATGTATCAGAGATGTGCGGTTTTGGCGGGGCGTGTAACTGCTTCCAACGGTTGGGTTTTTGGGTTTTGAATGGCATTTTTGGGAGGGGAAAATCATCCGTAGCTCGAATTATACGGGTCGAATGGCTCGAAACTAAAAATTTCTCTCTCCTCTCACTCTCTTCCCTCTCCAAAAAAATCAGCAGTCTCACTCGAGCTCTCTCTCACTCGTCTCATCCCTCTCCGATGCTCTCACTCTCGCCTCATCCTCTCGCCTCTCTCACCTCATCCCTCTCATTCACTCTCGCCTCGCCGATTTCTGTGTGTGCCGACGAGGTTGGTGCTGCCGCCGACGAGGGACAATTGAAACATGGGTGAGAGAAGATGAAGAGAGAGAAGGTGAGAGAAGATGAATGAGAGAGAGAGAAGGTGAGAGAATGAGATGATGAGAGAGAAGGTGAGAGAAGATGAAGAGAATGAGAGAGGGAGGAGGTTTCATTTCGTTTGAAGAGTGAGCAAGTGGGTGATTTGTTGATGGAGAAACTGTCTGTCAAGAGATGAAGAAAATGAAGGAAAAGTGACCGCCGTAGGATTTCAATGGATTGTATCATGAGACCACCCAAAAATGCTATATATATACATATATAGATATATGTGTGTGTATGTATCAAAGATGTGCGGTTTTGGCAGAGCGTGTAACAGCTTTGAACAGTTGGGTTTTTGGGTGTTTTCGAATGGCATTTTTGGGGGGAAATCATCCATAGCTCGAATTATACCGGGCTCGAATGGCTCGAATCTAAAAATTTCTCTCTCCTCTCACTCTCTTCCCTCACCAAACAAAATCAGCACTCTCACTCGAGCCTCTCTCACTCTCGTCTCATCCCTCTCCCCGTCGCTCTCACTCTCGTCTCTTCCCACTCGCCTCTCTCGCCTCATCCCTCTCATTCACTCTCGCCTCGCCGATTTCTGTCTGTGCCGACGAGGTTGGTGCTGCCGCTGACGAGAGACAATTGAAACATGGGTGAGAGAAGATGAAGAGAGAGAAGGTGAGAGAAGATGAATGCGAGAGAGAGAAGGTGAGAGAATGAGATGATGAGAGAGAAGGTGAGAGAAGATGAAGAGAATGAGAGGGGGAGGAGGTTTTATTTCGTTTGAAGAGTGAGCAAGTGGGTGATTTGTTGATGGTGGAACTGTCTGTCAAGAGATGAAGAAAACGAAGGAAAAGTGACCACCGTAGGATTTCAATGGATCGTATCATGAGACCACCCAAAAATGCTATATATATATACATATATAGATATATGTGTGTGTATGTATCAAGATGTGCGGTTTTGGCGGGGCGTGTAAGCTTCAACGTTGGTTTTTGGGTGTTTTGAATGGCATTTTTGGGGGGGAAAATCCGTAGCTCGAATTATACCGGGCTCGAATGGCTCGAAACTAAAAATTTCTCTCTCTCTCACTCTCTTCCCTCTCCAAAAAAATCAGCACTCTCACTCGAGCTCTCTCTCACTCTCGTCTCATCTCTCGATGCTCTCACTCTCACCTCATCCCTCTCGCTCTCAACCTCATCCCTCTCATTCACTCTCGCTCGCCGATTTCTGTGTGTGCCGACGAGGTGGTGCTGCCGTCGACGAGGGACAATTGAAACATGGGTGAGAGAAGATGAAGAGAGAGAAGGTGAGAGAAGATGAATGAGAGAGAGAGAAGGCGAGAGAATGAGATGATGAGAGAAAAGGTGAGAGAAGATGAAGAGAATGAGAGGGGGAGGTTTCATTCGTTTGAAGAGTGAGCAAGTGGGCGATTTGTTGATGGTGAAACTGTCTGTCAAGAGATGAAGAAAACGAAGGAAAAGTGACCCCCGTAGGATTTCAATGGATCGTATCATGAGACCACCCAAAAATGCTACATATATACATATATAGATATATGTGTGTGTATGTATCAGAGATGTGCGGTTTTGGCGGAGCGTGTAGCAGCTTCGAACGGTTGGGTTTTTGAGTGTTTTGGAATGGCATTTTTGGCGGGGGAAATCATCCGTAGCTCGAATTATACAGGGCTCGAATGGCTCGAAATTAAAAATTTCCCTCTCCTCTAACTCTCTTCTCTCTCCAAATAAAATCAGCACTCTCACTTGAGCCTCTCTCTCACTCTCGTCTCATCCTTCTCCCTGATGCTCTCACTCTCGCCTCATCCCTCTCATTCACTCTTGCCTCTCCGATTTCTGTGTGTGCCGACGAGGTTGGTGCTGCCGCCGACGAGGGACAATTGAAACATGGGTGATAGAAGATGAAGAGAGAGAAGGTGAGAGAAGATGAATGAGAGAGTGAGAAGTTGAGAGAATGATATGATGAGAGAGAAGGGGAGAGAAGATGAAGAGAATGAGAGAGGGAGGAGGTTTCATTTCGTTTGAAGAGTGAGCAAGTGGGTCATTTGTTGATGGTGGAACTGTTTGCCAAGAGGTGAAGAAAATGAAGGAAAAGTGACCACCGTAGGATTTCAATGGATCGTATCATGAGACCACCCAAAAATGCTATATATATATACATGTACAGATATATGTGTGTGTATGTATTAGAGATGTGCGGTTTTGGCGGGGCGTGTAACTGCTTCCAACGGTTGGGTTTTTGGGTGTTTGGAATGGCATTTTTGGGGGAAAATCATCCGTAGCTCGAATTATACCGGGCTCGAATGGCTCGAAACTAAAAATTTCTCTCCCTCACTCTCTTCCTCTCCAAACAAAATCAGCACTCTCACTCGAGCCTCTCTCTCACTCTCGTCTCATCCCTCTCCCGATGCTCTCACTCTCCTCATCCCTCTCGCTCTCTCGCCTCATCCCTCTCATTCACTCTCGCCTCGCCGATTTCTGTGTTGCCGACGAGGTTGGTGCTGCCGCCGACGAGGACAATTGAAACGTGGGTGAGAAAGATGAAGAGAGAAGGTGAGAGAAGATGAATGAGGAGAGAGAAAGGTGAGAGAATGAGATGATGAGAGAGAAAGTGAGAGAAGATGAAGAGAATGGAGAGGGAGGAGGTTTCATTT
Source organism: Camellia japonica (assembly GCA_030407325.1). Taxonomy (NCBI): domain Eukaryota; kingdom Viridiplantae; phylum Streptophyta; class Magnoliopsida; order Ericales; family Theaceae; genus Camellia; species Camellia japonica. The sequence goes on from JAPPVO010000024.1 coordinate 139,692,005, forward strand.
CGTTTGAAGAGTGAGCAAGTGGGTGATTTGTTGATGGTGGAACTGTCTGTCAAGATGAAGAAAATGAAGGAAAAGTGACCACCGTAGGATTTCAATGGATCGTATCATGAGACCACCCAAAAATGCTATATATATACTGTAATATATGTGTGTATGTATGGAGATGTGCGGTTTTGGCAGGGCGTGTAAAAATCATCCGTAGCTCGAATTATCAGGGCTCGAATGGCTCGAAACTAAAAATTTCTCTCTCCTCTCACTCTCTTCCTCTCCAAACAAAATCAGCACTTTCACTCGAGCCTCTCTCTCACTCTCGTCTCATCCTCTCCCGATGCTCTACTCTCGCCTCATCTCTCGCTCTCGCGCTCATCCCTCTCATTCACTCTCGCGTCGCCGATTTCTGTGTGTGCTGACGAGGTTGGTGCTGCCGCGACGAAGGGACAATTGAAACATGGGTGAGAGAAGATGAAGAGAGAAGGTGAGAGAAGTATGAGAGAGAGAGAATGTGAGAGAATGAGATGATGAGGGAGAAGGTGAGAGAAGATGAAGAGAATGAGAGAGGGAGGAGGTTTCATTTCGTTTAAAGAGTGAGCAAGAGGGTGATTCGCTGATGGTGAAACGATCTGTCAAGCAATGAAGATAACGAAGGAAAAGTGACCACCGTAGGATTTCAAGGGATCGTATCATGAGACCACCCAAAAATGCCGTATATATATATATGCATGTACTGATATATGTGTGTGTATGTATCTGAGATGTGCGGTTTGATGCGTTACACGCCCCGCCAAAAATACCATTCCAAAACACCAAAACAACCGTTGGATGCAGTTACACGCTCCGCAAACC